>JAQQTO010000052.1:12705000-13030000 GCA_029884595.1 Ormosia semicastrata
GATTTTATTTTGCGACCTATAGCCTCATTTGGAGTATATTTTAGTCTTCCAGATGGAAATCTAGATCTTCAACTTTTGGTGTCTAACTTAAAACAATCTCCCTTAGTTTGCAGTTCTTTGTTGGATACTTGTTCTGTTTTACATATCTTTCAGTTAGAATGAAAACTTTAATACTAACTGAATTTCTCTGCAGTGTGGTATACATCCACAGCCAGCAACAAAGGATCAGAGAGGTCAACGTCAACCCTATGCAGAAAGTAGTCCAAGTTCAGATGTGGAGACTGAATTGGTCATTGGCCTTCCAGAAACAAGAACAAGACGCATCTCTCCTACTCAGGTTTAGTTGAAATTTGTTTAATCCTTGCCTATGCAAATATAAAATAAGGGTAAGCCCAACTGTCTCATTAATATAGAGATAAAAATAATAATGGTGATTCTGAGAGTAATTTGTTTGATAATGTCCTCAAACTTAAAATGACACGTTGTATTGAGACTTATATTTCAGACTCAGCACTTTCATAAGTTGTATGATTGATGCCATCCTTTAGGGTTTTAAATGCATGACTTTCCTGATTCCTTAGCTTTTTTAGTTATAGTAGAAACTTTGGTATATGACTAGTGAAATTAACAAAATAGATGTTATATCAGTTGAAAGAAAATTGAATATTAAGTTGATTATAGATTAATTACACTTCTTTATTTGTTTTTTTGTTTCTTTTCTTACTTTGGAATAAATTTGCATTGAACTCTTTTTTTTTCCAAAATTCCAAATACAATAATGCATGACCTCTTGGACAACTACATGAACCTTAATAAATACTGCACATATGAATAAGCATAAGTACTAAATACATGAATTACCATATACAATTTCCATACACTCACATTAAACTTTCACATCCAGGAAAATCCTAAAGACTAATAACTTGAAATTCCTAACTAATTATTTCTAACACTCTCCTTAATTTTGAATTTCTTTTTGAGTTCATAGATTGATCACAATATTAAAAAATCTTCAAATTTGATAAGTTTTTTGAAAATATGTACAACAACTTGATCTTTGAGTCTTCAAAATACTTCAGCACTCTTCTTTCTTGGCAATAAGTTTTGGTTTGCTTTGTCTGTTTCCAAATCTCCTTTAGAATTCTTTGCTTTGAATATCCATTTGACTCCAATAGTTTTGTTGCCCTTAAGAAGAGATGATAATTCTCAAGTATTTGTTCTCTCTTTCCATAGCTTGTCTTCATCTCGTCTTTCACAACTTCATCAAATATAAGATTCACTGTCACTTATAGGTTTTGTCTCATCATATATCTATGCAATACTCCAAAAATTGTTGGGTCATGACTGACAGCTGATCACATGTGGGGAGTACCTCTATATATATCCAACCCTATTAGATAACTGAAATGAAAATACTAATTTTGTTACCTGATAAATATCTTTGTGTGCAGCCACTCAAGATTCCACCTACAAAGGAATCATCGGCTCCAGTTCGTATCAGCTGCTTACACCTCAAAACCTGAAACCCTACCTTTAAATTCCTGTGAGACAATTAGGACATGTAAGGATTAACCATAACCAACCCATTTTGGATAAGCTAAGAGGGAAAAGGAAACAACCAGTTAGCCCTCCATTTTATGTATCTAAGACAAAATGTTTACACTATTCATTTAGCCCCAATAAGTCAATAACAAATATTAGTAAGACTACATTACGGTAGTAGAGGGAAATAGAAACCTTGTAGGTTTTCGTTTATGAATGAAACCTTCTAATAGTATTTACAACCCTCTGCTCCTTAATTTACCAGCAAAGGCTTGAGATTGGAGTGTTAAAACTTATTCATGACCAGATTTTCTCGTAAGGATCATCACCTTCAGTTAAGAATTGAATTCCATACTCACTTAACTGTACTTTCCTATATGAAACCACAGTGTTCAACAGCTGACTCAATAAAAAGAGTGCTGATACTTCAAAACAGACCACACACTCTTTAAGAAATCGAAATATATTCTGAAATTTATAAATATAACTAAAGCCATAATATTTGAAAGATAAAGCTCTCAATATACATTTTATAATGATGAAGACAATGTGTTGGGAGGGGAGCCGCAGGGTTGGTTAATTTTCGTAAGTTTCACATGCTCTTTATACAAAATGCAATTACCTTCTTTATGGGATTTACATCAACTTCTTGTGACGCATATCAGCACTTCGGGTTACGGTAAAACATGAATTTAGGCTCCCCGTGGCTTCTAAGGAAAGAAAATGTCAATGCTGTACTTGCATGTGCATCAAGTTGCATGCCAGAATTGTCAACACGATTTCGTTACAGAATGTCAGCTGACATATATAGCCAAATTCATCATCTCCCACCTTGGAAGCAAATATTAGAGACACTGGTCAAACAGATGGACTCAGGTAGATAAAATAGGGAACATTCAAGTATAAATATGTTGCGTACAACTGGGGGAAAAAAGAGAGAGAGAGAGATTTGGGCGAAATAAGGATCCCAAATGCTTACATGCTAAATATAGATTCTAAGGCAGACTATAAGCATAACATGCCATTGGAAAGCCTAGGAATTAGGATAGATTGCTGAGCTTACATTGTCAAAGGAAGTGTAAGATTGCAAAGTCTGTTTATAATCATTATAATCTTCACTTAAAAGTTAAGACTGTTATACTGAGTTTATTAAATATGCATTTCAAAACATTAGCACATCAACTTGACATGACAAACACAAGGCAGATAAAAATAGGCTAGAATGTTTGTAATTTATTGCAAATTGCTCTATTCTTGATTTTCATGGTAGCAGAGATTATGAAACAAGAAAATATTATGGAAGGGGTAGCTGTGAAGAAATTTTCAGGGTCAAAAAACTGTTTTGTTACCACAAATAGGATTTTGCAGGAAATTCTTGAAAATAAATGGAGATCATTATAAACAAAAATAAAATGCTGAAATATATAGGGAACACTGTTAATATTTCTGGAGAATTTTAGCTTGCCAATAAAGTTGCTGAGCCTCCTAATCTAGATACCCCCAACAACATCAGCAGGAGCTCAAGCAGGAGCTTTCTTAAAGGCAGTTGCATCTGCAAGGGACACTCCAGCATCTGTGAGGACGAAATTTTTCTACGTCTCTTTAAAGCAAACAACCGGATACCCTTTCTGATTCTCTCTTCTGGCATGTACACAGGAGAACGAATAATAACTGAAGAACTACACCAAATACAACAGAAACTATTGAAATCAACAAGCCCCATTTGTTTCATATAACATTATAACTTAGAAACTAAAATTGTTAGCAAAAGAGCTATGGAAAAAAAAAACGAATCAAAAATTGTCCAAAGACAAAAGCATATCAAAACACAAAATATTTAACGTTTAAACATACTAGTCAGCCACACTTGCACACACAGCTCAAATGGTATGTGTCTCCCAAATTAGTAGAAGACCTGGTTTGACTCCCTCTTCTCCATTTCTCCGTTGAAAATTCAGCTATCACATGCCTATGCCAATATATATATATATACCAATCAGCAACATAACCAAAATGGGCATGAATGAAATCAAAGGAAGGAGCTAGGAGGCATACCAAAAGAGGAATTTGTAATACTCAAAATATTACAATCTAGGGTCACACTCACAGGAGCAGCACCCTGTCATTTTCTATCACCATGCGGATTTTGCAAATGGCCACAATGTCGGAAACTCAAAATCTTGTCCTAAACTTTTTCTTTTTTGATCTGTAGGAGCCACACATTGCTACCACCAGTGACAAATATGAGTAACTCAACCAAAAAAACAAAAGCAAGCACACACACACACACACAAATTTTCTTTTCATTTTCTTTCATGTAGGAAACATGGTGAACATACAAACTGCGGCGTATTTCTCAACATTCAACAAGAGGGAGAAGAGTTTCATAGATGGAATGATGAAGGGAGGGATCATGATGAGTTTTGTTGAAGTCTTGATGCTAATAGATGTTTGAAGACCAAACAAATCCAGTGTCATTTCCTTAAAAAAATCTGAATGTTAAATGGAGGATCATATCTGAATTTAAAGCAGAGAACACCAGAGTCCAGCTTTGTCATAATGAAGTTGAGAAACCAAGAAGAGAATCAAGTACGCTAAAGTTTTCATGTGTCAGAAGGGCATGGTTATTTGGAGTCCCTTTTTTTCTTTTTTAAAATTTAATAAAAAAACATGTTTAAAAAAAGGAAAAAAAAGAGGCGTTTTACGCTTTTAGCCTTATCATATTTTAATGGATAATGTTACATATACATACTTTTATTATTTTACATACGTCAAAAAAATATGTATAATGAATAATATTAAATAAGATGTAAAAAAGATGTATATATTATTTGATATTTAAATTTTTACACAATTTTCACATTTTCACATTTGATTACAGTTATCCTATCTCATTTTCTCCATAATTACATTCTAATTCTATTACATAATCTTTAATGTGAGATATGTGAAGTATAAGTAATGTGATTTAAGCATTTTTCTTTTTGAATTAGTAAAATTAAATTTAATATTTGTTTGGTTGGAAGTTTCCCTCATCCTATCTGCGGTTTCACCACCAAAAATGTGATTTTTTTTCTTATATTCCTTTTATTTAGATTTTTTCTTTTTCTTTTTGTAATTTAAAAATCTTTATTTGACTCTTAGAATCTCAATAGAGCAATAGCAAATTAGCAACTTTTCTGATATAAAATCAGGCTTGGTATAATTTTTTAAGACTTCTAATTTTTTACAATCTAAATTAAAAGTACACAAAGTAACATCAATTCCTGGTAATTATTTAAAAACGATTTTTTTATATGTGAAAAGTGATTTTTTTATACGTTATCTGTTACAGATATAATAAATAAATTACTTCACTTTTCAGCAAAATAAATTCATGCAAAAGTATCGTAAAAAAAAATCATGCAAAATCAAGTTTATAAAGTCTAATCAAAACACACTTAGTACCTTTATTGTTACATATGTGATAAAAAGTTTATGCTCTTAACTAATAATTTCATTGCAGATTCTTTGTTTCGAATGTAAATTTTTTTTTTTTTTGCTAATAATCGCAGCTATATAATTTTATGGGTATTACTGTTTAACTGATTTTGTGTATTTATAACACAATAATATTTATAAGACTCACAAAATCAAAAGAGGGGGTATTACTTTTATGGGTATTTGTTTACTGTAAATTTTTTCAAAAACAAATTTCGATTTCAGTTATCATTTTGGGAAGGAAATATCTTTTCAAAAATTCTTAAGTACTTAGTGATTTATGAATCGGAAGAATAATAATATCAAATTAAATAATCATAAATGTACTTCAAATTAAATAAGAAAACATAGTAAAAATGGATGTAAATAATAATAATTTTCAGAAAAGTAATAATAAGAAATGTGACTTTTTTTATCAAACTGTCCTTATTAGTAAAATTATTTATCAAAATGTCATTTTTTAAACTATTTACTAAAATGTCAATTTTTTGAAACTATATATCAAACTGCTATCCTTTTGTCCACAGTGATATTTTTTAATATTTTCTAACTACGTAGAATGCGCCAAACAGGATGATGTAATACCTTAAATGATATGTTAGACTTGTTTATGTGTTAAAAAGGTAGCATATGACTTGTTTAACATGTATGTGTAATTTTGTGACAATCTGAGCTAATTTAAGTACTTAGTTGCAACTCAGACTGTGAAAAGTAGCTTAAAATGACTCAGATAATAGCATAAATTAGTTAGGATAGGGAAATAAATATGAATAATTTATTTCTAAGTCACAAATATAAAGAACAAGTTACAGTTAAAGTTTCAAGGTAAATTGAGCTAGTTTGACATTTTTAGGCATACTGGTTGTCTAATTATAACTGGTTTGACTAGCAACGCAGATATGAAAATATCAGATAATGGTGAAATGACTTTTTATATGAATCTTAGAATTTATTTTAAAATTGTTAGAAGTTAAAAATCTGGATTTAGCTAAATTTGAGTGTTTTTAATAGATCGAGGGCCATATGAGTCTTAATTTCCCCCTTTTAAAGCCTTTCTCACAACCAACTTGTTTCAAAAAGCAGAAACAGAAAAGTTGCCAAGAGAAAGGAAAGAAGGAGAAGAAAAGACCAAGGAGGAGGAGGAAAGAAAGAGGAAATCCAAAGGGAAAGCTAAAATGTGATATCTAGCCAAGTTTAAATCTCTACTTAGCTGTTAAAGGTAGGGATTTTGTGATCAATTTCACTTCTTGTTACTCTTCTCTCTATTTATGTAATTAGGTTGCTTAATAGGCTAAAATGAGTTTTAGGGGTGTTTGATGTGTTTTGATTGCATGATTGAGTTTCATTGGTTGTTTATGACTTGTTCAAAACATAATTCTAAGATAAAAGCTTAGAATTTGTCATTTAGGCCTTTGAATCCAATTTTAGGGGTTAGGTCACTCTAGGATGATTTTGGTGCATTAATCCATATTAAGAGATTTTGGTTGGTGATTGATGATTCCTATGTATTTAAGGACTGATTAAGAACTTAGAATCACCTAGAAACTAAGTTAGAATGACCAAAATTCGAGAAAATGACCAATGAATCTGAGAATTTAGGACCTGGAAAAGCAGTGCAGCGTGAGTGATGAACCTACAAAAACTTATATTTTTACAGTTCAAAATATTGAGTTTTCATTCTCTTTTAATCTTTTTGATTTAGTTTTGTTCTTAAATTTTATTATATTTTTATTATTTTAATTATGTTTTTATTATGTGTTTTTAATAGGTAAATACACATGAAAAGAGATTGGATGCTTAAAGAAGCAAGAAATCAAATAAACAAATTTTTAGGATAAATTATAAGATTTTGTGCAAAAATAAGAAATTCCTGAAGATAAATATTTGAAAAATTCTTATCTTATTCTTAAATGCTAACTAGAGTTATAATTGGATGCAAAATATTAAACAAGGATTAGATTGAAGATTAGATAAGGATTCTCAAATAGATTGATTTAAAGCAAAATTCGGATTCCCGCACTATCCTGATCATCCCTTATTAATTGAGTCATATCTTAGGTTACAGAGATCAAATCGACGCACCATTTTGTGGCATTGGAAAGCTAATAGAAAATCTTACAATTTCTCTGTTGAGATCGAGGAAAAATTAGGTCATCTGGAGGGTGAGAAAAATCATGCAAATTAAATATGAAAATTTATCAACTTTTCTATAAAAGGAGAAAAACGGGTTTAGCAAATGTGCTCTCTTTTTGACACACTCTTACACACTTAGATAGAACGCAGTAGTCGTCAAGAGGCATAAATCCTAATGTGGCGTGGGAGCAATTTGACTTGAAGATTATGAATTTTATTCAACATTTCCACCTTTCTACAATGGAGTTTGTCATATTCTTCCATTTGTATTCTTCTTTTTTCATGTGTAACTAAACTATTTTTCATTAGGGTGATGATGGATCTTGTTCTTGGATGATATAAATTCTTTTATGGGTTTAATTAATGTTTCTATTTCATAATTTATGTGTTTATCTCTTTTCTTAATGCTTTTCTAAATCTGACCAATTTGGGAATGATTTATTGGATTATGTATGATTTGAAAAAATTTGCATGAACTTAAAATTTGTAATAAACATCATAATTTCTGCAATCGCTAGGAATAGATGTTGTGGGTTATGTGGTCTTTCTTTTAATTTTCTTATTCTTGATAATGTCTTTCTATTTGAGATTAGACTAAGGGGTTAGTTAATTCTAAACAGTGTAAGAGAATTAATATACTAAGAGATTAAATATTGATTAATTTTGAAAATTGACTATGAATCATTGAAATAGGACTTGATTAAACCAATATTTTATTTTGCATTTAAAGAGTTCAAGTGAAATATGACCCCTAACCTTTTCATATCATTATTTTCTAACTCAACTCAATTAATTAAATTTGGCTTTTGTTATTTTTTGTTTATTCTTTCATTTTATTTTTTTACCAACTCTCTTTTGGATAGCTTGAATAGTGCAGATTTGACGAATTTAGTAATTGAAAACGTAATCCTCATGGGAAAAATACTTTATTCACTCTTTATTACTTTTATCGATTTGGTGCACTTGCCAATTCTACATCAAGGTCGTGCCGCAGCGTGAGGATGAACGACTTGAATGCCGCGGCGTTAAGAATGTTACGCCGCAGCGTGAGACCAAATTTCGCAGCACGCGCTGTGACGTGAAGAATGTCATGTCGCGACGTGAAAGTGATGCTGCCTCAGTAGTACAACCTAAGGCTAAGGCGTCGTGAGGTGCCAAGTTAATGTCGCGGCGTTGGTGTCAAGAACCTTAAAATTAAAACGTCGTTTGTGGTGTTTTGAAGTTCTAGACTTGATGGATTCATTAGTAAATATTTCTTAAGGTGTGTTAAGGCACAAATAAGGATAGTTTTCAAGAAGAGAATTATACCTAATTTGTATGAAAAAGTTTGGTAGTGTTAATTTTGTGAGTATCCTATGACAGAATCATGAAGGCCAAGAGAAATTGAAATGGTATCTGATAGACTCAATGGAGGAAGGACATAGCCCTGATAAGTCGATAGTGTCAAGGTCAGAAGAGATAAGTGTTGGATCCATAAGGTTCCTTAATCGAAACACGCAAATAAATAAGACAAAATCGTGAAACTTAGCGTCATGAGTCAAGGATATATGTGTAGATATGTGAGGAGATAGGCTCTTCTGTTTGACGGGGCTACAAAATAAGAGATTTTAAGTCACGTAACCCAAGTAGAGAAAAGAGAATAGAAGTGGAGAATGATGAAGAGGAAGTTCTCACCACAAAACTTAATAAAGGATGGTATTTATAGAAAATGTATTTTTGGTGGTTGGGAAATATCGTTGGAAATGTTGGAATATGACCGTTGGATTAGACCGTTGGAATATGTCCGTTAGAATATATTCCGTTGGAATTAGTTAGCTATTATGATTATGAATATGACCGTTGGAATATGACCAGGTCAAAACTGATAAAACTAAATCATTTTTAAACCTCTTCAAAAACTTATTTTCCAACCATTGTAGGACATTCATTCTTTTGAAATAAAGCATTTTTCACAACAATCCCCACATATTTCAAAAGAATATTAAATAAAATCAATAATTTAAAAACAGAATCGGGTTACATCAATGTTAAGAAGCAAAGAATCGGTGTCTTGGACTATGAAAGGACCTAGATAAATAGGATTTTAACTTACAATGTAATTGGTGAAGTTTAAACTTCTATGAACCAAATCATTTTTCGTGTAAATTAGAATCCCACTTGATCACATTTACACCCTCATTTATCTCTTTGCTAAGGCTTTGACTTTGTAAATGTACTTTGATGCTGGTTGTTCATGAGTGCTCTAAAGACTATGCCATTATCTCATAGGAGCGGCCCCACTCCACACTCATATAGGTGATTTCATCAAGTGTACATTATGGACTTTATACACCAATAAGGGATATGAAATTCATTAAAAGCATTTAGCTTATCCTCACATTAAATTGTCTAGCACTTCTCATGTTTCTCACACCATAGGAAGGGACAAACATATGCTTGAAATAACAAGTGACTTGTTATTACCCATATGAACTTTTTCATGGGATCTCCACTCATAAAAGTGGGTTACCAAATGCCTATTTCAAATTGGCTTAAGTCTCATTTCCCTCGATGTGGTATTTATTCATTTTTCTACAGAGATTTTGTCGAGGATTGGCCAAATTTCCACTTCACATAATTAATAGATTTAATTCCATCTTTTAGCATATGCTTCACAGAATTATGATGTATACATATATGTCACTTTTCATTATATACAATTTTGTTTGCTCTTACTATTTACCATTTTGGCAATCACAGACTGAAGAATCTATGTCTTGGGTTTCTTCCATAAAAGGAATATCGCTAAGAGATTTCTTAGCCACTCAACCTGATCCTACCAAGTTAATAAACTTGACCTCAATTTTAGTGGCTATACAGGTCTACTTGGATGACTTCCAAGTGACATCACCTCCATTGAGGTTAAAAATAAACCCACTTATGGATTTTGTCTTATTTGAATCAATGATTTATTTAGCATTATGATTATCATGTCCACACTTCAAATTCAACACCATGGCTCTTAGTTCATAGTCTCATCTAATCTCATAGTGCAATAGGGACATGGAATTCATTCATGCAAGCATCATCAAATACTTGATCATGTACATCTAGATCATGGTTATCACACTCTATACATATATAACTATGCATGTCACATAACCAAGTTAATAGTAATTCAAAGATAACAAGGATATATGAGATACAATGTAAGACAATATATGAAGCTCTCAATGCTCTATTTTAATTTTCAAACTCTACATAAACCATTATAAGGATTATATGTGTGTATTTACTCATTCAATTTATAACACATGCAAAATCAAGTATATAAATGCTACTAATATTTGAGCATATTCAGATTGTGATGCACCACTACTAGATCATATTCTAAACTAAGTGGCCTTTTAACTCACTTATAATCTCATTAAATCATGATTTTGAATTTAAAACAATTTCAACATAAAAACGAATTTATCCAAGAGAGATATAAACAAAATTATCTTTCTAAAAATTATTTCACACAATTAGAAGCACCACAATGTCTCTTTCTTGGTTCACGTAAAGAATTTTAGTTAGACATCCCCACACTTTAATATATTTATACCAAGTCATTAACATAAATTCAAAACATAATTAAACAACAAAACCACATATCACAAAATTAGTGCATTACCCTCATTACACGGTTTCACCATTAACATTAATCTTACTCTCAATGTGCTTATTTTTCTTTTTCCTTTTAATTTAATAGAAAAAAAAAAAAAAAAAACACGGTGGCTACATGTAGAAAGCGGTGGATACGACTTTAGTCTCTTCTTACTCTTCAAAACGAGTTTGAGGGTTTTGTGTGTTTTTGTTTTTGCAACTTTGATCTCCTTCAAGCCAAACATTTTCCAAAGAAAATCTTTGCCTCATTCATAGACATGACCTCTAAGCACCAATCCTGACAAACACCATTTGAACCCACATACGTTTGCACCTTCGCCCCTACGTCCAAAAACGAGATTATGTTACAAATTTCCTCATAAAAATCTCATTTAAAATAAGTTATATCAAGTATCACAAAGATTGTAGGAAAAATAATAAAAAAAAATACGAATGAGTAAAATTAAACATTGTATGAATAGTATTGACGTGCAGCATTAATCCTTGAGATTGTTGTAACCCGTGCAGCCTTAATCGAAACCTGCAAATAAATGAAACAGCAAAATCGTGAATTATATTCACCCTCAAGGATTTTTCGGTATATACGAAAATCCCCAGTCTGCAGGCTCTTCTGTTTAGCTTCAATGCAAGAGATTTTAAGTCACGTAACCAGTAGAGAAAGAGAATAGAAGTGGAGAATGAATGAAGAGGAAGTTCTCACACAAAACTTAATAAAGGATGGTATTTATAGAAAAAAGTTTTTGGTCGTTGGAAAATGACCGTTGGAATATGACCATTGGAATATATCGTTAGCCGTTGGAAATGACCATTGGATTAACCGTTGAATATATTGATTATTGACCGTTGGAATATGTTAGAATATCCACGTTGGAATGACCGTTGGATTATGACCAGTTGGAATAACCGTTGGAATATGAAAGTCAACTTTACTTGAATAAAACTAAATCATTTTTAAACCTCTTCAAAAACTTATTTTCCAACCAATGTAGGACATTCATTCTTTTGAAATAAAGCATTTTTCACAACAATAAGTAGGGATCTATAAGGTTCTTTGGAATTAGGATTTAGACCGGACTTCTCATGAGCCAGGATATATGTGTAGTGTGAGGAGATATTTCTACTTACTACAAAATAACACATGAAGCCATTAATGCCTAAGATTTACATTGTTGTTCTGAGTTGAACTAAATGTATGTATGAGATGTATATTAACTTGATTTATCTAAATGTAATAGTTAGACTTTGTAGATATTTTAAACATATTCCATTAGTAGCTATTGTGATTATGTTTATATAAGTTATATATGATTGGTTTTGATTACTTATCTTTGAGGAAAGTTTTAACATTTTTGTAATATAATTCAGTGAAACTTCTTTAAGGGTAAGAAGAAAAAAAGCTAAGGATTAGATTATGTTATGTTTTCAATTGTTAAAACTTATTCAAAGTATTTCTTTTGAGATGTATAAGGCTTATGCTACTTCAAGAGCTAAGGCTAATGATGTAAATGTACTTTGATGCACTATGATATAAATATTGTATTTTCGTAGCGTATAGAATAGCACTTTCCAAAAGATTATGGATGTAAATATATGACTAGTATGTATGTAATAGCATTGTAATGCTACGTATCTCTTTGTATGACTAGAATTGGTATTAGGATGTTCGAGATAGCGCAAACGTGGAAAAGCCTAAAATGTTTCCATGTGAATGCAAACTTGCTCAAAACATTACGTGGAAATGTCATCCTACATGGCGTTTTCATGTTAAACACACCAATAAGCTTGGCGTTTTTGGGGTGAAAAGGTAATTACACGATATTTTCATGCTATTTATACACTCTGGCGCATTCCACATAGATACACCATAATATTTGAAGACATCAATATCAATTAGTTTATCTATAGGTCAAGTGTTTGTTTCTAATTAGTAAAGTAGTCGATGTGAGACTTTGGTGTTGACAAGGCAAAGCAACTAAGTAAAGCAACAAGGTACTTTTATTCGATGTGAGACTTTTGTATTGACACAACAAAGCAACTAAGTAAGGCAACAAGGTACCTTTGTTCGATGTGGGACTTTGATATTGGTAAGGCAAAGCAACTAAGTAAGGTAACAATGTATCTTTGTTCTATATGGACTCTACTCTCAAAGAGGGTGGCATTTTTTTGTCCTCTTTACCATGTTTTTTGAACATTTTTTGATGAGATTAAAAGAATATAGTATGAACATTCCCATCATGCAAGTAAGACATTAATCTTCTAAGTTTGGTATTATTTGTAGACATACCACAATCTTGGAAGAAAAATGCTCAAAATTTCAACATTAACTAGTATTTAGACAATGAATTTAGAGGATCATTCCCATTGCAAAGATAGTTTAATACAAAAATATATCATTCACACATATATGACTTCCTTTTGTTTCTTTTTTTGCTAAAATTGCATACATGTAGAAACTTTGGATAAACAAAAAAATCGGTGCATATAACCTATTATTCATATATTCTAACACGTAGAATGTTTTGAATCCTGCACCATTTCTACGTTTGCTTTTCAAAAGAGATTATGTACAAATGTTTCAATCTCATGGGTCAGTTTGGTATGGGGAAAAATAAATATAAAAAATTTATGGATAAGTCTTATTAGTAAAATTGTGTATTGGAAACTGATCGATGAATTATATTCACCTTCATTTTTACTCTATACTAAACTGGCCCTCAAGGGTTTAGTATTCACCTTCTATGAGAGTAAAACTTACATTGAATAAAGGTACTTTGCTACCTTACTTAGTTGCTTTGTCTTACTAACACCAAAGTTCTACATCGACTACTTTACTGATCAAAAGCAAACACTTGGCCTACAAATAAGCTAATTGATATTGATATTTTCAAACATTATGTTGTGTCCACGTGGAATGCGCTAGAGTGAATAAATAACATGAAAGCATCATGTGTAATGACTCTTTCACCCCAAAAATGTCATGTAGGATAGCGTTACCACAGGAATGCACCAAAAGGGATGGTGCATCCTCATGAAAAACGCCAAGCGTCTAGGCGTTTTTCACGTAGATGCGTCACCTTATTTGGCGCATTCCATGTGACTAGAAAATATTAAAAAATAGCACGTTAGACAAAAAGGTGACAATTTGGTATATAATTTCAAAAGAGTAATATTTTAATAAATAGTTTAAAAAAATTAACATTTTTGTAAATAATTTTTCAGCAAAGGCAGTTTTGTAAAAAAAAAAAGCCTAAAAAATGTACTAAAACTTGAAATCAAAGGTTTGCAAATAAACTGAAAATAACAAAAGGCATGTAGAGAATAGTCAAAAATAAGTTAAAGTATGTAAAGAAAGCATATAAAGAAAGCACTAAAAAGACAAGAAACTTAAACTTACATGAAAGGTAATTCGACTAGAATTTAAATGAAATCGAATAAAAGAAAAGCAATAAAATGCAATGAAATAAACTTGCTCAAAAATTAAAGTAACAATAGAGTAAAGAAAGCAATAAAGATGCAGAAAAGCAAATGTGCAAGAAAGTTAAACTTGCAGAAAAATAAAAAAAGCAAGTAAAAGAAATAAAATGATTCAAAAAATTACTTAATCAGGGGATGAAGAGAATTGCAAGAAATATAAATAAATGACTTTAAATTTGTATTAAAAGATAAAGAGTACATAAATGGATCTAAGTGAAAGGCATACTTGACTAGTCTATGAGAATATCCTTTAAAGTTTGTGATAGATGTTATAGGAATAATAAGAAATTTTGTGTAAGTGTTTTTCGACCAACCAAAATGTGTTCACCTCCTCAGTATTTATAGACAATGAATTTAATCGACTTTCTAATAAGATTAAGACATGTGTCCTCGACACAAGTGACTTCCTCATCTAATAGTAATGATTACATTGTCTTTATATTACAAACTTAATTGCTATAAACTTCTTGAATTCAAATTCTAACACTTAAATTTGAATTTGAATTTGAATTTTAAGTATAATTGTCTTGAGTCTTTTTCTAAATCTTTTGAACTCAAAAGATGTCATCTGTAAATCTTGTCAATTTGCTTAACTGTTCTTACTTTTCTGTTTCGATCTTGGCTGTGATTTCAAGCAATTGTCTCTCTTTGTTGAAGCAAAACACTCCCTTGAGAACTTCCCATTTATCTTCAAGTTACCTTTATCTTACAAAACTTATTTAAAACATCTTAATTGAAAGAAATATTTTTGATTAAATGATTGAAATTTGACTTACAATTAAATCAATCTTAAAATATTTTATTTATCGATATATTTTTATTGTAAATCAAAAAAAATTATTTTTTGTACCAACTGTATTACTCTAGGCTTTCCCTTCCCCTCTCACAATCAAGTGCTTCCAAGTACTGTGGTTTTCCGATTTCCACAAATTTGCAAGAATTTTTTAAGCAGATTATGAAAATGCACAATTCTTGAGTGTACTTCTACAATGGGCCATTGAACATCTTATATACTTATAAATTTTCACTACCACAAATACAAAGTATAAAAATCAATTGCTAATTTCAGATTAAAAAAAATTATATTGCAAATTAAGTACCATATGGACGGACACACGGTCGAGTGGAAACTCAAAGGGTGTAGAAACATCTTATAATCTCTTTTTTTAAAAAGAAAAATTGCACCACCACGAGTCAGCTCACAGCTGAATATAGAACGAGAAAGATGACGAATGAAGAGGTTTGCCAAAATGAAGGTGTGCACAAACAAAGATGAAATCTTAGTTGTAAAATGAAACTTGTTAAATCCTTGTTAACAACAAACCGAAATTCAAAAATATATAAGACGGATGGAGAAAATATTTTACAAATGATATAGGCTTTGACTAGGATGGAAGCTCAAAGTGCTCATCTAATTGTAAACACATTACAAATCCATAGATATACCGGGGATTTTGAATGTGGTTAGCATTCCAATGTGACAGGTACCTAAGGACACCATATCAACCTAAGAATTATTTCCCTGAAACTTCGCTACATTTATGGAAAATTAAATTCTTTTTTTTTTTTTTTACAATCATAGTATCATAGAACTCATTGGCAAATTTTTTCCTATAATCTTAATTAACTTCATTTTTCTCATATTTTATATTTATGTGAAAAAATATTAAGGATAGAAGCTAAATCGTTATTAATGTTCTGTTTATTTTCTCTACATGTCCTTGCTTGCATTTTTATCCATTCCACCATTCACACATTTCGTTAGCCAGTAAGAAAATATATGGATGGAGGAGAAAACATGAAGACGAAAGGGAATCAAAGGTTTTAAGTTAAATTTTCTCTTGATTTGAAAGTTTAATAAAATGAACCTGGGGGGGGGGGGGGGATAAGGAATTATCATGATCCTCAAAAATCTTCATTTATTCATTTACTAATATTTCAAATTTTTTCAAATTTTGAGAATATTCTTAAATTTTAAACATCCAAATAAAGAGAATGAAACTCGTTACTTAGCATCTCATTCTCTTCCCTTGTCTTTCTTTCTTTCTGGGGAGGTAGGGAGAGGCAGATACGTATACGTATATAGGTTCAAACTTCACAGTTCAAACAACAACATTGCTTTCAATATAGTAAAACAATTGTCTATGCTTGTATCCAATTACAGAAGACGCTATAGAAGTCTGAAGCTTCCCACGCTGGTCACAAAATAAAATACGTTTTATGCTCATAACAACATCCAAAACACAAATCTAAAAAGCATATATATATAGACAATAAGTTAAATCATAAAACCATTTACTCTATTAATTAAGAGTGATCAAAGGACCCATCCCTGCATGAAGTTAGTCTCACAAGCCACGCTCTTTGGAACATTAGATGACTCAGCTTGAACATATTGATGGTACCTGTTCAAAAGAAGAGGTTAAATTAGAATTTCTGACCATTGAAAGTCTATGATTTAGATTGCTTCTATTTTGGGAAACCACTGACACCCGTTTGCACAAATTTGACCCAAAAGTTTTAACTTGTGAAGGGCTCATTATCACGAAATTTTATCTTTTACATGTTTTTATATTCACTCATATACGTTCATATTCTAATCAATATTTTGCAAAATATTGAAATGTTAACTTTATTTAAAATTACCTTAGGTCGAAATTTCTATGAACACAAGAGACCATATATTCGTCTAATTAACTTTTGGTGTAATATATCATATGCAAAAAGGAAACTTCATGTACCCTATTTGCAAGAAAGGTTCTGCTTGGCAATCCATAGGGTTGGTTTGAGAAGGCTGAAAGAGAAAGCTGCTGTTTCCAGCAGCTGAAGAAGAGCTCCACAAGCTTTCCATAGCTTTAGGATTAAATCCCTCTGCTTCAAGCTGAAAATGAAATTTTGAAGAAAGAAACCAGTAAATAAATTAGAATGTGTTAATTAATTGAAAAAATTTAGCAAGATATGTATCCTGCACTAGAATGGTGTACGCTATAATGAAATTGTTGGATGCTATATTGCCATACCTTGAGTCTAAGTTGCTTATTCATGTCTCCAAGATGGCGTTCCTGCAAGATGAATGAAAATACCAAAATTGAAAGAATTTGTTGAGGTTCCAAAGATATCTAAGTTTTAATATGAACAAAATACTGACCCAAAACGTAAGTTTAAGTGTTCAAAATGGTTTACAAATAGATATACTTGGACAATAATTGACCGGAAAAAATACATTTGAATATAGATAATAAAAATAAAATTATAAGACCAAAATAGTTTTGTAACATTTCTTACCCTTCTGCGAAGTTCTTCCATCTGTTCAATCATAATTTGTGTCTGCAATTGAAATAAAATTTCTGTAGTCATCCAATATCAATGTTTCTTTATAAGATCAGCTGGCGGTGCAACTTATATTATGTAATCTTAAACAGATTGAAACCAGCTCTTTATGACATATACAAAAACCCTTATTGTGAAAATTTCATTTAAAGCTTCAAACAATGAGTTTGTTCAGACAATTCGTGAATACAAAGATTGCTTTTCATTTTTTTAATTCCAGTGTCTCTCAAGTCTCAACCAATTAGCAGTTTTAGCACATCCAAATAAAGAATAATTTGCTGAACTGCTAGCCATTAATCTGAAGATTCCTCTATTTTCAAGTTGGGATTTTAGTAAAAAATTGAGATGATTGAAAATTCATATTTGTAATGGAACCTAGAAGAATCCTTGGAAAATCTTTGAAGTATATAGTTTGTTTTATTTTCATAAATTTACTTTTCCCCATTTAAATATTTTGATATTAATTACTCATTATAGGAGATAAAATTAGTGCTTCCCTCCTCTTCCTTCCCTTCTTCTTATCTTTTGTTCAACTTGGTTACCTTATCTCATTTTTTTACATAGGTTAAAAGATTTCACAAAGAATATGATGTATATCAGTATATTCCCACCTTCATAACTATTTTTATCAAGATAAACTACTAGAAAGACAAGACTCTAATGTTTATAGATCTTGTAGCATGTTTTACAACCAAAGACAAAGGTACCAAACAGAAATAGATATAACCGTATATAGAGAACTTCTAGATGTGTGCACACCTTCCTTTGCCGAGCTTGTGCTAAAGCTCCTTCAAGCTGTTTCTCAAGATTCTGCAGCTCCTTTATGCTCAGCGGTCCAAGATCTTCCCCAAGCAAATGCCTGAAATGACATTATATTGGAAAGTAAATTTTAACTTGTGGTGAAATATGATTTTCTAACCTCTGTTACCGGATTAACTCCTTTTTGTTTGTGATTAACATACATAAACATGTGGCTGTTGAAAACAAGAAAATTTAGTCTTCAATCATGAACGTAAATTCTATTGTTAGAAGGGGCGTAAGTGATTTACCTCTGAGTCCTTTGAAGAGACTCATACTTTGCCTTTAGCTTTGACACCTCTTGGTACCAGCTCTGATTGCCAAAATAGAAATTTAAAAATGATTCAGTAATAAGATTTAATTATCTGCTGCTATATAAGATATATCATATCATTAAGAAAGGCTGAAAATTTATACTGTATTGTTAAGACAGGGCGATCCTTTTGCATTCTTTCTGAGAAAAAAGTACTTTATTTTTCAGGTGAAAGAACTGTAGTACTTGCTAATGGATGGAAGGAAGTCCTTAATAAATTTCACATGCATGCAGAGAGAAAAAAAAAAAGCTTTTTTTCTTATTAATATTGCCCTTGGTGACCGTTGTGATTTTGCTTTACAGATGAAAAATGTTAAGAGACCATATACATAAAACAAACGTCAAACACAATTGAAGCATGAGTAGCACTTAGAAGACTCAAGACAATTATTCTTCTACTATTGAATATATACCTTGGAAGTTGTAAGTATGATAGGTGTAAAAGGGAAATGATATTCACACATTATTTTCTTTACATTAATTTTACATTTTGATTGTTTGAGAAATAAAAGGTAGAGAGAAGATGTTAAAATGTATTTTTTCTTATTTTTCTTATTAAAAAATAATAATAATAATAATAATAATAATAATAATAATAATAATAATGTACAAATATCATTACTTGGTGTAAAATGTGGGCAGAAAAAGTTGGTGAATACATACCTGAGTTTCACATTCAACATAGTCCTCTTGAGGAGTAAAAGAGCATCGTTGGTATCGCTCAATAGTTTTGGTAATGCTGCGTATTAAAGGAAACTCGGTCACTATTAGTTCAAAGCAAATTTTGTTAGTCTGGCTTGTGAAATATCGCTCAATAATTTACCAATTTATTATTATCTTCATTAAAATGAAGTACATGTACACAAAACACAATTATTCTTTTTTATTTTGGTAAAACTTCACACAAAAAGTACTTAAACAATTCATACTTACAAAATTACTTTTATGTGTACATTCCCAAACAAGAAAATTTCTTTAAAAGTAACTATTTCATAATTAAGTGTTGGATCATACATATTACTCAAAACTGATTTTAGACAAATTACCCAAATAAGCTCGTAGTCTGCAGAAATGTCATATATCAAATATCGATGCAAAACAATTCATAATGTCCACCAATAAATTATTTTTCTCGAATATTTTATGAAATTTAGTTTCTTTTTCACAAATCAGTCCTTTCATTCATTTCGTAATTTTTGTGGTGAGCATATAATGTATAGTTTTGTAATTGCATAAACATAAATGCAAGATAAATGACTGTCAAGTGGATGAAGAAAACCCAATCTTTATATTCTGAAAAAAGAAACGAGGAAATTATGGCAAGTGTCTTAAATCATGTATGATATACCTCTTTCCTAAATCATGTATGATTTAAATAATAAGTTAATAACTAGAGTAACTCATACTTCCATGACACATAAAGTTAAAATTATAAAATGATCTAAAAAAAATTGAAATGACTCCTGGTTCCAATTATAATATTGTTAATATTCTTTGCTGCTTTACTTTTTCAACAATAAAAATTTTAAAAAAAGAGTTTCTCTTTGGAAACAAAAATTTAAAAAAAGAAACGTACATATAACATTATGTTATTTTCTAGTCAAGAAAAAGGTGCGGGGAAAGCTGACTGAAAATAAATCAGAGTGTGAGCATCATTTCTGAGGGATTTTCATCCATGGACTTCTCCAAGAAAACCTAGACTTGTGTTTGGAGAAAATGTGTTGGAATAAGATAGAAAATAACACACAATCGAAACAGTCAAATATAGGACAGTTTCTCAATCTCTTGACCATAAACTCAACATTTTCAGCTGCACAAAATTTTGCTATGGCAGACCTCAGATTCACACTGCTGATCTGTTGCAACGTTAGGCTAAATCTGAACAAAAGAGTAAAACTTGAGTCTTTTTTATCTTTTTCGCTCCTTTCCCTTTTTATATTATCTACAGGCCATGCCATGACCAAGACTCATGCCCTATTAGGGCTAGCAAGCAAAAAAATAAAAAAATAAAAAAAGAAGAAAGGTTACTGTTTCACATTTTTACTTTTAACCAATTATTGGTAATACAAAAAACCTTATCATCATCATGCAGAGGAACGTATAATTGCACAACTGGTACAATGAAAATTAAGAAGAGAGAGAGAGAGGAAAAGTCTAAGATGAAAAATCAAAAAACCTAATTAAGCTAACTGTAGTGTTGGATAAGCCATTCCTCGATCTGTAGAAATGAAAAATGCATACAGTGCTGGCTAATTAAGGAGATACCCAGGAAGAGAGAGAGATCTAGAGAGAGAGAGAGAGAGAGAAAGCCAATTGATCTAAGAGTAAAGGACAACAAGAGAAGCAGCATCTGTCTTTGATTGCAATTGTATTTGGGACACTCATAGATGATAGAGCATTCTCTGAAACAAGAAACAATGATAGAACCGAAAGATCAAAGGACTAAAAGGGATATGGACAAGGTCAAGAGAACACTCCACTCTAGAGTGCTAAAGTTTATGGCTTTAAGCTTTTTTATTTTACCCATTTAGAGGAAGATGTTGGAGAAAGCCCTAGATCTTGCACAACGGTACAAGAGAGTGAACATATCCTTGGACTTTTTTTACCTTATCACACGTCCTCCACTGAATTACACTCTGATACAAAACTGTGTGATCATATCATATGATTGCTCTCTTCCTTTTCTGTTTTTCTTGTTTCTTCTTTTACTTGTGAGAAAGAAGAAAAATAAATTGTACTGTTCCATCAGTAAGAGTATGAAAGCTGAAACCTTTATCCCACAATAGAGGTAGAGAGAGATATTGGTGGGAAGGACGCTGAAACGTGTTGATCTGTGATTGGGAGGAAGCAAAACTTGTAATATTTATCTTCTTCTCTAACCCATGAAAATGAAATAGAACCCCACAGTTGAAAAAAAAAATCATAGAAGGTACAAAATCCACTAATCCAGAAAAGGAGCATCTATGAGAGAGAGAAGAGGCCAGGAGGGTGTCAGGTAGGTGCATCTGTTAGAGAAAGAAACCATGAATGGTGAGTGATAGAAAGTGCAAGAAAAAAAGAAGAAAAAAAAATCTAATGGGTGAAAAAGTTATCAAAGGTGTGAGTAGTTAAATCTTAAAAACATCAAATGCAGTCTTGGCGAAATAAAGAAAGCCAGAAGCAGAAACCAGTGACCATTTTGGTGAAAGAAACTGATGCAAAGAAGAAAGTGTGTTGCACAGATAAGAGAAGAGAGTATATGTATCAGTATCACAGTATAAGAAAACCCAAAATCTAAAGGAAGGAAGGGATTTTAATGTCTATTGGGATTTGCACCTAACAAAAATGGACATGGCGAAACTTCATAAAATAGATAAACAAATATGCCCATAAAATAAATATTAAAAAAACACACACACACACGCACAGCTCAAAGTTGAGATTTTTGCAAATCAGAGAGAGATAGTGAGATACCCAGCATTTCCAAATTCACAGAGCTTGCCACGGCTGGAGAAAATGATAAGGGCAATCTCAGCATCACAAAGGACTGAGAGCTCATAGGCTTTCTTGAGCAAACCACTCCTTCTTTTGGAGAAAGTAACCTGGCGGTTGATTTTGTTCTCTATCCTCTTCAGCTCAACTCTCCCTCTACCCATTTTCTCTCTCTCTCTTCACTCTCTTTTTCTGTGTGTCTCGAAACAATAACTCAAAGTTTATATTTTTATTATAGAAATTGTATGTGTCTCTGGTTTCAGTTTCTTCTCTACCCTGGATGGATGGATGGAAGAGAGAGACTGGGGTTTTGTGTAATATAGAAAAGAAGAAAAAGGAGGGGAGAGAGAAACAGAATGCAAACTAGTTGTGAGATAAATGGGTTGTTTCAGAGAAGTGGAAGTTAGTGTGCTATATAGAAATAGACAATGAACACATAAAAGGGGCACACTTGATCTTCTTTTACAAAAAAATGGAAACCCCAGTTATTCTTATTTTTATCTCATTCTCTTTTTCCAATTTAATTTTAGTAAATATGGCCCCTTCCTTCCTCTCTTTTCTTTTTATTTTTTTTCTCTTGCTGCATATTTTTAATTGCTGCAGTTTAGGGTAAGGAAAGGAAGCTCCACATTCACGCGCCACAGTGCCTGCACTGCACGCCCCCATGTGAAGAAGGGTCTACACCAGATATATAGCAGCATTTGTGGAAATGCACTAACCACTGGCTGCTCAGACGGTTTAGCCCAAAACTGATTAGCATAGTAGTGATGATGAAAGCTTTGCAGGTTGACTGAGAACTTGAAGAAATAAAAAAAAAAAATCACTGGGATATGATAATCATTGTATTGAGATTTGTTCAGGTTCTTCAAATAATTTTCAACCAAAGACATATATGTCTCTTCCTCCCTAAACATGATTGTGTAAATTAGTTTTGTATCCATGAAGAGAAAACTGAAAAAAAGCACAGTGGTATCCGCATAATACTTTCCCTTTTCTAGGAAAGCACTCTTGTACCATCAACTAGTTTAATTTAAGTCCAACTTTTAGCCAATGCTTTTGTCTATCATTAAGATTTATTTAGCTTAGGATGGTTCTATACTGCCAGAAGTTATTGGCATATATTATATCATTAAAATAATAATTATGTATTCATATTAATATTTGATAGCAAAATTAATCTGTATTTTCTCAATTATGAGAAATAATCTGAGCCATCAAGTTCTTCAATTCAACATTGTAGCTCTTCTAAAACCTTGATGAAGTAGATTAACCTTTTGACTTTTTTCGCGATATGCTGTGGTTTTAAGTTTGACAATATTGGTGTATTTAAGCTGCTAAAAACTGTTTTGAAAACCAAATTTTAAATTTTTTTGAAAAAGTTGCCGAATGCATAAATTTTAGGATTTTGTTAACTTATTGTGCTCTTAGGACACAGATTAAAGATTCAAAACTAAAAAATATTACATAAAAAGTATAAATATTTAATATTTTAAAATTTTAAAATAAAATTTAATATTTTTTAAGTAATTAAGTTAAATAATAAATCATATTTTGATTTCTAACGTGTACCTTTACGTTAACAAAATCCTAATAATTGTCCTTATGATTAAGAGCCCCTCGAGTAAAAAACAAAACAAAAAAAAATCCCAAACCCAGGCATATTTTGCTTGATATATATTGATCAATTCCATCATGTTGTAACTAGCGCACAAGGTCTACTGCCAAGAAGTTTTGTTTTCCTCATAGTGACTTAATTAAGTTAAAATAGACACGTGATTATGCTCCAAAAGTCAGCCTTTCCACTTTAAGATACATGGACATGATCATCATCCATATAACTCCCTTGAGACCAATATATAGTGGTTACAAGAGAATCAATAGATTACAACATTTGAAGACTAGAGACGAGAGAAATACTTTGGTACACTAGATGTAATAATGGTTTAATTAGAGTTTAAATAATAATGCAAATCTTTTTGTGCGACATGTAATATTCATTAAAGCTGAGTGTAATACACTCAAAATATATAAGAATTTAATTATTATGGAGATATGAAAATACTATTCAAAATATATTTGTCTTGGACTTATTTTTAGACAGAACTCTGACCTTACATGAAACTTGAAAGAATTATTTATAAAATAATCAACAATATATTAAGGAAAGAAGAAAAGAAGCATAATGATAAAAAAGCTAAAACATACCTAAATTTCAATAGACAAAAAGAAAAGTAGAAGAACGAGTAGATATCTGTAGAAATGAAACTGTTTCAAACATAATAGGAAAATCAAGGGGAGAGTAGGTTAAGTATGTCTACAGATAAGCATATGACAAATACATCCTGGAAATTAAAGGATCTCAGTTTGCAAAAGTAGTATTTGTATTTTGGCTAAAATTGCAAATAAAATGTTACTTAACACAGATCAAACAAAACGCGTTATGCGAGTGGCGATTAGGTCTCTTTCAGACACAGACAAGGGAATTTGTTGGATTCGTTGATGGTAATCACTTCAACCCCACCAAACCCTCATATCAAGGCATTGAAAGCAATTTGTAAGATGTTCATTTGGCTACTAAAGCATAACGCTATATTGCTACTCAATATATAGCCCTATCCATGAATTGACAATACCTTTGCATTCATATATGTGATGTGTGTGAGTGTGTGTATGACTTCTCATGAATTTCATGTGCAATGAATCCTATTTTAAGGCCACTTCCTTTTGCCCCTATCCTTGAGAATCACCTTGTCGTGCACATCTGACCTCTTTAAGTTCACCTAATGTGTACATTTATTATCACACCCTCAAAAAGTAATGGGTTGGGTAAATGTGAATCTTCCTCTACATTGGTATTGTTGCTGTTGGTGTTACTTTTCACCCCGGATATAAAGAGTGGCAGGTAGATACATTTGGGGTAGAAGGGGGTATGCATTTTAAATGCATATATACGAGTGTGAAAAGGGTCAATGAATGTGAAAACTGAAAACTGGTACTACTAGGCATATATGGGGGTAATCACTAAGCATTTATAAAGGCACAAAACTGTGCATCGTCTCCATCTGCAAGTGGTATACCAATAATACCATGTAAAGACCAGTGGTGTTCAAACACTGCGTTTGAAAAAAAATTTGTATTATATATTAATGTGCTTAATTACTATTAGTAGCAAACAATATTGAAAGACCACCTATGGCGGCGAACTAGTTATGCTACTATACGCGTGTCAAGTGCACATCATATTCATACTAGTCTAAGATTGTGGGTTTTTATTTTTGAAGCATTTCATTAGGCTTAAGTGGTTCCATGTCATTATCATGTCCAATTAAGGAAGATAAGTTAAGAATTAGGATCAGGGAAGATCTTATTTTTTCTTTTTTGTATTTCGAGAGAGATATAGAAGAGCCACTCATCAAAGGATTTTTTCTATCTACTATTTTTAAGTACAATCTTAAGGTCATTTATGTATATTAAATTCTTTGATTCTTTCTTGGTAAAAAAGAGAGTCAATAAATAATAAAATTCAGAAAAATCATGAAAGTAATTAATCATAATGATCATCAATTTAATGTTTTCTATTTATATGTCTAGCGAATTTAAAATATTAAAATTTACTGTGATTGTCATCAAGCTTTGCATTTGTCTCTTTGGATATTAATTAGGGTTAATTATTTGCAAACAATTTGTAGCTATACAAAGTCAAGTTAGACACAGATCTTGTGATTTAGTTTAAAAGAATAAACAGAAAAGTAAAATAATCGATCATTAAAATGGTTTAAACTCTTATAAAATACAAGTACATAAATAACAACCTATAAATTTGTGTGAATTCGTTTTTCTAAGTTTTTAAATAACTATCTACATTTTACTATTTAATCCAAAGTGCATCAGCAAATTAATTCTTGCCATAATTTTCATAATGAATTTGTTTTCATACGGAAATTGTTTTCATATTTAATATGAGGTTGTGGAAATGTTGGCTTCGTGGCTCATGTCATTCCTCATATGTTGTGAATAGGCACTGCTTCACATACATTTGTACTATTTGTTACTCAAATTTGATCGAATCATGGATTCTAGTGGGATGAACATGGTCTCAGCAAGACCACAAGGAGTGCTTCTTTTACCATTTTAAGCTCATATTCGTCAACTTGCGTATAACTTCTTGTGACATTTATAAATTACAAAAACAAACACAAACGAAATGACACACACACGCAGCACACAGAAAAGCACACACACATATTAGGATAATGACACTGAGGGGCATGATTTTAGAGAAAAGAAAAAGGCTTAACCCTCTAAATATATTAATTTTGGTCTCTTCAATTTTTTTGATACGGTTTATGTTCCGATAATTTTAAACGTGAGTAAAATTTGTTATTGACTTCATTTCAAAAATGACTGAAATTAATTCAATTTAATTCCCTCATATTAAATTTATCTTGGTCTTGAAATGAAGGAAGGTTTAGTATGAAATAGTTGAGTTGAGCAAATTTTACTCACTTTTAAAATGAAGATAAAGACTAATTTAATTAGCTTTTGAAATTATTGGGACACAGGTCCTAATAAAAATTTATGAAGAATCAAAACAAAAAATTGATATATTTAGAAGGATTAAAAAACATATTTAAACAAAAATAAAATTAACAATTTCAAAATAATGCAAGGCTTTTTTTAGATTAAAATATTAATTTATACTTAAAAAATAATTTTTAGATCGTGAATTCTAATTAATTATCTTATTTTTCTTAATAATTATGTAAAAACTAGAAATGTATAAATTAGAAAAAAAATTATGCAACTAAATATTTTAATCATATAGACAGTGAATAATGTCAGAAAATAAAAAAGATAATATTAAAACATTTTTAAAATTTCTATATCATTATCTGTTTTATTTGCAATGTCTTATCCCGATAATATTTATAGGTTAAAAGAAAAAATAGTTACTCTCTACAGACAGAACACACAATAATTATCGTCTATGCAAAGTTCTGCATGATGTTTTTGTGAATGTATGATTTATTTTTTTCCAGAAAATTTCCATTTAGTATATGAAAGACTAATGATCTTAAGGTACGATCATGTATTTAAGTGTGTGGACTTTTTTCAATGACGTTATTTTTATACACATAAATCTTATAATCAAATTCAAGACTATATGTTTAAGGGATTCAACTTCCTTCCACTTAAATAAACATACATTGGTGAATGTATGATTGTTATATATGTTGATACTATTTTATTAATATGAAAATGATAATTGATATATTGGAGACAAAAAAAATATAGGATGGTGAAAATGATCAATTCACTCATATCCCTACGATAATATATTAAAATTGAGAAACTAAATCTAACTAAATCTTAAAAATTAACTAAAAAATTATTCAAATCATTATAAAGAATATTTTATTCATATAACTAGTTGATATGGAATTTTAACTAAGAAGGGCATATAAAAATAGACAAAGTTAAAAATATACAAAAGTTTGGAGGAAAAAAGGATCATGGAAGAGATGAGGGGCTTCCATTGACCCCAACTCCCTTTAAAACCTAAATGGAAAAGCTAAATTAAATGAGGGTAACTAAGAAAGCGCGTGTCTAATCCACCCCACACACACAAAACTTGTCAGTAAGATAACGCAGTCTATAGCCATTTTTTCTGAATACCATTTAATAAGTAATATATAATTTTTTTAAGATGAGATGAAAGTAATATATAAATATTATTTAAACACTTTTACTGAAGTTTAAGAAATGTCTTGAATTTGAAATGAAATAATCTCCCTTCTTCTTAACTTTATTTTACTGTGAAAATCTCCACCACCTGGTTTAAGCTAACCTTAATGTCCTCCATGTGGTCCAATAATTGCCTCACACTAATGAAACTTTTTAAAGAACCTTCTTAATTAACGAACTACTAAGGGAGGTCAATTTTTAATCTCCTTCAAGAATTGCCTTTAAAGTTCACTGCAACACCTTTCTCTATATTATATATACTTCAGCCAATTGCACTACAAAAAAAAAAAAAAAAAGGTTGAATAACAACTTAATTAGATGACTAATTGCATGGGAATCTTTTGTCTATTGTATTTTATCTCTTGTTAAATTTACAACATCCATACTAGGAATTAGAACATAAAATAATAAATGATAAATTAATTCTTTAAAAAAATTTACCAATAAGTAAATCAATGAATTCTTTAGTGAAAGCGTATACAAGTGTATACGTTATGAGTAATTTACCATTCCAACACTCTATCTTTTCAACTGACACATTATTAGAGTCGTATACAGTCAAAACGTGTCAAAAGTATAGTGAAAATCTTGCTCTCTCAATACTATATTAGTAATCTAATTCATTCATCATAAATAGACTTCGTAACCTACAATGCAATCTCAACTCCACACTTATTGATGCACAATTTTCAATTGTCGCATTTGCAAACCCAAGTGCAGGTTGTCTTAAGTAATAAATTTTTCAGGAGTCCGAGGTCGATCCACAGGGAATTGTTGAAGATTAATTGAGGTGAAGTGAATATTTTGTTACTACGATTAAAATTATTTACTTGGATAAAAAGATTCACTCTTGGTAAATAAAATAAAAGTAAGATTAATTCCTTTTATAACTCAATTAGAATCGTCGCAACATGGAGGTTCCAATCGGAAAATACAACATTAAAAGTCTATTTAAAATAATCTACGTAATTATATTATGTTTTCTAAAAATATTACCACCACTTATAAATGGGTTAAAGCATTCATTGTGCCAATATTTTATCTACAACAAATCAAGAACTCCTCTTTACAAAGATGGTTTCTAAATTATAAGAAACAAATTATAATACGTATACTGGTTACTAGAAAATATAAATCATTTAAGCAGAAGAGAAGAATAAATCTAACCTTACTTTATTACCAAGAGCTTCACACTTTCACCCAAGTAAAATGAAACTTAGTTACTCATAGATAAGAAGAAAGAAAGAGAGAAGAAGAAGAAGAAGAAGAAGAAGAACATGACTTTAATTTAGAACAAAGAAAAATTACTACAAGAAAACCTAGTAACAAAATGGCATCATTTTGGTAACTAACACCTAACACCCTTAATGATCTGCTAAGGCCTCCTTTTATAGAGGATTAGAGATACAAAATGACAAGGGGGCTGAGTCATTAGTGGTTGGATGAGTGGAAAATGAGTGGAAAATGCCAAATGACTTTAGGTGAGTGGGAAATTATGGAGATTCCTTGTCTCCGAAATCATGTAGCTCTGAAGTCATTGTATTCGTCATTTTTGAACCAAGTGGTCTTCATGAAAGTTGTAGGCCTGGATCTTAGCTTTCAAATGGCTTTAATTTGAGTCCAATATCATTTCTATAACTCCAGATACGTTCAAATTACTGAACACTGCCCAGGCCCAATCACAGCTCCTCTGTTCTGATTTCCAAACCCAATATCACCTTCAAGAAGTCTGATTCTGGAAAAGTGTTTAACATGAAAGTTGTAGATATTGGTCTTAACTATTTAGCATCCAAATTTCAACCCATTTTACAACTTCTATCCCGAAATATGTGATGAACAGTACCCATAGGTTAAGTTGTCAGGAAAAGCACTCTGGTTCTTGCTTCAATCCCAATTTGAGTTATCTACTCGTGTGATTGGGCCTTTGAGGTATCTTAAAAGTTGTAGAAATCTCTCTTATCTTTCAAATGACACTAGAATCACCTCCAAAGACCACCTACAACCCAAAATATGACCCAAATACAGAAATAGTGTAAGATATGAATCATGCTGAAAAATTCAATTAAGTCCAATTTGAGTCCAAACTTACAAAACATAATAAAACTCAATCAATTAAGTACATAGAGAGTGTAAATGACTACGAATATAAGCTTATTAATGTATCAAATATGTGATCATCAAATTCTCCCACACTTAGCTTTTTGCACTCCTGAGCAAAACACATAAGATCACTCACAAAAAAAAAACGAAACAGACTCAAAAGCTAAACACTCTAAAAGACTCAATTTCTAATAATATTTAAAAATGAAGAGCAATCATTCAAGTAATCAAAACATTCATGAGGTAACATATCTTTACTTCTTAAATCAACAAGCAATGATATTTCAATTGAAAAGCATGAGTCAAGAATGATAGATTTTCACAAGATTCACTCTCAATCCCTCAAGTGTTTAAAATATAGGTATTTCACTCAATTCAACCCATGAAAATTGCACTACCATAAGCTTGCTTATCTTCTACTTCTCCACTACTCAGAACACATGCACACACAAATCATGAGGATTTTATTCAAGGTTGTAATGGGGTCAAGGTAAAGGAGGAGGTAATATGGATATGACAAGTTAAATATCGAGAGAATAAAAAAAGCATGAGTGAGTTCAATTAACAAGCATGAAAGTTCATCCCAACTCCACCTAATACAAATTCTCTTTACATATTCTTTTCCTTTCCTTTATTGCCTTGTTGACCTTCTTTTTCTTTTTACTTACTTTTTTTTTATTTTTTTGATTTTTGATTTTTTTTTTACAAAAAGAATATCATATATACATTTTTTTAACTATTGCACACACACCCCACACTTGTTCAAGAACTCATCGAATGACAAAACTAATGTTCTCTTATTCCCTAATGTCAAGTAAGAACATGATTTTTTCATTTAAGGCACATAATGCGTTCGAAACAAAGAATAGTCAAATAAGCTCAAAGGGGTTAAGAGGGAAATATGTCATTTCTAATGCTTTATATTAGCGAGAATCGAGAGAATTTCCAAGAAGTCATAAGAGTGCTTGATATCATATTGAGACAACATCTTTTGCAAACAAACAAGGCTGGCTATTTGATTAAAGTAGCTATTTGAAGAAAAATACCTCAATCATATTTATGTATGCATATGAAAATGTAGTCTAAAAAAGAATCAAAGTAAGTTTTAGAGTAATAATTTCATGAGTGAAATTCACACAAGAAAGAAAAGAATGGTACAAATGTTCAATCCATTCATCAATAGGCTCAAAATCTCACAAGGCATAATTCTATCATTCTCAGTCCACCAATTCAACATCCATAACCAAGCATGTGAATTTTAAGAAAGAAGACAATTTACTCAATCATGCAAATTTCCCTGAATTTGAATTGCTATTTCCACATAAACTAGTTTATACCCTAATTACTCCTTACTCTGCCACCAATTTTTGATGCGTCTCAAGAGTAAATAATTTACTCTTTACTCTGCCATCCCTAATTACTTTTGTTGTTAATAAATTGATGACAAATACAACAAACATATTAACAAACACATTTTTAAATTTTTTTTTCTAATATAAACACAACAAACATATTAACAAACACACTTCTTAATTTTTTTTTTTTTGGTTTTTTTTTTCACAACCATCCTTCCCCCCAACCAGATCACAACATTGTCCTCAATGTCAAAACATAGATAGGAAAAAGGATAGAATATATTACTGTTCTTTGCAATTCTTGAAAAGAAAAATCTCACACAAATTTAAGCAGAAACAAAGTACAATAAATAAAATCAAAGCTTGTAATTATTTAAATAGTTGGAGTGTCTTGGTGGCTTTCTTTTCATTTTGCTTCCTCACCACTTCCTTCACCGCTTCCTTAGGACCAATCTATACGGTACATTCTTGGATCGGTTCATAAACAAAAGCTTCTAATTTATCAATCAACTCATCAAGTAGAAGCGAGAGATAAGGAATCGTCTTTGAAGGTGTGACAAATTTACATTCCACAAACATGGTCAAAAAAGATAACTAATTATCAAAGAAATTATTAACATTCAACAAACCTATGGGTTTATGGTGGATGTTCAGTTGGGCCCAAGAGACAATTTGAAAGACTTCTTCCAAAGTACCAAAACCACCAGGTAAGATAATGAATGCATCAGATTTTTCAAGCATTGCCTTCATTCGTCCATGCATAGATGATACCTGAATTTCCAGTCCAATTGTCTTTCCAACGATGTTCCTTCGAGTTAAAGGTTCAGGAATGACACCTAAAACTTAACCACCTCTTATATGTGCAGAAAGTGATGCAGCCCCCATTAACCCAATGCTACCTCCCCCATATACAACACGAATGTTCCTCGCAGCAAGTGTTCTACCAACAATGCTTGCTGCGTTTACAAACTCTAAGCCCTTCCCATAACTTGTCACACAAAATACACAGATACTGACAAATCTACGAACAGAAGAAGAAGCTCCCTCCATTTCTACACTCACACTCTCTTTGAATGATTATGAGTTGCAGGAAAGTGAAGAAAATGAAGTGTTTAAATAGGGAAGAAAATAGAAAAAGTAATAATAACTCTTATACAAGTAGGTTGGCTGGTGTCAGAAAAGTTTGAAAATTTTAAAAATAATAATAATAGTAATTTTTTTTTGGTTTTTTTTTTACTTCAAGAAAACCATCAAGGTAAAGAAGTCTAGAAACCCCCGAAGGATCCCATCCAAAGGATCGTCTGTCCAAAACTAAAATTCAACAAAATCATACAAAGATAAAATAATAATAACAAATGATTATATACCTTTATGTACAGGTTTCATGGCAGATCTTTATACTGCGCGTCATGAGTGCAGTAATATCAAGACGGCTCAGCCAATCTGGGCATTCTTCTCCCTCCCGCTTATGGGATATTTTGGATTGAGCTACGACGCCACTAATTAAAGTGCGTAAATCTGATAGCTACCACCAACGACCACAGCCAGTGAGAGGTCGCTGAAGAGCCCATGGCATTAAATCACAGGATCCAGCTCAGAGGCATTGTCACATGAGAATGCAAACACGGGACGCTTCTTTACGTCCATCGGTAGCGAGCCTTTAGTTAAAACACAGGAATGCTTGCGCGGCTCTCTGCTGAGCATGGCACACACGAATCTTATTTACCGACCGGCGTGCGAAGGTCCACCGAGTCAATGACGGGTGCACTGCCACTCCAGCGGGGGCTCTAATCTAATTAAAGACCAAGTACAACCGAAATTTCACCCTTTTTTACTTAATTTAATTTATTTCATTTTCATTTTTTCTTCTTTTTTTCTCTTTTTTTCTTATTTTTTTGAAGATGTACAAGATAATATATACATGTTGTTGTGATTGTGGCTCACATCTTCCTCTAGTTTCACGTCCAAAAACGGCTTAAACGCCTTCTATGAGTCAAGGATAAGCTTCCCATCCAATTTTCTTATAAATTGGCAAACAGGGTCTTTTTGAGTTAGATTCCCAAGACTATGACGCTTTTGCTTGTCCTTGAAGAGATTCCACAAACTAAGAAGTTCACGCTGCACAACTCCACAAGAATGCGTCTCAAGAGTCAATAAGATATTATCTAATGACTCCTTACTCAGTCCATTATTAATGAAGAATATTTTATCTTCTCTATTTACAGAAACCATCCCCAAAGAGCGACATCGTGTGTTGCAATTCCATCGTGCACACTTGTAACAAACTTTCATTCTTTTTGCTCTTCTCCTTTTTGAAAATGAACTTTTACCGAGACCAGGCATGTATGGGACAAATGCATCGAAGATTCTGCCTAAACGAACCTTTGCTTCGATTATCCAACAGTATATCTTCTGGGATGCCCTTATACATTAACAATCTCAGTCTTTCACACCTAGCTTCATAAACTTTTGTTAGAGCATTTAGAGGGAGAGAAGGAAAATATTTTATTAGATTTGAGAGAATGACATCCATTTTAAAAGGAGAAGAAATCGTTATTATGGAAGCGAAAAACAAACTGACTTGAGAGTCACGGAGTACCGTTATCCGCCATTTAACCGGGAACACAAAGAACTTCAAAAAGAAAGAAACAACATTAAAATAAATTCTACTCATAACAAGGATTAGAAAGAGAAATCAACAACTTGATGTTCCAGAAATGGTTTGAGTCTTTGTCCATTGACCTTAAATACAATACCATTCCTAGGATTCTCAATGTCTATGGCCCCATAAGAATACATATGTTTGACAATATAAGGACCAATCCACCTAGATCTCAATTTTTCAGGGAATAGATGAAGATGAGAATTATAAAGCAGAACTTTTTGACCAATTTCAAAAGTTTTTCTCAAAATTGTTTTGTCATAAAAAGCTTTTGTTCTAGCTTTATAAATCTTTGAGTTTTCATATGCATCATTTCTTAATTCCTCAAGTTCATTCAATTGCAATTTGCGTAACTTGGAAGCATCATCAAGACTTAAGTTGAAAGCTTTAATGGCCCAAAATGCTTTATGCTCCAATTCTACAGGCAAATGACAAGATTTTCCATAAACTAACCGATAGGGAGACATGCCCAAAGATGTTTTAAAAGCGATGCGGTAAGCCCAAAGTGCATCGTTTAGTCTTAAAGACCAATCTTTACGATTTGGGTTAAGTTTTTTTTCCAAAATTTGTTTAATCTCCCTATTTGCTAATTCAACTTGTCCACTTGTCTGAGGATGATAAGGGGTTACAATTTTGTGGGTAATGCAATATTTCTTCATTAAGGATTCAAATGGTTTATTGCAAAAATGTGTTCTCCCATCACTGATGATAGCTCGAGGAATTCCAAATCGACTCAAAACATTTTCTTTTAAAAATTTTAGAACAGATTTATGATCATTGTGCCGACATGGAATTGCCTCAATCCATTTTGAGACATAATCAACTGCAACCAAAATGTACACAAATCCAAAAGATGATGGAAATGGACCCATGAAATCAATTCCCCAACAATCAAAAATTTCAATGACAAGGATAAGGTTCAAAGGCATCATATTTCTTTTAGAAATGGACCCCAATTTTCGATAACTTTCACAACTTTTGCAAAAAGTATAACTGTCCTTGAATAAAGTGGGCCAATAAAATTCACACTGCAAGATTTTCGCAGCTGTTTTCTTTGAAGAAAAATGACCTCCACATGCTTCTGAATGATAAAATTTAATGACACTACTCACCTCATTGTCAGGTACACATCTCTGAAAGATTTGATTAGAACAATATTTGAACAAATATGGGTCATCCCAAAAGAAAATTTTCACCTCAATCAAAAACTTTTTTCTGTCTTGGTGTGTCCCGAGGTGCATCTTACCTGTTACAAGAAAATTGACAATGTTAGCAAACCAAGACATGGAATTGACAGAAAATAAAAATTCATCAAGAAAAGAATCATTGATAGGTGTGTTATCAAAAGATGAGCCTGTTGTCAGCCTTGACAAATGATCTGTAACAACATTTTCGGCTCCTTTCTTGTCTTTTATTGTGATGTTAAATTCTTGAAGCAACAAGATCCACCGTATCAACCTAGGTTTGGCATCCTGTTTAGACATTAAATATCTAACAGCAGCATGATCAGTGAAAACAACAGTGGATGAACCAATTAAATAAGCTCAAAATTTGTCCAATGTAAAAATTACAGCAACTAGTTCTTTTTCAGTAGTGGTGTAATTCATTTGTGCACTATTCAAAGTTCGACTTGTGTAATAAATTACATGAGGCTCACCTTCCTTTCTTTGGCCTAAAACAAGGTAACAAAGACAAATTACTAGCATCACACATCAACTCAAAAGGCAAAGACCGATCAGGAGATTGCATGATAGGAGCGAGAGAAGTCAAAAGACCGATTAATTTTTCAAAAGATTTCGACAATCTTGAGTCAATCAAATGGTGTATCTTTTGTTAGAAGATTACATAAAGATCTAGATATGGCACTAAAGTCCTTTACAAATCTTCTGTAAAATCCTGCATGTCCTAAAAAGGAACGAACTTCTCTGACTGTTTTTGGGAAAGACAAATTAGCAATTAATTCAACTTTGACCTTATCAACTTCAATTCCTTTAGAAGATATCACATGACTTAACACTATTCCTAAGGTAATAATGTAATGACATTTTTCCCAATTTAACACAAATCATTTTTCTTCGTATCTTTTAAGAACTTTTTCCAAATTATCAAGACAATTTTCAAAAAAAATTCCAAAAACTGTCAAATCATCCATGAAAACCTCTAAATAATGCTCAATCATGTCACTGAAAATACTTAGCATGCATCTTTGAAAAGTTACCGGAGCATTACAAAGACCAAAAGGCATTCTTCTATATGCAAAAGTGTCAAAGGGACAAGTAAAAGTGGTCTTTTCTTGATCCTCTAATGCAATTGGTATTTGATTATACCCTGAATAACCATCAAGAAAACAATAGTAGGGATGTCCTGTTACTCTTTCTAGAATCTGATCAAGAAATGGCAAAGGGAAATGGTCTTTCCTAGTGACTGCATTCAATTTTCTGAAATCAATACACATACGCCAACTAGATGAGACTCGGGCAGGTATTAATTCTCCTTTTTTCATTTTCAACCACTGTTATTCCAGATTTCTTAGGCACAACTTGTGTAGGGCTTACCCACTGGCTATCAGAGATAGGATAGATAATTCTAACATCAAGTAATTTAAGAACTTCAACTCTAACTACCTCTTTCATGTGTGGATTTAATCTTTTTTGAGGTTATTGAGATGTTTTAGCATTATCCTCTAAATGTATTCTATGTGTACAAATTAATGGATTAATGCTTTTGATATCCTTTAATGTTCATCAAATTGCATTTTTATGCCTTTTAGTACTTCTATCAACTTACCTTCTTGTTCTTTGGTCAGGGATGAGGAAATTACCACTGGAGAACTTTGTTCTTCTCCCAAAAATGTGTACTTCAACCCATCGTAATGGCTTGACTTCAGTGTGGGTACTTCTTCATGGGCATCATCATTCATGGATTTTAGCTCTTGAATCTTGGCTTCCATGCTTTGTATTCCATTTCTGTGTATAATCAAGCAAAGAGCATATTTGAGAAATATCATCATCTAATTGTGTAGCTGATTCAAATGAATTAATTAAACAGATTTCTAATGGGTCAGAAGAACTCCTGATTTGAAGATGATAATCTATAATGGCCTTAATCCCTTCAATCTCTTCCTTTTCATCATAAACTTCATGTGGTTGCTTACACATGTTGAAAACATTAAGCTCCAGTGTCATATTTCCAAAAGTTAGCTTCACCACTCCATTTCTGCAATTTATCAAAGCATTAGATGTTGTTAAAAATAGGTGACCCAAAATAACGAGGCCCGACTTAGAACTATCAACCATAGGTTGGGTTTCAAGATAATAAAATCTACGGGATATATGAATTTATCAACTTGTACCAACACATCTTCTACTATTCCTTTTGGAATTTTAATTGATCTATCGCAAGTAGAAGAGTTACGAAGTTGGTTTTAACTCACCAAGGTTGAGTTTTCGATAAAGCGAATATAGAAGCAAATTAACACTAGCACCAAGATCAAGTAAAGCTCGTTCAATTTTATGTTCACCAATAATGCATGAAGCGTAGGACAACCAGGGTCTTTATATTTCAACTCATTATTGTTTTAAATAATGGAGCTTACCTGTTCTGTCAAAAATGCATTCTTTTTCACATTATGTTTCCTTTTAACAGTGCACAAGTCTTTCAAAAATTTGGCATAACAAGGAATCTGCTTGATAGCATCTAACAGAGGAATATTGACCTTCACTTGTTTAAAGATTTCAAAAATATCACTGTTATGATTCACTTTACTTGAATTGTTTAATGCTTGAGGAAATGGGGGTGAAGATGAGGGTTTAATCTCTTTTTGACTAGGTGGCTTATCAACTCCTTCCTCATCTTTGGGAATTGACTCATCATCTTTCTCAAAAAGTTCAGGAATTTGTTTTTCAATAACCTTTTCACTCCTAAGAGTTATTACTGAGTTGACTTGATCTATTTTTTGACTTTCTGAACTACCCTCATTTAGGCTAAACTGACCCTTGGGATTTGGTTGAGGTTGAAAGGGAAACTTTCCTTTCTCATGAATAGCAAGTGCAGAAGAAAGTTTAGCAAGAGTGTCTTTTATGTCAATCATGGTTTGATTGTTGTGGTTATTGATGGCCTCTTATTTTTTCATGAATGCATGCAATGTTCCTTCAAGGTTTTTCCTATATGGTGGGACATAGGGTGCATATCCTTGAGGATTTTGAGAATCTTACTGTGCCTGAAGAGGTGGTGGTTGCATGAATTGTGGCTGGTTGCTATTCCTCCAACTGAAGTTCGGGTGATTTCTCCATCCCAGATTGTATGTATCTGAAAAAGAAAAAGTGAATAGCTTTTTAAAATTGGTCATTGCATTTACTTGCTCATGCACAACTTCTTTAAAAACAGGAAGTTTTGGACATTCATTTGTTGAGTGTCCCAATTCATCACAAATGCCACAAATTTCTTCACTTTGCACAGATTTGATTTCTTTTACTTTCCCTGATTCCATGGCTTCAACCTTTCTAGCCAAACTAGCAAACCTTGCATTTAGATCTTCTTCTTGACTAAGATGATATTTTCCTTTACTAGCATTTGCAAGGTTAAATCTAATTGAATTTTCAGAAGGATTAGTATCATGCCAAGATTGAGAATTTTCAGCCAAATGGTCTAAATAGTCTAAAGCTTCTTCAGGTTCTTTATCAAGAAATTCACCATTGCACATTATTTCCACAAATTGTTTGGTTTCGGGTGTTAACCCTTCATAAAAGAAGCTTATAGTGCGCCATTTTTCAAAATCATGATGTGGGCAAGAATTCAACAAATCTTTAAAACGTTCCCAACTTTGAAAATATGCTTCATTGAAATTTTGAGAAAAATTTTGGATTTGTCTTTTCAAAGCATTGATTTTATGTGTTGAAAAAAATTTCTTCAAAAACTCACATTGCATTTCTTGCCATGTGCCAATTGATCTTGGTTTCAAAGTGTTAACCCAAGTTTTTGCTTTATCTTTCAAAGAAAAAAGAAATTATTTAAGCTTAACAACCTCTTCAGTGCAAGTTTGATCATGAAAAGCGGTACATACTTCCTCAAATTCTTTTAGATGTAAATATGGGCTTTCAGATTCTAAACCATGGAAATTAGGAAGTAAAGAAATCATACCTGACTTGAATCTAAAATTGTTGGCATTGAGTGGAAAGATAAAACATGATGGACTAGAATTTCGAGATGGTTGCAGATACTCACGCATAGTTCGCAACGGTTGATTTTCATGTTCATCATGCACACTTTCATTTTCAGCCATTGTGCTTAATGTGTATGATTGTGATTCAAACAAATCAATATGTAAAGTACTTGGATTAACTCTAACCAAACGACCAGAATTTAAATCACGATACCAATTAAGCATAAACAAGTAACTTACAATAGAAAAGAAAATATACAAGCTAGTAATATAAATTGTCCATTAAATATTAACAAATGTGTGGTATAAACCAACTACCAAATATATATTAACACTTAGTAAATAAATATTAACAAATGTGTGGTATAAACCAACCACCAAATAAGTTAATAAGCATAAAAATTAAAAAGTTAGTATACAAATAAATTAAAATGTTAGAAAGCAGGATAAAGTAAAAAGTTAGATAGTTAGTAAGTTAGTAAACAAAAAAAAAAATAGAAAATAAATACAGAAAATAAAGTACAAAAAAAATAAAAGGAGAGTTACCCCACTAAGTTAAAATGTACAAGAAAATAAAATGGAGAATTACCCCCACTGTACAGAAATTAAAATGTAGAAAATAAAGTGCAGAAAGTAAATTTTAAAAAAATAAAATAAGTAAAAGGGAGAGATTCCCCCACTAAGTTAGTGCGTAAAATAAAAGGGAGAGATTCCCCCACTAAGTTAGTATGCACAGAAATTAAAAAGGGAGAAATTCCCCCACTAGTTAGTATATATACAAATTTTTACACCAGAAATTCAGTCTTCAAATCAAGTCCCCGGCAACGGCGCCAAAAACTTGATGCACAATTTTCAATTGTCGCATTTACAAACCCAAGTGCAGGTTGTCTCAAGTAATAAATTTCTCGGGAGTCCGAGGTCGATCCACAGGGAATTATTGAAGATTAATTGAGGTGAAGTGAATATTTTGTTACTACGATTAAAATTATTTACTTGGGTAAAAAGATTCACTCTTGGTAAATAAAATAAAGGTAAGATTAATTCCTTTTATAACTCAATTAGAATTCTCGCAACATGGAGGTTCCAATCGAAAAATACAACATTAAAAGTCTATTTAAAATAATATACGTAATTATATTATGTTTCCTAAAAATATTACCACCACTTATAAATGGGTTAAAGCATTTATTGTGCCAATATTTTGTCTACAACAAATCAAGAACTCCTCTTTACAAAGATGGTTTCTAAATTATAAGAAACAAATTATAATACGTATAATGGTTACTAGAAAATATAAATCATTTAAGCACAAGAGAAGAATAAATCTAACCTTACTTTATTACCAAGAACTTCACCCTTTCACCCAAGTAAAATGAAACTTAGTTACTCATAGATAAGAAGAAAGAAAGAGAGAAGAAGAAGAAGAAGAACATGACTTTAATTTAGAACAAAAGAAAATTACTACAAGAAAACCTAGTAACAAAATGACATCATTTTGGTAACTAACACCTAACACCCTTAATGATCTGCCAAGGCCCCCTTTTATAGAGGATTAGAGATATAAAATGACAAGGGGGCTGAGTCATTAGTGGTTGGATGAGTGGAAAATGAGTGGAAAATGCCAAATGACTTTAGGTGAGTGCGAAATTATGGAGATTCCTTGTCTCTGAAATCATGCAGCTCTGAAGTCATTGCATTCGTCATTTTTTAACCAAGTGGTCTTCATGAAAGTTGTAGGCCTAGATCTTAGCTTTCAAATGGCTTTAGTTTGAGTCCAATATCATTTCTATAGCTCCAGATACGTTCAAATTACTGAACACTACCCAAGCCCAGTCATAGCTCCTCTATTCTGACTTCCAAGCCCAATATCACCTTCAAGAAGTCTGATTCTAAAAAAGTGTTCAACATAAAAGTTGTAGATATTGGTCTTAACTATTCAGCATCCAAATTTTAGCCCATTTTACAACTTCTATCCTGAAATATGTGATGAACAGTACCCATAGGTTAAGCTATTAGGAAAAGCACTCTGGTTCTTGTTTCAATCCCAATTTGAGTTATCTACTCGTGTGATTGGGCCTTTGAGGTATTCTTAAAAGTTGTAGAAATCTCTCTTATCTTTCAAATGACACTAGAATCACCTCCAAAGACCACCTACAACCCAAAATATGGTTTAAATACAAAAACAGTGTAAGATATGAATCATGCTGAAAAATTCAATTAAGTCCAATTTGAGTCCAAACTTACAAAACATAATAAAACTCAATCAATTAAGTACATAGAGAGTGTAAATGACTAAGAATGAAAGCTTATTAATGTATCAAATATGTGATCATCACTTATCATTGGGCCTAAGCTCAACAACAATAAATATAGTAACCTTCAAACTCATAATGAATCACATAATTATATATATGAATCTCTAGGAAAAATATCACGCTATTCATTCAACTCATTTGAATAAAACCAAATGCGTCAATCAATAAAAACTCAAACCCTAAAATTCTAACAGTAGTTTCATATTTTCAATAGACACAAGTTGACATCAACAAGTACAATTTTTACTTTCTGTTTTCCCCTCCTTCTTGACTTTTTTATTAAACTGCCACTGTTGGTAAAACTATTTACTAAATTGTCATTTTTTTAACTATTTATCAAATTATTATTATTTTAACTATTTATCAAAATGTCACTCTTTTGAAACTATATACCAAAATGCCACCTTTTTGTCCTACGTGGCTTTTTTTAATATTATCTGGCCAACCAAGATGCGTCACGTAGGCTGGCGCATCCACATAGGTTGCGCCAACACGCTTGTAAACCCTATGAACAAGTTGGAATGGGTCAACTGCCACTGAAGCACACGCAGCAATCGCATGCAAGCATGGATAATGCAATGCTTGAAACACCCCACAGTCACACTGCCTTTCTTCCAGGTTCAAAGTATAAGAAAGTCCACCCTATTGTGTTACAGGATTAAAAGCCTCTTCAACCATGAACCTTGTGTTCTCTCTATTGTACCGGTGAACTTGGTGTGAACTGGCCTTTGCCAGGTTGACTCTCCAGTGCTTCAATAAGTCATCACTCCAGAGCTGCCCAGATGTCATCAATTTCGAATTTGCTTCGTCCTTTCGGTTGACAAAGTATTCTACTAACTTCGTATATGTCAATTGAACCAATACAGTTATAGGTAGATTTTTGTTACCCTTCAACACTCCGTTAATGCACTCTGACAAATTGGTAGTCATATGACCAAATCTGCGGCCACCATCATATGCCAAACTCTATTTTTCTTTTGGAATTCCGTTAATCCAATTTGTCATCTCCGTTGTGACTTTAAGCTTCTCTAACCTAGCATCAAACTTTATTGCGATTGGTTCATACCCTGATACAACAAATGAATTGGGTTAGTATTAGAACCTAACTATTATTATCGACAAAATTAGAATACAAATAGAAAATATAAAGTACTTATGTTAATCAAAAATCTTTTCAACTCCTTGTTCTGAAATTTAGAGTTAAAATTGGAACCAATATGCCGTATGCAGAAGACATGATATGCATTCGGAGGCTGCCATCCAAGATTTTCATTTGCCACTGATTGTAAGATGCCTCGATGTCGATCAGAGATCAAACACAAGCCCTCTTGTTGGGTGACATGCAATCTCAGGTGGGCTAAGAACCAACTCCAAGCATCCTTGGTCTCTCCCTCCACAATGGCAAATGCAATAGGCAGAGGTTTTCTGTCTCTATCTTGAGTTGTTGCAATCAACAACTTATGACGGTACTTGCCATACAAATGAGTGGCATCAATCTGAATGATGGGCTTACAATATCGGAAGCCAGCCACACATGGTCTAAATGTCCAGAATAATTGACAAAAGACTCTTTTTGAACGATCGAGTCAGTTATTCACAAAACATTCCTTGTCTTGCAACTCCACCACTGTGCCTTCCATGTCCCTCTTCATGGCTGCTAGTCATCTGGGTAACACCTCATAAGATTTGTCTCAATCCCCAAACACATTCACAATAGTCAATTGTTTTGCCTTCCAAGCCTTTCAATATGAAACTTGGTAACCAAATTGGCTTCGAATCCATTCAATGATTAAGGATACGGGTGCATCGGGTTTTGTTCTGACTAACTCTAAAATGCAAGAGCATATCAAATGAGGGTCCAACTTCCGGTGATCTAATGACATAGATGGGTTTACGCAACTATAAGGTCCATTATATTTTGTAATCTGCCACGTATTCGACCTCTTGCTTTGTATAGCTCTAAGTCTCTAACTACAACCTTCGTCAAAACTAGGGCACTTGGCAGTTAGTTTTCGTGAATCAGAGTCTTCAATCTTGTACTCTTGATGCCTGTGAATGGAATATTATTTGAGAGCTAACTTCACGGAATCTTTTGATGGAATTTGCAAGCCAACATAGAATTCATCAGTCATGCTCCAAGTCCCACGACTGTCTAATTCAGGCAAGTTATCAGGATTACTCAACGCATCCCAGTTAATTTGAGAAAACTGAGGGCATGGTGGCACAAATACGGATTCAGGTCCTCGAGGCATAAATATGGATTAAGGAGTAACCGCCAATGGAACTTGTAAATTTTTTTCGGCATCAAAGTTTTCTGCCTCTATGTCGGTGTCTGAATCGTCGCCCTCAGCTACTTGTTCTTCGTCTTCACTTGACTCATCATTGCATCTCGACAAGTGGGTTATCAGGTTCAACCATTGCACCACCAATAACGATCATATTGCATGACTCAACTTGATTAGAAGGACCAACTTGAGCTTCGATTTCACCAGAAGCTTCAACATGCTCTTCCTGCCCACTTGTTTCTACCTTCACATACAACTCCATCGACGCCATGTTCAGAGTTTGACAGAAGAAATCTATCATGTACTTTACATCATCATCGTCTTCTATTGGAAGCCCTACCCATCTCCGCGGATTGAAGCATTGCGGACACCGATAGACAACTTTTGACACATGTTGGTTTGCTTGAAGCCTCAACTTTGAATGGATCTTAGTTTTCAACTCATCCAAAGTCATATTGGCTGTGATCACAATAGGCCTAGGAGGAGGATCTCGATACATGACACCCTCTTCATCATCATACATTGTCCCATTGAAGTAAATGTGCACATTTAGTAGTTTTGTCATGTTAACTCCAATTCTGAACAATAACAATTCAACACATTTATTTAATATATTAAAAATCAATTACAATATTAATTGGACATATAATAATGTATAAATATTTATAACAATGTATAACAATGTATTACATATATTTATTCAATATATTAACAATCAATTATAATATTCAATATAGTTATTTATGTAAAAAAAATTCTAAACTCGATTATTTTGAATTAAGCTACATTTACTAATGTAAATAATGTCAAGTACTTAAGAAAAGATATATATCCTACTCGATTACCTACAAAATAATGATCCATACAATTTAGACTATATATCATACAACTTCATTATTCATTAGTCAATAAAAATATTAAAGTATAATAATATTAAATTACAATTAACACTAACCTAGTAAAAAACTAATCAACAAATAATAAATAAACTATTTAACTATTGAAAGAGGTACTTATAGTGTTAAGAAATACAATCTAAATTTGATCACAAATAATGATCCAGGCACCACTTCTAGTAAGAATTGAGTTCGTTGAGAGAGTTCAGAGCGTTTAGAGATAATAAATTTGTAGAGAGATAGTGAGAATTTAGGAAATAGTTTGAATGTCACGAACGGGGGAGGGGTTAGGTGATATATACTAGGGTTACGCCACCCTTGTTGGCTTATTGTGCTTGGTTGAGCCAACAAAGGTGGCTTTTTAGTGATCTAGCCAACCAGGATGCGCCACGTAGGCTGGCGCATCCACGTAGGTTGCGCCAAGCGTGTTGGCGCAACCTACATGGATGCGTCAGCCTACGTGGTGCATCCTGGTTGGCCAGATAATATTAAAAAAAAGTCACGTAGGACAAAAGGGTGACATTTTGGTATATAGTTTCAAAAGAGTGACATTTTGATAAATAGTTTAAAAAAAAATGACAATTTGATAAATAGTTAAAAAATAATAATTTAGTAAATAGTTTTACTAATAGTGGCGATTTAGTAAAAAGTCCCCCTTCTTCCCCCTCCCCCCTCCGGCCTAGGGATGGCATTTAGTAGGCGGGGGCGGGATACCTCCCGCTCATTGTCCCCGCACCCCAACTCTCTCCTCGTCCCGGCCTTATTCGCAACAGATAGAAAATTTTCTCCCTATCCGGATCCTCATGCGGGTATCATGAGGATTCCCGCTATAAGAAAAAATTAAAAAATTAAGAAAAAATAAGAAAAAGATGAAATAAATTATTTTAATATTTTTAATTTTAAATAAATATAAAAATTAATATAATATATAATTATTAAAATATATTTATTTATTTATGTAATATATATATATTACAAAAAAAAATTAAGAATTTAACAGGGGGGACCGATGATAGTATGGAGTATGGTCCCCGTCCCCATCCCCGAATATGCTACGGGAAAAATTTTCTCCCCATCCCTATCCTTGCGGGGAAAAAAAATCCCGCATTCAGGGCCCCATTCGGGGCGGTCCCCGCGGGGATCCTTGTGTGGCGGGGAGTTTTGCCATTCCTACTCCAGCCCCCCCCAACACCAAATACCTCGCTACTTTTTTCTGCAGTTTACATATTTAAAATTGTTTTATTGTTTGTGTGATTTATATATAATGAAGAAGGGTTGGATAAAGTAGATTTTATTTGTTGAAACAATATTTATAGTTGCTCAATTTTTTTAACAATTAGAATTCAGAGGGTTAGTGATAACACTGTATTTTATACATTTTATAATCCTTTTACTAGGTTTCTTAATGTTCAATTAGGCTTAATTAAGTTGGTTTTGACACATTTTATGATTTTGAGCCGAATTGAACAATTAAATAAATTATTGCATAAATTAACCGTAATTATCTCTTTGGCAATGTTTAGTAAACTGGCTATAATTTGAGTTTCAAATATCTAATTGATGTTATTTTGGTCTTGTAGGAAAGCTAAGACAATTCACTACAACTTTCATGTTGAACACTTTTCCAGAATCAAACTCCTTGGAGGTGATATTGAGTTTTGAAGTCAGAATAGAGGAGCTGAAACTGAGCCTAAACACTGTGCAGTAATTGGACCATATCTTGAGTTCTAGGCATGATTTTGGATTGAAACTAAAGCCATTTTAAAGCAAATATTCAGGCCTACAACTTTCATGAAGACCACTTCTCTCAAAAATGAAAAGATGACTGGACGCACGGCTGTACATTTACTCAATTGTTATTTGAAAAAAAAGAAAAAAAAAGGAAATAAAACATCATGACTTACGTTAGGAAACTTAACAATTAAGTTTCACTATTCATGTTACTATGCATTACACAGTAACATGAATTTGCCTATAAATAGGTAATTGAACATTTGAGAATCCACAATTCCAGACGAAGGGAAGACGAAGAGGGAGAGAGGCTTTTGGGCAGTGCCCTGCTTCTCTCCCCAGTCTCCCTCCAATTTCTTTTCTCTCTCTTTTTCTCTTTTCTAGTTTATGTGTAAATAAGTTTTAGTCTACTTGGGTCAAAATGTGAAGCTTTTGGTAATAAAATAAGGTTAGATTTATTCATCTCTTGTGCTTTAATGATTTATATTTTTAAGTAGTTATTATGCGTGTTATATTTTGTTTCTGATAATTTAGAAATTACCCTTGTAAATAGAAGTTCTTGATTTATTGTAGACAAAATATTGGTACAGTAAATGCTTTAACCCATTTACAAGTGGTGGTAATAATTAAAGGAAATATAATATAAACGTATATTATTTTATTTCGTATTGTATTTTGTAGAAACGCTCCTTGTAAAGTGGAGTTCTTAATTTGTTGTAGACAAGATATTGGCACAATGAATGCTTTAACCCATTTACAAGTGTTGGTGTTAGAAACTCTCCTTGTAATGTGGAGATCTTGATTTATTGTAGACAAAATATTGGCACAGTGAATGCTTGATCCCATTTATGAGTGATGATATTAATGGATGATTAAAGGAAACATAATATAATTACGTATATTATTTTAATGAACTTTTAACGTTGTATTTTTCAATTGGAACCTCTATGTTGCGAGGATTCTAATTGAGTTATAAAAGGAATTAATCTTACTTTTATTTTATTTACCAAAAGTGAATCTTTTTACCCAAGTAAATAATTTTTACTGTGGTAACAAAATATTTACCTTACTATAATTAATCTTCATCAATTCCCTGTGGATCGACCTCGGACTCACCAAGAAATTTATTACTTGAGACAACCTGCACTTAGGTTTGCAAATGCGACAATTGAAAATTGTGCATCAGTTAGGATTGTAAACGAGTCCTCTCAAGTCAAATAACAGTATGCTAAGGCATGTTCAATTAAATACTATTGAACCTGAGTTTTAGTTCAAACTTTAATCAATTCAAATTTTGTGATCAATCTAGGCCTAATTATTAAACAAGTTTCATAAATAATATTTTTTTTTAGAGATAGAAAATCTAAGAAATCTTACATATTTCAACCAGTAACACAATACACACACTAAGACACACATGCTACACTTAGAAAGAGAGACAAATCACTTGAACTTTGTGTTCAAATGACTCCAAAAGAGAAGATAAGATTTAATCCCAGGTCCTTATATAATTATCTGTAAAAGACTTTACCAGTTGAGCCAATTAGCACATTCTCATAAATAATATTATTATATGATGTATATATTTTTTTAATCTGATTGTATGATGTATACTTGTACATGCATATATAGATTAAACTAATATAAGAAAACTTGTGAGTTGTTTTTAATATTATTTTTTTCTTTGGTGCTATTTTTACTATGTATGGACGTATATGAACATTGCTCTTAAAAAATAAGTAAAGAACCAATAAGTTTATGTACAAGTCGAATCCAAACAATTCACAAATGTTTCAATTCATATACAGCTCTAGAAGGGAGACGAGGATAGAGGGTTGGATACAGGCTCTCTACGGGCAAAACTCGCCTCAACCCGATTCTGAAACTGGATGTAGCAGAAGATATATAAGAAACATATTTTGTACATTTTTTATATAATACTGTCACAAGTTTATTAGTACTCACATGGGATGATGCATTAGAAGCAAGTTGCGTCTATCAAAGAGAAGATATGTATTTGAGTCTTAGGTAAATCTTGTGAGGAGAGAGCCATACTTTTTCAATCTTAATCAAAAGGGAGTTGAGATCTTTGAATAAGTTATACTTCCCTATAACATGAGTGGGTGACCACTTCAACTTGGCTTGTGACCAAAGGCGGAGGGAGGGGGAGACGTGTATGAGCCGTGGTCCCCCCAGCTAACAAGATTCATTGAAAAAAAATTATGGCCATAGTAATTAATAATCACTCAAAAATAGAAAAATGAGTCCTCAAGTGAAATTAAGTGTATGTGTTAGAAGAACACTCATAGTACTGGCAAAAGTCATATATTGAAGACTCTACCAAAGAGCCTAAAGTCGTGGTCCCCACATGATATTTTTTTTTTGTCTCTCTAGTAAAAAATAAATATTATATATCACTTCTACAAGATTACAAAACAAAATGAAAAATAATTTTTTCACAGATTACATTATTATTTATATTGAAAATAACATTGTTAAAAAATTCATCATAGATGCTATAATAGATGACTTTTATTCTATAAATCAGCATTGAGAACAGCTTAAAAATTGAGGGTTTATATTTAAGATTATTTTGTATTCAATTGTGTTTACTATAAATATTTCTAATTTAAAATATGTTGATTATAAATTAAATTAAATTTATTTTTATGTTTATATTAAATTTTTTTAAGTAAAATATTTAGAAACATATATCTAATCTTTAATCTCGGTCCTCTTAAATGAAAATTCTGGCTCCGCCCCTGCTTATGACTGCACTTAATAAAAAAAATAATCAAAAGTTTATTGGTGTTGGTAATGTCGTAATGAAGTAAATAATAGTGATTATAAAACAGCACTAATATTTTCGCATAATTACATTTTCAAAAGTACGGAAAAATCTTTGAACAAAATCATATTATGTGATTATGTGTAGACAATCACCACTTATTTAGAATACCAAAAGAAAAGTACTAGAAAATGCGTTTGGCGAGGCCTTGCTAGTCACTGTACAAAAGGCGTTTGGCGAGGCCTTGCTCTTCCAAGGACTGAATTACTTGTATGATTTGTATTGTTGGGTATATTAAATACTAAAGATCATCTTAGAAAATTTAATTTGATTCAGGAAGGTGCATATGAGTGTCCTTTTTGCAATCTTGACATTGAAAGTAATTAAACATCTTTTTTTCACCTATTTTTTCTCTTAGAAATTATGGTGTTCCTATTTAAATTGGTGGGGTTTTAGTTAGTCTATAACTCTAGAATCACGCACTTTTTTTGACTTGTGGATAGATATTGGTTAATTTGGATTTCAAAAAAAGATGTGGATATCCTTGTTTTTTGCTGTTATATGGACTATTTGGCAATCTCGGAACAGGTTGATGTTTGATAAAGTTGAGCCAAATTGGGAGCAGATATTCACCATAGTTAAAATGAGACTTGGGTATTGGATGAAGAGGTGGTGTTCAGATTTTCCTTTCTCTCCAGATTTGATGGTGTCTAATCTACAGGAAGTCAGGCATTGGCAACCTACTCGTTTAACAAGACAGAAAAAATTTAGTTAGTGCACTTTGCCTATGGGTGCTTTCAGGTGGGTCTTACAAGACTTCGTAAAAAATAACATGGGAAAGATTATCATCGGTGGTGTTCTTAAGTACATGTCTGGAAAACCCTTGTGTGAATGTGCTAAAGTTGTGGACTGTTGTGATAGTATTGAAGCGGTTTTCTAGACCGTCATTTTTGTTCTTGAAGTTTCTTTTCAAAAATATTGGTTATTACATAATTCGATTTTGATTGTGTCTAACTCTCTGCCTACATTTTCTTGGGTGGGTGACAATAAGAATGTTCCCTAGAGTCTGCATTTTCTTTAGAATAAGTTCCAATCTATCAAGAGGAGTTTCAAGGACTTGCGTTTTGCTCACAAAAAACGAAACTTTAAGCATAAAGTAGCTTCTTGGGTTAATTGTGAAAACCAACAGGTTTCTAAGTTTTGTTCCTGATCTTTGTTTTCTTGTTTTCTATGTTTATGTTTGTTCTCTGTTTTCCTATGTTTACTTGTTGTTCTTGCTCTTCTCTGATTTGGAGAGTTTTTTAGAGCCTGCAACTCTAGTAATTATCGGGAAAAAAAGGTACTAGAAAATGCTTCTCATCATCAAATTATAGGTTTTTACCCAAACGTGATTAGTTGTAGTGAAAGTGGATTATGTTTCGAAGCAAATCTTATTTGTAATATTAGGCATTTGATTACTGAAATGATCACTTTAGAGAAAGATTTATCTAACCATCACTCTTAGCCCAAAATTATGAAAATAATTGCTTGAAAAAAAATATAAATTTGTGCTGCTAATGCAAATATTTTGTTCCACTTATTTTATGGGATAATTTGGAGTTTTATATTACCGTAGAATATTTTGGTTGACGGGATATATATATATAGTCAGATGAATGTTTATTGTAAGAGATGAAAAAAGTGGATCTTGACAATTAGATCTTACATTAATAATCAAGATTATAACATAAATGTATGTGACTTTTTTAAGTGATCGCATAACCTATAAGTAACTTTTAATCTTGACCATTCATGTATAGTTGTATGGTCAAGATTTACTCATCTCACCCTCTCACAACAAAAACTCCTCTCACTAGATATGTCATCTATGTATGACATTTATTGCAAGAGGTGAGATAAGTGAATCTTGACTATTAGATCTTACATGAATGATCAAGATTAGAACATAAATGCATATAATTTTTTTAAGTGGTCATATGATCTTTAAGTAACTTTTAATCTTGATCATCTATATATAGTTGTATGGTCAAAATTTACTCCTCTCACTCTCTCACAATAAAAACTATTATCACTAGATATGCCTTATATATATATATATACACGACATATCTAGTAAGAAAAGAATCTTTACTATTGTATGTTACATGAATGATTAATATTAGAACATAAATACATGTAACATTTTGAAGTAGTCACATAATATTTAAGTAACTTTTAATCTTGATCATCCATTTATGATTGTATCTTCAAAATTTATTCTTCACATTCTCTCATAATAAAAATTTCTCTTATTAGATATGCCTTCTCTCTCTCTCTCTCTCTCTCTCTCTCTCTCTCTCTCTCTCTCTCTCTCTCTATATATATATATATATATATATATATATATATTATGTATGAAGAGAGCATATCTGGTAAGAAGAATATTTATTTTAAGAGGTGAGATGAGTGAATCTTGACCATTAAATTTTACATGAATGGTCAAGATTAGAATATAAATGCATGTGACTTTCTTAAGTCACATGACCTTTAAGTAACTTTTAATCTTGACCATTCATGTATAATTGCATGGTCAATATTTACTCCTCTTACCCTTTCATAATAAAAACTTCTCTCATTAGATATGCCTTATATATATATATATATATATATATATATATATATATATATATATATATATATAGCGAATTTGGTGAGAAAAATGTTTATTGTAAGAGGTAAGATGAGTGAATCTTAACCATTGGATCTTACATGAATGATCAATATTAAAACATAAATGCATGTGACTTTTTTAAGTAGTCACATGACCTTTAAGTAATTTTTAACTTTGATTATCTATGTATGGTTGTATGGTCAAGATTTACTATACTCTTATCCTCTCACCATAAAAACTCTCACATATATATATATAGCGTATCAGGTAAGTGAAGTGTTTATTGTAAGAGATAAGAGAAGTGAATATTGACTATTGGATCTTACATGAATGCATGTGACTTTTTAAGTGGTCACATGACCTTTAAGTAACTTTTAATCTTGACCATCCATATATGGTTGTATGATCAAAATTAACTTCTTTCACTCTCTTATAATAAACATTCCTCTCACTATATATATATATATAACTATAATTGTCATATGTGGTAAACTCTAATATACTTCTTTCCTCTTATTTGTAGTTTCTCTCTTAATTCATACATCACTATTTCTTTTTCTGTTGCAACTCCTAACCCATTCATTTTATTTAGATAAACATTATGTATGCATATATAAAAAGAAAATAAAAAAAATGATATAACATATATATATATATATATATATATTAAGAGCGTATTTGGTGAGAGGAATGTTTAGTGTAATAGGTGAAAGAAATAAATCTTAACAATTGAATCTTACATAAATGGTCAAGATTAAAACAAAAATACATGTAACTTTTTTAAATAGTCACATGACCTTTAAATAACTTTTAATCTTGATTATTTATATATGATTGTTTGATCAAGATTTACTCTTATCATCCTCTTATAATAAAATTTTTCTCATTATATATGTTCATTATATATATATATATATATATATATATATATATATATATATATATATATATATATATATATATATATATATATATATATTACGATAATGAAATAGCATAAATCCCAATGCTGCATCTGTCAAATTTTATGAAGATACCCTATTCCTTTTGAAATACCATTTGCCTCCATTATGGTAAGGGACAGAGTCAGGATTTTCATCTAAGGGAGACGAAGATTAAAAAGTAGATATATGTTTCTAAATATTTAAGTTAAGAAAATTTTAATACAAATATAAAAATACATTCAATTCAATTCATAATTAATATATATTAAATTAAAAACATTCATACTAAATATAATTGAATATAAGACAATTTTAAATACATATCCTAAATTTTTAAGTTGTGTTCAATGCTAATTCATAAAATAAAAGTAATTTATTATCACATATATGATGAATTTTTTAATAATCTTATTTTCAATGTAAATAATCATGTAATTTGTGAAAAAATTATTTTTCATTTTGTTATACAGCTTTATAGAAGTAAGATATAATATTTATTTTTTACTAGAGGAACAAAAAAATATATACCTTGTGAAGACCACAACTTTGGGTTCTCTAGGCTTTTTACTAAAGTTTTTAATAAATGAGTTTTGTCAATGAGTACTCTTCTAACACATATACTTAATTTTACTTGAGGACTCATTTTTTTTTTTGAATGATTACTAATTATCACAGTCATAACTTTTTTTCAATGAGTCTTGTTAACCGAGGGTACCAGGACTTATACACGTTCCTTCCTCTCTCCACCTCTGATTATGGCAGTGAACTTACTTTACTTGCACTACAAAACCGACGCACACTACTGTTAATTTATCTTACAAAATATTGAAGATTTGAAATCATTGTCGGTGATTTACCTTTTTCTATTTCAAATGAGATTTTGCATTGAATGTTAGCCATGAGCCAATGACCTTTTTTTTTCTTATAGTATCCCCGATAAATAAAAGACAAAAATACAGTTAAGTGTTTAAGTAAAAATTTTTTCCAATAATCTTTTTATCTTAAAAATGATTTCAATACTTTGTAAGAGTGTTCTACATATGTGTTTGCGTAACTATAACTTTTTTCTTTCGTGAAGTCCGTTTGCTTGTCTAATAATATCTGCTAGGTTCAACATTTTTCCTTATTGTCTAATAACGCTCACCTCTGTTAGCAATTTACTTTAAAACATTTACGGTTATTATTTGTATCATCCATGCTATGACGGCTAAAGCAAATAGGATTCAGCATTTATGGAATTGAAGGGTTTTAAATTTACTCTTATTCAAAAGGTTTTTTTTTTTAAATCTTTTTTCATCTTTGTTTTTCTGTCCTTGATAATTAAATATAGGTATTTTAGCAAAAGGTTTTATTAGAGTGTTTATTAGGCTGAAATTGAATTAATTAGCCAACCTTGTATTGACCCAATCAAAAGCATAATTTTCAAATTTGGTTTGGGTCTAAATCACCCAAATTGGCGGGCTTTAAAATTTTTACGCAACCAAAATCACTCAATTTAATGAATCGGTTAGTATTTAAAATACTAAATGATGTTTTTTTAATCTTAATTAATCTGACTTAAACTTATCCAACCTAAAGTGATTTTTTTTTTGGTGTTTGAATTTGTTACATTATAAAAAAAATAAAACAACTTAATTAATCTTATTCAAATTAACCTAAACATTGTTGGGTTGGGTATAATTGAAAAAAATAAAAAACCGAGAACAGCAAGTTAAGAAAAGTCTTGATTTTGGGAGCATAATATACAACTTTCAAGTTTCAACAATCCATTAGAAGCAAATAGTTTTCACCTAAAAAAAAAAGCAAATAATTAAATATATTTCCTCCCCGTTAGCCTAAGTTTTTATAGGATATCTTCCATTTTCCTTAAAAAGATACATGACAATAGACGAAAAGGGTGATCACATTAATTATATAAAGGGGACCATTAATTTTTAAATCACTCCTATTGGAGTTTTCTGTAAAAGGTTAAGGACCCTCAATTTTTCAACATTGTATTAGGTGCTTAATTAACAAGTGTCCCATTCCGTAACAATTTCCGAAAAACTTAGAAAGGACTACATTTAAAACCAAATCGTAGTCTTGGAATCAATAGTTTTAGCTTTGCTATGGATGACAACGTACTGTCCACCCTTTAGTAGCCATCTTGCAGCCTTTCTATGATTCTTGGCCACCAATACTTACGTGAGTAACCCTTTTGGCGCATAATGAAAATATTCTTCATTATTGGATTTGAGGTATAATCACACTGTTACTTGGTGACTTCATTTTTATTTTTTATCATTTGGTAAAGATAATTAATAATTTTTCAATAAAATAGTTTACCTTTCTTTTATTACAATTATATGACTTGAGTTTAAATTTAAGAATTTTTATATGGTAAAGAATATGTAATATTATTATAAATTTGCACTAAAATTGATAGTTTGTTATGACTTTAAAATTTATTTCTAACTTATTTTTAAGTCTCTTTTGCAAATTATTAAAAAAATTATAAAAATATAGTGGAATAAATTGTAATAAGTAGTTATCAATTTTAAACTTGGAACTCTTCAAGTTTTTTAAACTTACAACGATTATTTTTATGTAGACAAAAGTCTATGTTACAAGTGTTTGTTAAAACAATTAATATAGCAGTTTGGTTGGTAGTTTAATGACCATTAGATTGAATAGAGTTGACATGAAATAAGTGAGAAAAGTTATAACTAAATAATTTCAATGTAGTTTTGGCTAGTTGTGATGTTATAAAGATACAATTCTACAAAGATTGAATGAAAATATATATACTATATATGTTAAATATTTGTAAAACATGAGCCATTCAAAAACAGTTACAGAAGACCTAGAATGTCATATATATAATAACTTGTAAAATAATATATGATGAGTATGTAAATAAAATGTACATACAATTATTATTACTACGATTTTTTTTTTGTCTCTTTCACTAGTTTATTCCATTATAGGCTTGGTTTTTTTAATTCAACTTATATCCAAGTGACTCTTTAATTAGGATTTAATGATATTCTTATTCCTTTTCCTTATGAGAACATTTGCAAATTTGAAGGCAAAATTTGTAGACTACATTATCTTCTAAAGATTAATATAGAAGACAGCATTCTGGATGAGAAGAAAAACTCTTTTTCTCTTTGGGATTTTCTTTTACATTTTTAATTAATATGGGTTTGAAGCCTTGCCAAGATTATTCCTAGTGCAATATGCACTCATAGCACATTACTTCTTTATGGGGTGTCACATGGTTGGACATATTTGCTGTGACTTGCAAAATTGGCATGACCATAAACATGACCTTTGTCCTATCCACGAGAACGCTATAGACCAGCAACCTTCAAGAACAAGGATTCACCTCAAAGGGTGTGAGAATAGGAAAAGAGTTGAAAAAGATAAAAGGGGTAGGAAAAAGTAAGAAGTCACATGATATTAAAGTCACTCATAATTTTCTCTGAAGTGGGGTCCTACAACCCTAAAATACTGATCAATTATCCTTAGGCTTAGGGTCTAAAGCACGACGATAGTGGTGGGGTGGTTAGGGCTTACTACTTAGAGAAAGCTTTCATGGGTGTGTAAGGCACATTAAAGCCAGTTTCCATTTTTGGATGTGGCCCCTCACAGTAGCCATCAGCTAGTTGAGCTTTCAAGTCCTCTCATTGAGCAAGCTGGCTTTGTTTCCTTGCAGTGAAGAGGGAACAAAATGTACGCAGTTTCTTGGAATTGTAGTTTGTCTCTTTACTTGAAAATTAAATTTATTTTATTTTCCCTAACTTTGCAACCCGAGTGGTTGTAAAAATTAGGTGGGAAGAATAGCATAGTTGAAAGACATGACACTACCTTAGAGTAATTCTTATATAAATGTGAGGTACTCAAATTTGATATATTAGATCAATTATATTATTAGTTAAGATAGAATGTGGTAATTAATTATTATTTAATTATAATAATAATTTATTAATTAATAATATAATTAATCTATTACACCTAATTTAAGTATTATAAGTTTATGTAAAAATTTATGCACTACCTTATTGCCAGTATTTAGCGTTGAACTTTAAAAGAGGCCACATCATGGCACTGCAGCTCATGTGCAGCGTGGGGTTACCCATTCATTTTTTCCCCGTTTGGAATTTGGATAAGCTGATTATGACCTACTCATATTTTTATAAACATTTATAATAAAAAAATTTAAAAATTTAATTAACTTTTACATCTTTTTTTAACTACGAGCTTATATCTTTTCTTTTTTAATTTGAATGGAAATTAACTTAAAATTTTATAAATAAATTCTTCAAAATAGAAAATATTTTAGTTGTGTACACTTAAGTAATAAAAGTGAGACTGAGGAAAAAGACGTATTAATTAATCAATCATACTAAACCAAAAAAATTATGATTACGATAATTAAAATCATTTAAGGAATATATAAAACTAGTTTACTTTCATAAAGCAAAGCTCAAAAAGAAAAGTTTAATTACTTACAGGCTCTGCCAAGTTCCAACCAGGATGCTTGTTGTGAACATATCTTTCCCAATGATCCACCAAAATGTCAAAGCTGCTCCAGCCTCCAAGCATACCATGGTGCTCACTGGTCACTTCGAAGTTGAGCATCAAATAGCTTTTTGATTTTTTCTTTTCTTTTTTGGGCGATGGACCATCAAATAGCATTACCACCACAGAATATGTTAGAATTTCTTGGGAGATAGGTGATTTTAGAAGGCCAGAACCCTCAAGCACTATAGTGGTTCTGTGCCCATGGGTTTCGGATACCTCATATAGAGAGAGTAATTTTTCTTACATAGCACCCAGATTTACAATTAGCCATAATTATATTGGTATCTCTGTTTGAGTTTAATAAGAATTTAAGTAAAATCAACTTTATTTAGAGTGCGTTTGTTTATTTTTTTTATAAGAAAAATGTTTTTCTCATTTAAAAAAGTAATTCTGAAATATGTACATATATTTAGATAAGATTTTAAACAAAAGTAAAATTTAAAAAAAAGTAATTACTGCGTTTTTTTAAAAACAAGAATGAGTTGCAATAAAAGATAGAGAAAATAATTTTTTTATAATTATAATTAAACGTAAAACAACTTTTACTTTTTATAAAAATCTCTAAAATAAAAATCAACTACTCATATTATCTTGTAATTACTTTTTTTAAAAGTTTATCCAAATGCATCATCAATTATAAAAAACTTAGCAGTTTGATGACCCTAGCTGTTATGTACCAAGCATGACTCAGTATACAGTATATTCAAATGAGAACAAACATTTATAGAATCTCTAAGCCAACAGAAAGTTTCATGAGTTTAGGTTTATCTTAAGCCCACTTTACCTTAAAAGGTCTGTGGATTTGGCAGTTCATGATGTGTACAGTACTGGGTAAAATGAAATGGGCCTTGGAAGTGGAAAGACTGAAACATGGCTTGTGTGCTTTAACTGTTACATTGTAAGCATTAAATTAAATTTACTGTGCCGTAGCTCTCACTGCAACAAGCTTTTCTTGGCTTTGTGGTTTGCTAGGACTCTGATAAGTTGTATTCACTTGTTTTAGCATTTCAAATTGAGTCGTTGTGAAGTAAATGAGAATAGCAGTGATGAGAGTGAGAGCAGGTACCATCTTGCTCGCCAAGTAAATTGAAACTTTAAATCTTTACCCCAAAAAAAAGGAAAAAGAAAAACTGAAACTTTAAATGGGGCTCAATAGCAAACAACCGAGGACGGTTTATATATGACTGAGGGAGAGCCATATTGTACACAAAAACACCATTCTCATCAACTCCTCAACCTACAAGCTCCCAAAGTCTCAACAAGGATGAGTGCCACCAACATACCCAATGTGCTCAAGGTGGATGCAATGAGCATGGCAGGTGGGATTTGGCTTATGTGGAAATCAAATGAAGTTAGGGTGAACATCATAACTTCCACTTCCCAAGAGGTTCATGCAACCATTAAGGTCCTACAAGAGCCCTCTAGCCTAGAACTTTATGACTCATGATTTCCTTGTAATTCTTGCTAGAATAAGTCAAATTAGGTGTAGATAAGATTGTATCTTTGTATAGTCATCCGTTAGTGTATAGTTATTATCTTTTTTATTTTTTGAATCCTCTATTATCATGGATAATGTTTCTTATCAGTTTAGGAAACTCTATATTTATAGACCCATAATGATATCATTGAAACAAATTAGAATTATTATCTAAAACCTCTTATTGATATGGTTTCATAGTCAACTCTAATTACCTTTTGTTGACGGAAATACTGTATCCCCTTTTCAATCTTTTTGGGAATCTCACATCCCTTCTATACAAATATGTAATAAATATTATTAATTGAGAAAAACGTTACACAAATTACGCACAAAGTTTAACGTGGTTCGGCTAATATGCCTACATCTACGGATGAGAAAAGTCAAATCTACTATCAAAATAAATCTAGCATGCAGACCTTACAAGACAATCCCTCCTAGACTCTCATTCTCACTCTCATAATCCTACCAATTCCCAAATACAAGTATTTATAACTCATCATTCTTGTTTCCTATTGTAAATAAATCTCTCACAAATCATATTTATATTTCACAAATCTATAACAAATTTTTCAAATCTTTTAACAAATATTTAACATATCTTCATATATCTCCTCATATCTTTCATATTTTCACAAATCTTCACAAATCTTTCATATCTTCACAAAATAGAAAACTAGTGATAACAATCTTTAATGAAATTTGGGTCAAACCCAACAATCTCCACCTTGATACAAACTCCATCATCATCTCTAATAAAACAATCTTCAAATCTTCAAACTTTCAAATCTATCGTTATCAATGGAACATGTCACTTGACTTTCATGCCAAGAAGACTTTCGACAACACTTGCCACAATTCATAATGCTCAATCTTCCAAATCATCAAATCAAATCTTTGTACTTGTGTCGTTGTTATATGTAACACGCCGCTTGACTTCAATGTTAAGAAGACTTTCGACACATCTGTCACATTTGTTGCCATCAAAACAAGACACGCCACCTGACCTCCATTGTCAGGCAAGCTTTCGACATAAGGGCCCAAGGGACCGTACCGTCTCCTAGATCCTCAAATCATCAGCTCTGATACCACTTATTTGGGGAAATACTACATCCCCCTTTCAATTTTTTTGGGAATCCCACATCCTTTCTACACAAATATGCAATAAATATTAGTAATTGGGAAAAATATCACACATCACGCACAAAGTTTAACGTGGTTTGGCTAATATGCTTACATCTATGGATGAGAAGAGTCAAATCTACTATCAAAATAAATCTAGCCTACAAGCCTTACAAGATAATCCTTCTCAGACTCTCATTCTCACTTTTATAACATTACCAATTCTCAAATACAAGTATTTATAACTCATCCTTCCTAGTTTCCTATTGTAAGCAAATCTCTCATAAACCTTATTCATATCTCACAAATTTATAACATATTTTTCAAATCTTTTAACAAATCTTTAACATATCTTCATATATCTCTTCATATTTTCACAAATTTTCACAAATCTTTCATATCTTCACAAAATAGGAAACTAGTTATAACAATCTGTAATGAAATTTGGGTCAAACCCAATACCTTTTTGTTATCATAAGAGTTAAAGCATTGGTTTCTGATTACGTGAGTTCTGATCTATAATGGCTACTCCAACTAATGGCACTACTGAACCTGCGAGTAACACAAAATCTACAATAGATGATCAAGTTCCTATGGCTACCCTTCATACACAAGAATTGTCCTCAGTTCTTACCAACTACATTGAATGGTTCATTAATGCTCAAAATAAGAATAGAGGTAGAAAATGCTTGAAATTTATTTCTGGTAAAAAAACTGCACCTAAAGACAAGAATCTGAAGCATATAAAGCTTGGGAATATGACAATTGCTTAGTCAAGTCTTGGCTTTTGGATGATATGACCAAAGACAGGTCACTCTTCATCTATCTACCTATAGCCAAGGATATTTGGGACACAACCAAGCAAACTTACTTGGTTAATCATAATGCATTAAAGGAATATCAACTGTATTGCGAGGTAACTTATGTTTGACAAAATGGAAGTTACGTTATTTCTTACTTTGGAAAATTACAAAAACTCTAGCAAGAATTTGATTCCATTGAAGGATGTACCATGGATTATCCTAGTGATATTAAGAAGTACACCAACATGGTGAACTCTCAACGAGTATATATTTTCCTAGATGGCCTTGACTCACATTTGGATGAGGTTCGTGGTAGAATTCTAGCCATTGTACCACTCCCAAATATTGAAGTTGTCTACGCAAATGTTTGTGCTAAGGCAAATCGTCAGGAAACTATGCTACAAGGAGCACCAAATGAAGAGGCTACCATGGCTATCAAAAAACTCTCTAAGAAAAGAATTAATAAATGCACTCACTACAATAGTGACAACCATGTGACTGATATATACTTCAAACTCCATGGTTATCCTGATTGGAACCCTAAATGCAAGGCTGTGTCAAGGGAAAAAAACTCCAAGAGCAATTATGTTACTACTGCTGGATTCGTTGTCAAGTCAGGTATATCTAACTCTGCTCATAATCTTTCTATTTTTACTGGTAATAGTAATTGGATAATTGATACGGGTATAACTAATCATATGACTTGTGACCGCTATACATTCACCCACCTATCATCTAATGGCTTCAAACTTTTTAATGTTAATGCTAATGGTATTTCATCTCCCGTCTTAAGTGTTGGAACTATCACTCTATCACCCTCACTATCCATTTCTAATGTTTTCTTTATTCTCGCATTAAATTGTAATCTTCTTCCTATTAGTCAACTTACCAAGTCTCATGACTATACTATTTTGTTCTTTCCCACTCAATGTATTTTTCAGAATACACACACCAAGGAGAGGATTGGTATAGTGGTAGAGGCGTGGAGAATTGTACTATTTGAAAAGTGACTCTCAATGCACAAATAGAGAAGCACTAGCACATTTGATAAGTGACAAACAACTAAATAAATATAAAGAGCAGATTTGGCTATGACATAAGCATTTGGGACATCCTTCCTTTAGTTATCTTAGGAAAATGTTTCCATCATTGTTTCATTATTATGATCTTTCTAATTTCAACTGTGAAACTTGTGTAATGGCAAAAAGCCACCGTGCTATTTTTCCTTCGAATAACACTAAGGTTGATACTTTTTTTTTCTCTTATTCATTATAATGTTTAAGGTCCTGCACCACTTTATTCTCACAATGGAATGACATGGTTTGGTACCTTTGTTGTTGATTGTACACAGATGACATGGTTATACTTACTAAAGCATAAAAGTGATATGTGTGCAGTTTTCTAACTTTTTCCATAAAATGGTTATCATCCAAATCAATACTTCTGTAAAGGTTGTTTGGTCTGATAATAGGGGAGAATATTTCAAAAAAGAATTAAAGGATTTTATTAACTTAAATGGTATTCACCATCAAACTTCATGTCCTATTTCCCCTTAACAGAACAGAGTTACTGAGAGAAAGAACATACATATTTTAGAAGTCACGAGATCACTATTAATTAGTGGTAATGTTCCATCTCACTTATTGGGAGAATTCTTAAGTTTTGTTGTGTATCTAATCAACCGAGTTCCATCCAACATATTGAACTTTAGGATACCTCTAGATGTCCTTGCAGATCACTGAACTCTTCCTTCAATTGTTTACTTAGCACCTCGTACCTTTGGTTGTGTCATATATGTTCATCATCACCAACACCAATGTTCAAAACTTGAACCACGAGCTATAAAGTGAGTGTTTGTTAGGTATGGAATAATGCAGAATGGTTATCAAGCTTATCATTCATCAACCAAAAAATTTTATGTCTCTATAGATGTCACCTTTTAAGAATATGAGTTATTCTACATTATAAGGCTTAATAATTCTCCACTTCAGAGGGAGAATTTATTTGAAGAAGTGCAGAATCATGATGTTCATGTCATAAAGTTGTTGGATGTGTTAAGGCCACCACCACCACTCGAAAATCCATCTCACACTACTGATGGTCTAGTTGAGACTTTGTATTCTGCAGAGGAACAACCCAATAGTACAACATCTCCTTCCTCAAGACCATTGCTTCAATCTGAACCAGAAAATCCTGCAAAAGTATTATCTGAACTTGCTTTTATTGATTCTAGTAATAAGACTAATTCTTCTACTATACATAATCCTGATCCTACTCTTATTGTTGAACCTAATCTTCATGAAGATACTGGTCCACCCAATTCTAACCCTGCAGAGAGCCAATATCACCTTCATCCTAGGCCTAATCATGGTAAACCTCCAATTAGATATGAAACAGATGTGAAATCCAAAATAGAATATGTACACCATAAGTAATCATGTGTCATCTCATAAGTTGTCTAAGTCATATGGCTTTTATGTATCTCAATTATGTATTGTCTCTACTCCTAGTAATTTACAGAAAGCACTGGCAGATCCTAGATGGACTCAAGCTATGACAAAGGAGATGACAACATTAAAACAAAAAGGTACTTGGGAACTTGTACCTTTACTAACAGGGAAGAAGACTATCAGGTGTTTACTGTCAAATGGAACTATTGAGAGATACAAGACTCGATTAATTGCAAAAGGCTACACTCAATCCTATGGCGTGGACTATCAAGAGATATTCGCACTAGTTGCAAAGTTTGAACACTATGAGGGTATTGTTATCACTGGCAAAAAATGAAAATTGGTTACTTCTTCAGTTTGATGTTAAAAATGTTTCTTTACATGGAGATTTGATTGATGAAGTATACATGGATCTTCCATCAGGTATATCAATTTACTCAGATACAACTATGGTGTGTAAATAAAAAAAGACCTTATATAGGTTAAAGGAGTCCTAAAGAACTTGGTTTGGTAGATTCAGCAAATCAATGAAGAACTTTGGTTATAGACAAAGTAATTCAGATTACACTCTATTTTTAAAATAGAAGCATGGTAAAATTACGACCTTAATTATCTAAGTTGATGATATGATTATGATAGGAGATGACCATGAGGAGATACAAAATTTACAACAACATTTAGCTTCTGAATTTGAAATCAATCAGTTTAGAGATCTTAAGTATTTTCTTGGAATTGAAGTGACTCTATCAAAAATAGAATATTTCTTTTCCAAATGAAATATGTCTTAGACTTGTTATCTGAAACAAGAATGCTTTGATGTAAACCAGCTCTTACTCCCATTGAACAGTTCACAAGTACTTCTAATGTTCAAACGCAAATAACACTAACCAGGGTAGATACCAAAGGCTTTTAAGGAAACTAATATATTTATCTCATATCAGGCCAGACATTAATTGCATATGCAGTGAATGTGGTGAGCCAATTTATACATGATCCAAGAAAGCCTTATATGGATGTTGTGGAAAGAATTATAAAGTACTTAAAGTCTACTCCCGGTAAAGGGCTTTTGTTCTTAAACCATGGTCACTTTAGAGTAGAAGGATATACCGATGTTGAATGAGCAGGGTCAATTGATGACAGAAGGTCCACCTCCGGCTACTTCGCTTTTGTAGGAGGAAATCTTGTAACTCAGAGAAGTAAAAAACAACCTGTAGTGGCTAGGTCAAGTGCTGAAGTAGAGTTTAGAGACATGGAAATTGGAATTTGTGAGTTACTATGGTTAAAAAATTTGCTAAAAGGATCTAGGATTTGAATATAAAGAAGTTACGGATTTGCACTATGATAATACTTCAGCAATATAAATTGCTCATAATCTTGTTCAATATGTTTGAACAAAATATATTGAAGTTGATAGACATTTTATCAAGGAAAAACTTGAAGTTGGAATCCTAAGACTCCCATTTGTGAAGTCTGAAAATCAATTAGCAGATGTCCTTACTAAGGCAGTTGTAGGCAATATGTTTTCTGATTCTCTTACCAAGTTGGGAATGATATTTATGTACCAACTTGAGAGGGAGTGTTTGAATAAGTCAAATTAGGTGTAGATAAAATTATATTAGGTGTAGATAAGATTTTATCTTGTAGAGTTATCTGTTAGTGCATAGTTATTATCTTTATTATTTTTTCTGAATCCTCTATTATCATGGAGAATGCATCTTATCAATTTAGGAAACTCTTTATTTATAGACCCATAATGATATCAATGAAACAAATCAAAATTATTATTTAAAACCTCTTATTGACAATTCTGTTTATAGTTATGTTTTCATGCCTTGTCAATTTGAAATTCATGGTTAAGATATGCCAAAGCATCAGCAACTTTGTTCCCATTCTTAGAGACATGAATTATTTGTAATTTTGGATTGATAAAAACTATTGTAAGGGACATTTTTAATAAACAAAAAAATGAAGGATCCAAAATAAGGGCAACAATGTCATAGAAACAGCTATAAACTTTGGGACCATTGACCAAATTCATTGCTTTCCATTTGTAAGGAAACTGATGGGTTACCTGAGGGGCCTTGATGAGGGTTTTGATTTTGCCTTCGTTGGGTGATGTAAGCTTACTTGCTCACTTTACAAGAATTTTCACTTTAGAAGATCATTGTCCTTTGTTTTGTTTTAGCTTCTATTGGTGGACGTGTATCATGATAGGCTATTCTGGGCCTTCATTCTATGAGGCTTTGGTGATACACAAAGCTTATTCCATTGTCATTGACAAAAAAAATTCAGTTGTCCTAAAATATAGCACCACTTTTAGAAGATGTAACCCTGTTATTATTTTCTTGCTCCTTAAGAAAATAATATTGTGATTTCATAAAAATAAAAAATAAAAAGAAAATAGAAAGTACCATCTCTTAATTTTCTCATTATCAATTACTTATTTATATTTTATTCTCTAAAATGCATAGTTATATAATTTGAACGGGATGTTGGCCCAGTCAGAAGGTTGAGTTACTGGGTAAATGGCCTGACTGCGAGTTAAATGATCAAATCAAAAACCTGGATAAAGAAGGAAATATTTTTTTTAAAAGTATTTGTCATAAAAAATATTATATTAGAAGATACTAAAAAAATGCTATATGAATATAAAATACTTCCAAACAAGTGGTAATAATAACTTATTAGTTGGATAATAATATAACTTAAGAAATTGATAATAATACTAAATAGAAGCATATGTCTAGTGGTATAATACACTTTATGATAAAGACTTTTTGGAATAATGTTCAAATCTTAAAAGTTATATTTTTAAGTTTCAATTGTAAAAAATTTAAAAAAATAAAAAAAAATAAAAAATCTAGGTCAACCTACTGAACAGGTTACTAGGTTAATGGAAAAAATGGTCCAATTAGTTAGTGTGTGTTTGGTTTGCAGTTGGTAAACTTAAGTTTAGTTAAAAGTGTATTTGTAAACTTTAGTTTGGTTAAAAGTAAGTTTGTAGTAACATGATTTATGTTTGGGAACTTTTGTCTCAAAAGTGAGTTTGACAAAATGAATGATGTTTGGATGAAAGATTAAAATCACTTTTGAAGTAAGATTGAAGAGGAAAATGTTCTCCAACTAACTTTTGCCTAATGAAAAAACAAGAAATTCTTGCTTTCACTCCAACGCACTTTTGAAAACATTTTTCGTTGAACTCAGCTAAAAAATAAAAATGCCAAACATGATTTCACACTTTTTGAGAACTCTAAAAGTGTGTTTGAATTTACTAACTGCAAACCAAACATACACTTAATCAGGTCAGCTTAGAACCCAAATCACAACTTTTCTGGGCTAACCAACTAAGTTGGTCCAATTCGTATAACTATGCTAAAATATATATTTAGAACATTCAAATCCATAATTACTTCTTTCTTGCTCCCAATAAGAAGGTATTAAACACGTGTGGGTGTTAGGGCCAATATTGTTTTTGTTTTTTCCCTCTGAATTATATGTGTGAACACTAATTTATTGTGAGAGTGAATGAAAAATTTCTTGATCACTGAATGGTGCATGTATACTCAATTAGAACTCATGAAACTTTTTTTATAAGTAATTTTAATCTTATAAATCAATAATGTAAGTTCTACTAGTTATTCATTTATTTGATTTCTTACCACAAATCAAGTATTTTTTTTAATTGTGGTTAAGTGATATCTAGATCAATTTGTGCATACATCAACTAATTCACCTCTCTAATCTCATAAAAATTAAGTTATTTACGTCAGAATTAAGAAATTCACAAAAATATTCTTTACAGACTAACATAAAAAAATTAGCTTAATTGAAATTCAAAACATATGAATGTGTCTATCCATATATCAGATGTTCATCTATCAAATAACCAAATACTTAGGATTAAGAGCCAAGCATCTCTTACATCTTTAGGATATGGTCACCAAATTTTTAATATAATTACTCATAAGGATATTATTATGTGGAGTACAATAATTGCTGCTCATGGAAAGCGTGGGCATGGTGAAATGGCTTAATAATCTTTGCCCCCAAAAAAGCCTATATCACTCTTCAATCAGATGTGCATTCTGGGTAAAACCAAATCAAGTCACTTTTGCCTCTATAATTCCTGATAATCCAACCATAATTCTCTACTTGAATCTGCCAAATGCCACAAAGTTGATGCCAAAAGTCGTGAATCTTGGGGCTTAGCTCGAGTCCCATTTAGAATGATATTTTTATATTCAATCATAATAATTTATGTAAGTTTATTATGTATTTAGTAACATACTATCATATTATTATTAGTTGGGGTTCAGACGATTTGGTTTGTGCCAATTGCCAAACCTTGCGTTGATCTTTGACTGTGTCTGAGTGACTAGGGGTGAAAATAGGTCAGGTTAGGTCAGATTTTACTTTAAACAAGCCTAGCCTGTATCCCAATTATAAAGCCTGAACCTGGCCTATGAACCTGTAATAGGTCAATTTTTAAGGTCTGGCCTGACCTTTTTAAAAGCCTAGTCTGGTCTAAAAGCCTATTTAAATGCCTACTTTGCAATGAAACCTTTAAATAGACTAACAGGCTTACCTTTAAATAGGCCAATAGGCCTTTACATAGATTAACAGACTTACCTTTAAATAGGTCAACATGTCTTACATAAGCTAACAGACCTACCTTTAAATAAGTCAATATGCCTTTATATAAACTAACAGGCCTAAACCTTGAAATAAGCCAACGGGCCTACTCAAAGCCAATAGACTTTTGTTATAATTTAACACTCACCTTCTAATTTTATAAATGCTCACTACTTTCTTACTCTAATTTTTGGTCGATGTGAGATTTGGAGATATACCAAGTTGCTCACTTTCTTACTCTAATCTTTTAAGTCCCACATCGACCAAAAATCAGAGTAAGAAAATAGTAAGCATCTATAAAAGTAAGGGGTGAGTGTTATAGATGTTCCCTACTTTCTTACTCTAGTTTTTGGTCGATGTGAGACTTGGAGATATACCAAGTTGCTCACTTTCTTACTCTAGTCTTTCAAATCCCACATTGATCAAAGATCAGAGTAAGAAAGTAGTGAGCATCTATAAAAGTAAGAGATGAATGTTAACTTATTATTTTTATTCTAATAAATATGTTATTTCTATTCTAACTTATTAACTTAAGTTTTAATTATTGACTTTTATTAAAATTTAATTAAAAAATATATTAATACATTATAATAAATTAATAATTATAATTATAATTTATAATTATTATAATAATATATATGATATTATATATAATTAAATAAAGGTCAGTACTACTAAACTTTAAACGCTATTTATTAGATGAGGACTGACCTTTTAGTTAAACAGACTTTTAAAAAAGCTTGACCTAACTTGTTTAATAAACAGAGTTAAGTAAAGTCAGCAGCTCAATGCAGACTGCAGAATAATACACTCTCTAACGAGAAGAAATTTAACTTATTTCCACTCCTATGTCGATTCTATGGCTTGAGATGGAAATACTCCTAATTTCACATAAAAATTTTGTTTTGTTATTTCATCTTAAAATATTTTTATAATAATTTATTTAATATTTAATAAAAAATATTAAACACAAAAAACATATTTAGTATTTTAAAAACATAAAAAATATTTAATTTTTCTTTATTGAATAAATAAGAAGATTATTAAAATAATTATTTTAAAAAATTTAAAATTATTATTCTATATGGGCTTAGCTCCATGAAGAGACCATCTGACTCTTAAAATGTTCGTCAACCCAACATACAAACCAAATCAACTAGTCCCTAGATTAAGGGCACTTTCCATGATCACTCAGAATCACAAATATACCCATCTTTTTTTGTGGTAACAAACGTACCCTTCCAATCGAAATGCTCTATTTTACCTATGAGCATTAATTAGCACATTCAAGACGGCATCTTCGTCAATTAGCCCATGATGAAATTTTCTTGTTGGGTGCTGCCGGCTTCAATTGTTGCTTCCATTATGCTGCTTCTGTCTCTCTTTCTCGAGGAGACTTTTCTCTCTGCACATTCCATCTCATTTACATTGCGTGTTGGAATGAATGGATTCATTACACATAGTGACATGACATGCTTAATTTTTCATTTTTTTACACGGTTTGTTTGAAAAAGACTAATAAGACTCTTACATTTTTTTTTTCTTCCATCTCTTTTTATAAACCAATTATTAAACATAATTTGATTTTTCTTAAATTATGCATTTTTTACATCATCATTCAATCCCATACAACACATCATTATAATAATTCGATTGTTATAATTAATTAAGAAATGAAGCTCTTTAATGAATAAAATGATCATTCAATGAAAATAGAAGTTTTTTATTTTTATAGTGAATGAAAATTAAACTTAATTTTTAATAATAATAGTTGTAAATATTAAGTATATTATAAAAACTGATTCAGGCAATTAATTTTGATAAATTTTAAAAACAGGAATGTTAAATTCTTAATAGAGAAAGAAATTAAAGAAAGGTTTTTGTTAACAAAAGAATCTAAAATAATTTTTTTAAAAAAATAATAAATTAAGAACTAAAAAAACTCTCATTTTAATGGAAAACTTTCTATTTTAAATTTTTTAGCAAAGGTGTTGACAAAAAAGACCACGTTTGTCTGTTTCCCCTATTTGACGTCTTCCTCGTATATTCTAGTAAAAAAATTCCTATTATCATTTCTAAATTCACTACTCCTTCATAAAGCCCCTCCGATTCCATCGCTCCCATAACTCTCTGCCACCTTCTTTTCTATGATTCTCTCTCCATAGCTTCTTTTCATTTCTCCACTTCTTCTTCGCAGAAATGGGTTCCGAAGAGGAAGGCACGGAAAATCCAACACAAACACATCATCAACCGAACCATCCTCATCGTACTATTGTTTCCCTCGAAAATCGCGCCAACGGCTATGAAGAAGCCGTTACTAATAAAAAACAAATTAGTTACGATAACGATGATAATAATAATGATGGAGATGGCCACGTAGGACTCCTCCAGCCTCATTCGCTTCTCCCGATGCCCGTGCCACCAGGGACTTCCAATTCGAACCCTCAAAATGACGACGACGTTTCGTCCAGCTTCTCCGTCGTCGGGAACTTCATCCGGCAGCGTAGCAACGACCTGTCGTCGGCTATCGCCAGGAGGATCTCGTCGTTCCGGCAGTCCATGGAGGACGACGACGACGAAAACGACGAGTCGTTGAGGAAGAAGAAGATTCTGGAGGTGACGGAGTTCAACCTCTCAGGGCTCACGGTGGTGGTGAAGCTGAAACAGGAGGAGAAGGAGGAGGAAAAACAACCGGTGATGAAAGGAAGAATCAGCTTCTTCTCGAGGTCGAATTGCAGGGACTGCACGGCGGTGCGGAGGTTTTTCAGGGAGAAAGGGCTTCGATTCGTGGAGATCAACATCGACGTGTTTACGGAGAGAGAGAAGGAACTTCGAGAGAGAACGGGAAGCACTTCAGTGCCGCAGATTTTCTTCAACGAGAAGCTGATCGGTGGTTTGGTGGCGCTGAACTCGCTGAGGAACAGCGGGGAGTTCGAGCGGAGGGTGGTGGAGATTGTGGCCGAGAAATGCCCCGGTGATGCGCCGGCACCGCCGGTATACGGGTTTGATTGTTTGGAGGAGGATCGGACGGACAAGATGGTTGGGGTCGTTAGGGTTCTAAGGCAGAGATTGCCCATTCAGGATAGGTTGAAGAGGATGAAGATCGTTAAGAGCTGCTTCGCTGGGAATGAGTTGGTGGGGGTGTTGATTCATCACCTCGACTGCGCGCGTAGCGAGGTACGCCTTCCCATACCGTATGCTTACGTATTTTTTTTCATTTGTTTATTCGTATAGTTACTATATACGCTTGCCGAGTACTATAGGCCTAAGTTATACGATGGTTGGGAGAGTACCAAGCTTAAACTGTGCTGCGAAGTATGTGATTGATTTTAACAGTATCATAATATCAGTGATATCAGTATCATAAAAGGTAGAACTTTAAAATAATTGAAACTAGTAATAATGACACACATGGGGCGTATAACATTCTTCTAATAATTTTTTAATTATTAAATAAAAAAATATTAAATATTTTTTATGTTTTAAAGATATTAGTTATATTTAATTTTTTATTTAATATTTTTTCATTAAATAATAAAAAATTATTTAAAGTGTTGGAAGGTTATATTCGGTTTTCAAAATGATGGGGACTTTGTATTTTTTTATTGCCAAAATGGGATTCTGTCCGGTAAAAAAAGAGGTTATTGATACTATTAATTTTTTATTTATATTTTTTATTAATCATTTATAGTTTTATAAAATAATAAATTTAAATTATAATTGATTTATAAAAAATATAAATAAATGATTAAGAGTGTTAATAACTTCATCTTCAACCACTCTTCCCTTAAAAAGAAAGAGGAAGAGAAGAAGTTTAAATAAAACTTAAAAATAGTCTCATAAATTGATATAAATTAAATGTTTTGAATTATATTAAACTAATTTTGACTTAGAATTTACTGCATTTAAAAAAATTGGCTTTGAATTTACTGAAAATGATTACATTTTTTCCCACAAAATTGATGATTATCAGATAGAAGAGATGTTAAAATTGAAAATATGGTATATACTATATAGATTAGCTACTGTTAACGGGCCCCGTAGTAGGGTTATAACTTTTAAGCGGCCAAGTGTGTAAGTTTCCAAGAGCCTGTGAAATCGACTATGTCAACCTTTTCGAACCACAGGGGGCCCAATCCCAAATGCTATAAAAGTAATGGAGAATTGTGTTGGCTTCCAATTTCAGTCTTAATGTTACCCATCTGTCTAGTGGAACAATCAAACTCCCATTTTCATCAATGACCAAAAAAAAAAAAGCACTTCCATTTTCATATTTTGAATTCTAGCCTATCTTAATTTTTTTTCTCTTTTTAATTCCTTTATTCCCTAGTTACTTTGTGATATGTTACTATGTTAGGGGATATTTTATCATCATGAAATATCATTCAGTTTTATTTGTAATAAAACAAAAGATTAATTGTATAAAAAGAGCATTATTTATTAGTTTCTCAAAATGTCATGTTCGGCTCGTTCGGCACGGCATGTTAATCGTCAGCCACATGGGTTGCGTCAGTAGCTAAAATTCTTAGTGGACTTTTTTTTGTTGATAAGGTCATAGTGGACTTTTTCATTAATAAAAAAAAATATGCAATTGCTTCTAATTCATTTGGGAGTAGTGCATCTAAACTAATCATAACATAAGGTGGGGAAAAGTAGACAATCATAACATGATATATCCTATTTGAAAAGGAAATTATTTACGCCTATGCAACATTTACCACAATTCAATCACAAATAAAGCATATGGCTATTTTAATTTAAAATACTAAGGGATCTGCGCTTTGTAATTTACAAAAAAATATTAAAAAAGTGATGTGACTGTAAATGCTCGACTGCTCAGTAGCATGACCCTTGTTAATATTGCGTGATTAAGGATTGGCACGCCACAGTAGCCATGATTAATAGTTTCTGAATATGACATTTTTAATGTCCCACTTTCAAACAGTTCTACTAACTTTTGTTTCTGTAACTGCAATGTTTCCCCTAAAACTAAAATGTTTTGCATTCCAAAACAAATGTTTAGGCTGTTGAGATCGGAAAACAGTTATCCAGGAAGCACTTCATCCATCATGTTTTCGGGTAAGAAAAGAGCTTTTGAACCTAATGAAACCAGACGCGTTACAATATGAGTCTCAATCTTTTGGTAATTTTCTTATTGGCTTTGGCTACTTTCTTCTGCAGGGAAAATGATTTTGAGGAGGGAGATCACTTATATCGTTTCCTTGAGCATGAGCCTTTTATCCCCAGATGCTTTAATTTCCGTGGTGCCACAAATGATAGTGAACCAAAGACTGCAGCTGCAGTTTCCGAAAGGCTTACCAAGATTATGTCTGCCATTCTTGAGTCTTATGCTTCTGATGACAGGCAACATGTTGATTATGGGGCCGTTAGCAAAAGCGAAGAATTTCGTAGGTATGCTAATACTCAATATAATAATAATATACTTAATTACTTATATTTTGTTGTTTATTTTGTTGCATAATGTGAATGCAAATGTTCTGTGGATTTGCTCACCTCTTAATCTATTATGCATTTAGTCATTAAGTCGAATTGGAACTCTGCATGCCTATTGTTCACAGTTTGCCATCATTTGGTGTGGCCCCCTTGTGGTTTCCTCCTTCTCTAGTTTGCATTCTCCTTATACATCTGATTATTGTCTGGAGTTTTTTTCTTACAGTTTCACTTCTAACTGCAGGTATGTAAATATGACCCAGGATATTCAGCGGGTGAATCTCTTGGAATTATCAGAAAACGAGAAGCTTGCCTTCTTCCTAAATTTGTATAATGCCATGGTCATCCATGCTGTTATTAGAGTAGGGTGTCCAGAAGGTGTAATTGATAGGAGATCCTTCTTCACTGATTTCCAGTATTTGGTTGGAGGGCATCCTTATTCTCTCACTACTATTAAAAATGGTATCCTCAGATGCAATCGGAGGTCACCATATTCCGTAGTCAAGCCCTTTAGCACAGGAGACAGGCGGTTAGAGGTAAACAGTTTTTTCAATATTCAGTTTTGGATAGACAGCCATATGCTATTAAATATTAATGACCAATGGACCATAATCTTCAACTTTACATGGAGTCTGCCCGCATATTTAAACCAGTCCTGTGGTTTTAGGGGGAGTATAACAGGGTTATGCATTATGCCTATTATGGTATTTCAAAAACAAATGAATTTTAATGTCTGGAATTGGGTTTGTTAGAAAGGTTTGGGTATATTTTGTCTAAAAAGGTTGAAGAAGTATTTTAATTACATTTTATTTTTCAAAAAAAAATTTAGGTTGAACAGCCTGAATTTTTGTATTTGCCTTTTACATTCATTTTGTTTTTGTTCCCTAACATTAAATTTCTATCTCCTATGGTAGCAATAACTGCCTGTCATTTATATAATATGATTGGTTATGAAGAAAGATTAACTTGTTCCAGACTTCCTGCCAAACTGCAGGTTGCTCTTGTCAAAATGAATCCGTTATTTCACTTTGGACTTTGTAATGGTGCAAAGTCCAGCCCAAGGGTGAGGTTCTTCTCACCCCAGAGAGTTGTAGATGAATTAAGAGGTGCTGCAAGAGAGTTCTTTGAGAATGATGGAATTGAAGTGGACCTGGAAAAGAGAACTGTTCATCTCACTCGGATTTTCAAGTGGTAAGCAATTCGAGCCTTTCTGGAGCCTTGGTTCACACTGAATTCAATTTCTAGCTCCCTTCTTACGAAATATTTGTTGGCAGGTTCAGTGGGGATTTTGGACAAGAGAAAGACATACTAAAGTGGATAATTAATTATTTGGATGCAAGTAAAGCAGGCCTTTTGACACATCTTTTAGGTGATGTTGTTGGGCCTGTTAAAATCTCCTACCAGAATTTTGATTGGTCAATAAATTCTTGAGTAGTAGTAAACCGATTTGATTCAGCCACTGAATTTACGGTTTGTTTATTGTACGTCTCCCAGATTCTGACATCTTATTCTACTCGGAGAGAATTTGAGTGATATGATATCATACGGTCATACCACCTGTGCAGACCAGTGTTGTGCAGATTCTAGATCCTACGGTTTAAATTAGATTTATTTTATTTTTTTTGAAAAAAAGTTGTGGGTATTGATAAATACAAATTCTTGGTAGGAACAGATTCTAAAGGAGATTTGACTATGATGACGCTGTACACCGCTTCGGAGTTGTGGAATCCTGCCCTGGACTTATTTCTTCGTCTCCTACTAAATTTATACAAGCCTGGAGCTCTACCCTGTAATTGTCACTGAACTTGTGTGGTGTGTGTCATGTCAAGGTTGCTCATGTTATAGCAAAAAATAAGATTTCAATAACTTGTTTATGTTATACAAGTGCTTATCATTCTCTTCCACCCATCTTTCTTCCAATTGCCTCTGATAACGTGGTTTTTTTTTTTTGGTTGGGGTGGGGTGGGGTGGGGGGTTGCTTGCTTCAATAGTTTTGGCATGATGCACTTCACGGTTGTTGATGAGGTATCTATGCCTACATTAATTAGATCTTAATCACGATAATACAAACTTAGAAAAAGTCACTGAGTAGCCAATCAAATTCTCGATTTTATTAAAATCATTTCACCCAAGTTATTTTTGTACTAATTTGAAGAATTAAAAATAAACTTTGTTGCGAAAAACAAGTTAGTCTTCATTAACTAGATTTTAAAGAGGAGACAGAGAGGTGTACCCAAAAAAAAAAGAGACAGAGGAAGCAAAAGAGAGTATAAAAAACGATACCAATTTTTAAATAATCACATTAGACAAAGGGTAATGAAAGAAAAAAAAGTACAAAGTTCAATCAAATTTATGTCTCTATAATATGATTCGAAACAATAAATTTATTTACAAATCAATTGATGCAATTAATGAAAGTTCGCAATACTAAAATTCATTTATAAACAGAGTGAATTATACCAAAATTCAATTCTGATGGCTCGGTTAAGGGTCATGGTGCCACTGCAGCCTGTGGTGGAGTCTTGCGGAATGAACGTGGTGAGCTGATCTCCTCTTTTGCTTGTAACTTGGAGCCTGCTCAGTGTTAAATGCAGAGTTATGGGGTTTGCTCTAGGGAATGGACCTCGCTATTTCATTGAGCATGCGGTGTATTATAGTTGAGGCGGACTCCCAGGTAGCCATCAACTTTATGAAGTTTGGTTGTGATATGCAGCAATGTATGCATCCTTGCTGCTACTTATACAGGGACATTGTTCACAAGTCCTCCTCATTCGACTGCATTGTTTGGAATCACGTGCTTCATGAGGCCAACAATAGAGCAGATGCTATGGCTAATTTAGGCCATGATTTACCTTGGGGATTCATGTCTTTATTTCTACTAGTATTTTTTACTAGTGCAATGCACAGGACAAATTTTGATCATTCTAGTAATGAAATCACGACAGGGATAATATTTATACAAATAATAACCATGTTAATAACATAATAACTATTTGGGGATCTACACATTTTATAAAATAAATAATGACAGAGAATAGAAAAATAATGATCTTACACTTCTTTTAAATGTGTAGGTATTATACACATCTCTTTTAAGGATGTATAATTGAGAAAGAGAAAGAGATAAGAAAAAATAAGTATGATGAATTATATTAGGTGATGTGTGAAAAAGAGTGTATGTACTATTTGTGGTAATAATATCAGAGTTGCAGAAAATATAAAGCGTAAGGAATAACCATTCCAACAGCTAAATTTTTTAAAAGACCTCTTTGTACACCATATTTTTTTGTCGTCCTATAAAGTTAGTCATTATCATTACAAACCATAATTTTTAAGCCATGCCTGATTTAACCATTGAGATAGCAACATACAATTAGCTATGAAAAAAGACAAGTTTTGACAAAAATAAACCAATATGAGATAGCATTTGTCCCTCGCTTTTGTTGATAGTTATAACAAAACATAGAGTTGAAGGGAATTGTCTCATAAATTTAAGTGGAAGGCTAGGGTCAAATGAGAAAAGATCCATTCGAAGTATATACACCTTATCTCATGTTGTTTCCTGTAACAAATATTGCACCTATAACATTAACTCCCAAACAACGAGCTGATTTCCATAGCATAAGCTTGCAGCTTGATCAATATTCTTAAGTAGCATAATTGACACACCATTTTTCAAAGTAAGCTTATGATTAAGAAGCACTTAACATCATTTAGAAATTCAATTGTAAACCATTGGTTATTAATCCTAACATTCTCATCCGCTTTGCAAGTAGAATCCGAACTCCACTTTAGTGAGGAACTCGTGGCATCCACGGGTGAATATGTAATCTTATTTTAATAAATGGGTCAATATGTTACTTTTGATAATAAGTAATTAGATTAAACAATTGATGTAAAATTCTTTCTATTGATAGTAGATACTATTTTATTTCTTAAAAAATTATGATGAAAATTTAAGATATTTGAACATTTGAAATGAATAGTTCAATTTAATAACTTAACTCTTTACAAATACTATATATTTAAATAACACGAAAATGATTCTAATAATACTCACCAATATTGAAATATGAACCTTTCAAGGGATTTTTAAATTGAACTAATCAAATATTAAAGTTTCATTCTGGAATATTTTTCAATAAATACATTAAGTTCAATAATAAATATATGAATACCCTACAACCAAATATTCGATATGTACAAAACTTAGGTCAATTTATTTATGTCTATTACATTTATTCCATCAATCGAATTATGACATGTGTGCATTTTATTTTTTAAAAGTAAGAGAAAAAATATTAATGAACACATATCATAACTTGATTAGTAGAATAGATGTAATAAACATAAAGAAATGAACTTAAATTTTATCCATTAGATATTTGAATGCCATTAATAATTACCACCAGTGTAAATTGTACAAATAACGTTGTATGAAAATATTCATGTAAAAAAATATTGAAGAATGAAATAAATTCTAGACATGTGCACATTTTAAATTGATCCTTCATTCCTTTTCTTTCTCCATTTTCAATTAATTCGGATAGTAAGTATAACCATAGCTATAGTAGTATAATTCTACATATGAACAAAACTTGTATATATTCTCCTTGCTTGAGCGCCTCCTCCTAAACCAGTGGAGAATATGGCTGATGGTGCAAACCATGATCTATTTGATATTCAAGCAACAAATCAAACTAGTACACAGTTTGTAAGAGACCGATGCACCAACTTTGGCAACAGTTAAAATTGCAAGGCCTTTGGCACTTATTAGAACGGCTAAACGATTCGACATCTCAAAATTGGATTTGGTCACTTGTTCATATAAAAAGATAGAAAATCTCATATGTAAATGCTTGATGGATATTTTAGTAAAGTAATCAATTGCTTTATTTGTTGGTAATTAATAGTTAATAATAGTTAATAGCATTAGCAATTACTTGCTGCTACTTAATAGAAAAGTGAAGTAGCTGTTACTTGGTGGTTCATTGCATTATCAGTTATGCAAATACTTGTTGGTACTTAATAGCATTAGCAACTATCAATTCATTATAAAAAGTAAATTGTTGAATGAAAACTTAAAATGAATTTTTTTATAAAAAAAATTAACTTTTCTTGCCTTTATTTTATCTTATGCACCACGCCAATAAGAAGATTAAGTCACACTTTAGCACAAGTCCAATCCATTATATCATGCTTTGCTACCAGCATAGCATTGCTTATGCTGTTGATAAGAACATCATGGGAGAATCAGTGACATTTTTTTGTTATTTGACATGCTACGACATTGACCATTGTAACCTTTATGACTGAGGACTGATTACTTGAGGCCAAATAAATCAATATATAACAATAAAAATAACATAATTAGAAAGTGTTTTTTGGATTCATATGACCATTTAACTTTGTAGAAACCAAAAAAATAAAAAATCCAAATTCATGCAAGCAAAATACATTGATTACCAATTGCTAAAAATTGGAGCACTTATTCCTTAAGCACCATGCACACCTCCCTAAAGCTAGTTTCCCCCCACAAATGCATATGAAATTGGAGCACCTATACCTACTGCATAGAAACATGACCAAGCGTATGAAAAAATTGCAACACTAATATGCATGAAATTGCAGATATGGAATGGAAGCCACTAATATGCCTGAAATTTTATGTATGTTCAATATGTTGATATAAGTCATATTGTTACAAGTTTATAATTAGAACCAAACTATCTTACCTCCACATTGCGAGCAGTGAGGTTAATATTTTACTTAAAAGTTAAAATCTTCTTGCACCAAGAAAATATGAATCTAAAGGCTCAACTCAAATCAAGCAACCATTTTACCTTAATATTGAGAGCAGTGAGCTTAGGACCAATTGGTAACAGTGCATTGTTAGAATTCTTTTTCCTCCAAATGGCAATTATGCCTCAGAAATTGGTTGCTTGAGAGATAGCACAAATGGCACTCAAAAGCACTTCACAAAAAAAAAAGTAATGCATTATACAAAAAAGGAAAAAAATAAGTAGTAAACTCCTTCGAATATGATAAAATTCCTAGAAAAAGAAGAAGGGACTTGACATATACAATACCAACTTAAGGCTTGACTTAGACATTGGATTATAACTGTGCATGTTGATTGATTCTAAGGTAAATTTATAGAAAAAAAATATTGAACTAAAATGTAGAAATATATATAGTGATCTAGTCATCTAGGCTTCTATCTGTTCCTCAAACCTTTGCAAAGAGCACTCTGCAGAAATGTATATACATTCCTCAACAGCAAAGTTTGATGTTTTGATTTTAAAAAGCTAAATGCATCTTCTCTAGTTAAGTCCTTGGATGTTCTTTTTTTGTTTTAAACTCAAAATAATTTTAAATATAAATGTGCCCAATGTCTATTTATTTATTTTTCTCCAACACCATACATATACTTGTATGCTTTCCAACACTACATGGTGGAAACAAACATCTTACGTACCCACATGAAGCCTTTTGAATGAACTAATGTGCTTTCAACTTTAATTATGAAACCGTCCCCCTAAGTTGAAATGTTCTACAATCTCAGTCATTTATTTGGCAAAAACGAACATACCCACCATACAAAAGATTAAAAAATAAAAGTAAAAAAGAACAGCCTTTGACAGACTAACAAAAGGAAGTCAGATATCAAAGCGTAAATATAGTATACAGACAGACACTACAAGCAGAGCTGCTTAACTCTATTACAATGTTCTCATATGGAATGGATACATGTTAGTTTTCTGAGTTTTTAATCAATAAGGACAGGCTGCACTAGTAGGGTTCATTTGTTGTTTATGTGGGTGAAATAAGCAGCCATAATTTAATGATGTTTCCTACTTTAATCATTGTTCCCATTATCCTTGGTGGATGATATGTTTAATTTAATGATGGTTCCTAATTTGCGACAAAGAACTGTACATGTGGATCAAGAGCAACTTACCTTAATAGTCCACAATATTCCTCGACATATGAACTAAAAGAATACTACATCTTATTTTTTTCTTAGCAAATTTTAATGTTTTAGGTGAAGACCATATATAGTTAATCGAGAAGGCCATATGTAGTCTCACCAGAGGAAAATCTTAACAACCGGAAAGATGGCAACTATACTTTGTAAGAGAATAAAAATATAGCACGTCTTTCACACAAGAAATCTTACTGATGAGAAATAGTAAGATAAAAAGGATACTTGTATGAGCTTGTGTAAGGTGACTATTATTAGTTTGCAATTTGATAAACACTACTCAGTGAAGGCAAAGAAAACCGAGAAAGCATATTTTAGATGTTCGAAGAAACTGTAGGGAATTTGAATCAACTGAATCAAGCTTAGCAAATTTAGCATATTCATTCATCAACCAAAAACATGGATGTCAAAGGAAAAAAAGAAAATGAATGCTAGCTAGCAGCTAAAAGCTATGAGTTTACATGTATCCCAACATTTCATGCAAATAGATTTTAACATCCTATTCTTCCCTGGTAAAGTTGCCCCATTTGATATTTAGTCTCAGATAATTTTTTCACTTTAGTCTACAACTCTTTCACACCTTAATAACCTTGTTGATTAAAGTAAGGAAAGGGGTAAAGATAAGGTCTATTTCAAGAGAAGTGGGAATTCCTATTTTAAAGGTTAATGAATTAGACTTGGGTTACTTATACCCTTTCATACTTACCAGCTTATATGATCAGACCACGCCAATTTAAAGCTGTTGAAGAGCTTTAAGGTGGCTATTTCCCTCTTTATCTGCAAGTTTCACCAGTATTAGATAAATTGTTGTACCTAACATGGGTTTTGGCATAAAAAACATAAAAATGAAAAAGAGTTAAGCAGTGGGTTATGAATCAATATTTTTAAGGAGTTAAAGAACAAATAGATGTTCAAAGGACATGAATTTTGCTAATCAAAACAAAACGAAAAGGCCACCCAATAGAAAGAAGGACCACACAATTTTTTTATGTCAGGGGGCTTGAAAATTAGAATTATGTTGCTCATTGAATGCTACCCACGAATCATAAGGAAACCCAACTTGGAGACTTTTTGAATTTGTAAAAACAGAGAGAGAAAGTAAAATACAAAAAAAAAAGAACAATGAAGTTGACAGAGGAAACTTAACGAAGTATCTCAACCATCTTCCTCCTATACCACCAACAGTCTCACTACGAATAGGAGAATGAACCAAAGTACACACACACTCAAATTTCATATTCATAGTATGATTCAAATTTGAGTTAGAGATAAAGAAAAGGTTGCTATTATACAGCTGGAATATTAGAAGATTGGCTCTGCATGCATTTGGGATGCTGACTAGTGAATTCAAATTTTTTTATAAAAAAAAAAGAGAAGATGTATATCTGCTTTTACGATTGGGGCTTTGAAATATACACTAAAAAAGAAAACTTTGAACTTATAAGAAAGGTAGGGTACAAGTTTTCCTAGCAGAACTCCTTTTAGGAATGAGTTGTTTTTCCATTAAATACAGTCACCAAATTTCCAAATATAGCTTGCTTCAGTCAACATCAGTGAGGATTCCATTTCCCTATTTTTCCCAAATCAGCTTGCTCCTAACTCAAAAGAAATCAACACACTCCCAAATCAGCTTACCTCGATGGAGGATTCTGTTTCCCTCTATCCCAGACCAGCAGCTACTTCTCATTCTAGGAGCAAGATACATGTCACTTAACAAAGCAAGCAACATTCACCATATCAAATGCTAGTACATTGTGAGAGTTATCTCACTCACAAGAACAAGGCTCAATTTTATAAAGAACGTTGTGGATGGGTTGAGAATGAACCCTTTATTTGGAAAAAAAAATTATCACCCGATTCAATAATGCTTGAAGGAGATGCTCTAGCATCATCATTGAATGAGCTTTATCTTGTCACCAAGCTTAAGAAAATAAGGAAATTTATATATGCAGAGCCATTCCTTTCTCTCAAAAACACAAAGAGAATAAATAATGGAATTTCTTTTAGAGAGAGGAACATTTTTAAGAGATAGACATCCTACATAAGAAACCTTTACACAAACAAACGGTCGTCTAAGAACAGTGAAATGAAAAAAATAATAAACAGACCAAATTCTTACCTGGTTGTGTTTCATCTTAGTTTGTCATCTATGAAATCCATCTTAGTTCGAATGTCATGCACAAGGGCCTTTATCAATCAATATCTTAACACCCTTATCCTCAACCAATTCAACAAATTTCCCTATTTCATCTATCAAAGCAGTAGGAAGTCTAAGCTCAGAAAGTCATAAACATAATGCATCCATTTCCAACTCACCACAATTGAAAGGCATAATCAATACAAAAAATAAATATAATAATAATAAATAAATGCCCAACAGGATTAAACTTTGCTCAATGTTACTAAGATTTGGGACATGAGATTTTCATATAAAAATAGGTTTGCTCCAAAGGTTAACTTTGAGTCATACTTTTTTACCTTAGCATTTGATTTACTTATTGGGAACATCAAAGAGTTAGTACTAAAATGCATGCTTTTGACTAATGATATAGTCCTAGTTGATTAGTCGGAGAGTGGTAACTTCTTAAGGTCCATTAATTATTTAATTACTTATGCTACTTCCTCATTGACAAACTTCAAGGTACAATTTATTTCATCATATCAAATGTGTATTCCAATTTTTCTTGTAAATTTGCTTTCTCACTTCAATAATCCAAAAGTTTTAGCTCATAATAAAACGAATTGAGCACTTTCATGCTATTATGTTTTAACATGATATGTATATGCAACCAAAGACAGAAAAAAGAATTAGCAAAAACATCCAAAGAAATCTTGAAAAGGGCCACAATGAATGTAACTTCTCACATGCAAACATTTACTGTATTGGATCCATATGTTGCAAAACAATACTATATGCCTCTCGAAATAGGTGAAAATGATCAAGAAGATATAGAAGACAGCAAGAAGGAAATCTTACTCCTAATCACCAATTCATCTAGTTTTAGACTATAATAAGATATTATGAAAGACCACCACTAGGATCAAAATGAAATTAGCTTCCAAAATAGGGAGAGCAAGCAGATATTATGATAATAGATAATTAGAAATAAGTGAGAGAGACCTGCGTAATTCATGGTGTAGGATAAGTTGTTCCAACAGCGAGCCTTGACTCCGACTATCAAGAACGACTTATGTCATGCAATCACCATTGGTTATAGCAGCTCCATCATCAGAATTATGGAAATTAACCTTGTTGGTTCTCTTAGTTAGACTCTGAAATAGCACCGCCTCCTTCCCCTTATGTGACATCATTGCCCAACCCACACTGCAACACACCAAACCCAAACCTCAGAGTCACCTTCCAAGCCATCACACCTCAAGTCTCAGCCACAACACCTAGAACCATGATCCTCCATGTCGTAGCCTCTTCCCCTACTCATTGATCTCACGCCCTCCAACCCAGCACCTCAAGGTGTCATGAAGATGACTGAATGTTATGTTTGGATATTTAATAATTGATGGAATATAATGAAATGGAATGGAATAAAATGGGAAGGGATGTGATGGAATGTGATAGAATGAGATGGGATGGAATGGAATGGAATGAGATGTAATGGAATAGAATATGATAAAACTATCATTCTATTATTTGGATATTTTAGGATAGAATGAAGTAAAATTATTACTCTATTATTTGTGAAATAGATAATTTTTAGTGGGATGTGATGAAATTTTAAATATAATAATAATAAAAAAGATGATTTCATCTCATACTTTCAAATTGGGGGGAAAATTAGTGGTTTTCCATCCTATTCACTTAAATTCATCCCATCCACTTCTATATTTTTTTAATATATTCAAACAATGAAACATATCTCTATTTCACTCAATCTCACCAATTCAAACATAATCGAAGAGAAGAAGAAAGCGAAATTGGGAAGTGGGATGAGAAATTCATTGTAGAGACAGAGAAGTCCTTGATCTAACAAATGTAAAATATTAATCAAATCTGAAAAAGTGAAGGAAATTATAGTAATTTAGAAAAAATATAAAACAAAAAGAAATATAATAAAAAGACAAAAAAAGTACAGGAAAAACAATAAAATAATTCACTGAAGCATTAGAAGATGCCGTGTATAATGTTACTGCAGATAAACAGTAGATATACAATTCCGTAAATATAATGTTTATATATTTGCTCTAGTTTAATGCTCCCTTTTGTATTATGACTATGCCGGCACTTTCTTAAGATTGCCTTAGTTTGTTTTGTTATTTGGGTCTTTGACCCGATTTCTCAAAAAAAAAAAAATGCTATCTAAATAATGCAATAAGGTGTAATTACTTTTTAAAAAAAAAATTAGAGTGCACATTTCCTTTTTTATTGGAGTAATGTTTTTTTAAGCACAAATTTATAATTACAATTTAATATAATTACACATATGACTGTAATTCAGTAATTGAGGCTAACTCCAATGGATTGGCTTAATGTAAGTCTGTAATATGTGAATAGACATATAGTTATAAGTTTGAATCACAGTTATGTTAATTTTATAAAGTTTAGCGATAGACAAATATGTAATGTGTGGATAGAAGCACACGGTCACAAGTTCGAATAATAACTGTGTTAATTTCTTAAGGTCAGCCTATCAATAATATCTTTATGAATTTTTTAATTTAGGCATAGAAATTTTACCTTTGACTTAATTGGGAAAGTGAATTAGTATATATGTACATAAGTTAACCCGAATACCATTGTTTGCAATATCAATATAAAAAAAAGTAGTTGAGGTTAAAGTGAGGGGATGGCCATTGAACTCTCGACCAATTGTGCGGTCAAGTTACGGTGACCGATCGAGTTATGGTGCCTTGTATTGTTTTCTTCTTCAAGTTTTAACATTTGAAAAATCAAGACAATCCTTTTTTATCACATCTAAACCAATCAATAAGTAGTGCATATAGATGTTCGAGCGTTATGTAATATTATCCTTAAAGTGAAGTCATGTAATTTTTTGGGTAAATTATACTTTACTCCTCTCTATTTTTATCAATTATCACTTGATCCTCTAATTTTTTTTAATATTATTAAACTTTCTTAAACTTTAAATTTAAGTGAAAAATATTAACTTTAATGTCCTTAAATCCTAAAAAAATGAACAGCCACGGTTTTAATCCGTGCTCTATACACATAGAGAGAGAAAGCACAAAACTTGCTAATTAATGAGTTTATTTTTATTGTCATTAATATTGTTAAATAAACTATATTTATTTTTATAGCTGTATAACTATATTTTATTTATGTGAATGAAAAAAGAAGAAGGGAATTTCCGTAATGTAACAAGCAATTGGGCCCAGTTTTTAAACTCAAAGATACAAGGTTGAATTGGGTGAATGGGTTTAGGTGGAGTTATAGAGAAGAGGTAAACTATGGGAGTAGAGGCCCAAATTGCAAATGATATTGACTCTCATTCACTAGTCACAAGTGAGGTCGTAAGCAAGCAGGAAGAATCACTCATTCACCTATATTTCTCTGCTGAGTTGGGTGAAGGAAGAAGAAGATTCTAGGCTAAGGCTAGCACGGGCACACAGAGAGAGAAGGAAATGAGCGAAGCACCAAAGAGACAAGGTGGGAGGCCATTGCCTCCACCTCCAAGAGGCCTTCCAGGTCCTCCTCCACCTCCCTCACGCCCTCGCCTCGAGCCTGTTGATCGCGAAAAGGTACCCTTCCTTCCCTCTTCCCCTCCTTTCTTTCTACTCTTTCCCATTCCCACTCCCAACTCAACAACATTCTTCTCTATTTGCAGACTTGCCCCTTATTGCTCCGAGTTTTCACTAAGGTACGTGATACCCTACACATCACTCCTCACTTTTCACTAACGAAACACGAATTTTCTTTTTCCCCACTTTTTTATGTTAATTATTTTGGGACTCATAAAATGACCTAGAACAAAATTTTCAAGATGAGATTATATATAGAGATTGGAATTTAAGCTGCGGTGTGGTGTTTGTGTTGTTTCAGATTGGAGGTCATCATAGCATGGAAGACTTTGCAGTGAGAGGGAAGGAGCCCAAGGATGAGGTTCAAATTTATACGTGGAAGGATGCCACTCTTAGAGAGTTAACTGATCTTGTATGCACTATGTCTTTACATGTCTATCTTTTTTTTCCCCTTTCTTTTAATGTGTTTGTTGTGACTTGTGAGCATGCATGCATATGTTTCTAAAATTCCCAGTGTGCTGCACAGCTTTAGGTTTAGCTTGTTTGTTTAGTGGACTTGGGAATAAGCGTGGAATAGTATATTGCAGGGGGGATCGAGATGAGGGTCATGTGATGATATGGGAATAACTTAGGGATATTGTCAATCAACGATATGATGGAAGTTATATAAGATAGTTTATGTGTAGAATGAAATTAATTGTTATAAGAGAATGTGAAGAAAGAGTAACACAAATCAAGTCATACTAGAAAGAGATGGGACCAAAACTGACTTGAATCAAGGTGATACAAAAGGCTTGGTTGCAACAGATGATATTTAGGCCTCATTTGGGATTTCTGTGGCTTTTTAACTCTGGTAAGATGTAGGTGTGTGAAAAAAGCATAATATCATTCAAAATATTGTTTGGTTAAAGTTTGCAAAAAGCTGCTGTGCATTGCACATTAAATAAAAAAATGTTTGGTTAAAAATATTGAAAAACTGCTGTAAGATATTCTTCAGGGTATGGCAATTTTAGACTTTCATTTTGAAAGATATCCGTCAGGGTGATTTCCAAAAGCTACAGTATTCCCAAATGGAGCCTTAGGTTATAGTACTAGATATCATATGGGTGGTCTCAACTGGAAGTGTGCTGCTTGCTGCTAGCATTAAGGCTCTAGACTTTGGTTTAGCATTTATTGAGCCATGCTTTTGCACAGGCCTGATAAGGTGAAGCCAATTCATTTTTCCATTTTAATACTCTCTTTCTGATTCAAAACTAATATTCTGTTATCTGTAATTTCCTTGAGGAAGTGATACTGTTTTTCAATTTTTCTTTTTTGTTGATATGCTTGGCTTGTGGTTGACTGTATAATTTGTAAAGGTCAAAGAAGTGGCTCCAGCTGCAAGAAGAAGAAATGCAAAGCTCTCATTTGCTTTTGTGTTTCCTGATAAAAATGGTCGTTTCAAAGTTCAAGAGGTAAATCTTCTCTGTTTGTGTTTCTTGCTTATTACTTTAAGTTTACAGCCTTGGGTTTTTTCTCCCCCTTTCTATGCATATACTATGACTTTACCCACAATATTTCACATGATGTATTTGGCTTTTAAAGTGAGTTATTGGCAATCATGATTTTGTGTGCACATATGGCAAATGGGTCAAATTGGTTTGATTATAAAGTAACTACATGCATATCTGAGTATTAATGTGGACATGTAAAACTTGAATTCCTGACCTGTATTAATACTGGGCCCTTTTGATGTGGATCACATGCATATGTGATACCCTAGGATTCTAAACTTCACTAGTTTTCTTTCAGTGGAGCAGAGCACAGGTGAAATGTATGGGAAATATACACATGCTTAATATCATTTCAAGATTCATGTATTGAGTTGTTTATTTTCATTTCATGAATTTCATTTATTAGTTTAAAAAACATGTAAATCACCCAAACATAAGTAAATTGCAATAGCTGTGCAGAATCATTTTGTCTGAGAATTCATTTATACATGTTAAAAATGAATGTGATGTGAAACCTGTGACAGACATTTGTCTCTGATTTTTGTTGTTTGAAACTAACAAATTCATTTTTTTAAGGTTGTTTTTATCCATTTTGCAGAAGTTTGTGAACTTCATTGTTGCTAATTCTTATGTAGTCAAAGGAACCAAAAGGCTTGCCTAAGGCGCTGAGGGTGAGGCACCAGAAGGGGTTAGCACCTCTTGGCGCCTTAGGAGTGCTATTCTGGTTCAGGCAGGCAACCATTAGCATCTTATCGATAACTCATAACTGTAAATATCTCTAAAAGCCCAGCCATCTAACTTGCTAACTGTGGTGCTAAAGGGTAAAAATAGTTAGAATGTTAAAAGAATAACTATACAAAATAGTCAAGTATTTACCTTTTTCTTCTTAATCTAAATGCCTTTCTTTAGTAAGGTGTAAGCTTTTCGGCACCTCTCACCTCAAGGCATTAAAACCCCCTAGTGCCTTAAGGGTGCCTTTTGCCTTAGATTACCTTCGTGGAAATATATATATACTAATTAAAGGTCAACCCTAATTACTGTTAAAAGTCTTTAATGCAAGAGATTTCCATATTTTCTCCAAGACCATTAAGTTTTTCCCTTTATGAGTTGCTCTTGCAACTAATTGTTGTGATTAAGAGTCATAACTTTCATGTTGAATCAATCTCATGTTCTGTCTTTCCTACTTGATTGCTTCATGAAGGTGGGGAAGACATTATCTTATGGAAATGGAAGATTAGATGACGGCAAAGCTTTAGCTGAACTTGGTTTTGAGGTGAAGAATTTCTTCTTCTTGCAGTTATGCTTGCCCATTTCACAAATTCTGTTGCTGACTTTGTTCGTAATTGTGCAGATTGGTGATTACTTGGATGTGGCTATTCTGTAGGTGGCTATGGATGGCATCTCTAGCTTTGTTATGTGTTTTGGGCTGCTTATGTGTGAAGGCCTTGAAACACTCGGTCTATTTCAGAGTTAAAAGACTATATTGTGGAATGTTTAATAGTTAATGTCACATGAACTGAAAAATCCCAGTCTTTTTGGTTGCAAAAGTGATAGATTGATGATTGATCAGGCCAACTTTCTGCGGTTACTAGTTAAGGGGGCCGAAAAGAGAACGGGGGAAGAAAAGAAATCACTGCCTAATGCCTATTATCACGGTCTGTTCCCTGTATTTCTGTTCACGTGAAGATAAAAGCTGAGGGTAATGTTAAATGGACAATTTTTAGCTAGACAGAGAGCAAAATTAATGTGCAAGAATAATTTGATTTCAGGATTCAGTGGTACTAAATCTAATAAGCAGAAGATGATGTATATTTAGCATTATCCAAACGGGATAAAATGCTGGATTTCTTATTTCCCCATAATTGACTGAGAAGGAATGCGTGACTAGTCAGGTCAAAAAAAAAAAAAAGAAGGAATAAGTGACTTCTTTTTTTGACCGGAAAATACGTGATTAGGTTAGGTAGGGCAAATGGGGAGCATATATTGACTTAATAGAAGGATCAAATTAATAAAAAATAAATTGACTAAAAAGACTGGATCTTCTGTGGATAGAATGATTTTTTTAAAAGAATTTATAAGATTTTAAGATATCAAAGCGGTAATCCTATTAGACTGAGTTAATGCGTAATGGACTGGTGAAATATTTCTTGTGGACGTCAGTGTAGCAATTAGGATGTGTCATTATCAATTTTAATGATATGGTTACTATTATGCCTTCCACGCTTTAATTTAGTTAAATTTTGTCGATAAAATAATATGAAATATTTTAAATAGAATATACATAATAATTATTCATATTTTGGAAAATAAAATGTAAATATTAAATTATGATGGCATATTACAAAATTTTAACATGATAGCTTATCATAAGTCTTGATATTTTGTCTGAGGAGTTTAGTTTGTTCGCATTTCGTGTCATGAGGTACTATAATAACATTTGTCACTCTTATTAGGTTTTTTGTTCTTAAGGAGTTAAATAAAGTCTATAATTTTCCATGACATAATAATAATAGGAAAAATTGCATAAAGTCATCATAAACTTTAAGTCAATTGTAAATAGTTACCATCAACTTTAAATTTGTCTCAATTAACCTAATTTTCAATAATATTTCAACAGATCCTTCTATTAAAGGAGTGTTAACTTCTTAACTATAGACTAATCTTAATCGTCCATCTTCATTGAATCTCATCTCTTCGTCAATTTATTTTATAAAAACTCATTTCATCAATGTTGGCATTTGAGTTATTGTCGTTGCTGAGAGATTACATGGTACATTTCTTGAACTTTCTTCGCTCGGTTGAAATGTGGTAATGGTTCACTTAAAAACTCATATAATTAGATAAAATAAATTTTTATAAAATAAATTAATGAATGGATGGAATTTAATGAAGATGGACGACTGTGATTAGTTTGTTGTTAAGAAGTTAACATGTTGAAGGACCTATTGAAACATTAGTGAAAGTTTAGAGATCAATTGGGATAAATTTAAAGTTGATGGTAACTATTTATAACTAGTCTAAAGTTGAGAGTGTCTTTATGCACTTTCCTATAATAATATAACGATAAGATATGTGCTTACTGCCTAGCCAATTAAGACATTAATGACAGTAAAGGCCTTTTACACCTTAAATAGAAAGAAACTCTTTTTCTCTTTTCTTTGTTTTGATCATCAAATAACATAAATTTATTTTAGTTGTTGAGAATTACATAATGAGAAGGCTCTCCATATTTCAAGGCTTAGTCAAATCATCAAGTTCAATGAAAATTACAAATTGTTTATTTAGAGATCCTTAAATATGAACTTAAGTCATGCAGTTATTATGAACAAAAAGTCGATTAGCTTAGCAAACTTTCAAAATACTTGAAAATAAAGTCAACAAAAATTATTTCTATTAAATGTCAACAAATCTCCTATGATTGAAACATAATTTTTTTAACAAAAAATTTAGTTATTGTTTTCTTCTTGATTATTTTTTGAAACATGTACTTAATTTGCATTAAATTCAATTAATAATCCCTCTGAATCAATGTTTTAAAAATTGAATCAGTGAAACCTTTGAGTCATAGTTATATTAATTCAACCGGTTAAATTTATCATTTAACCATAATTAAATCGTAGTTGAACCAAATAATATTTGAACTAAAAACATAATTGATTCATAATTCAGCTGGTTTAATTAAACTTTTGAAACATTTCTCAAATTGATGTGCAATATTGATTTTTGCTAATCTAAAATCGTTGAAGAACATCGAAACTATGTTGTTTGTTTTTGTAATATTGAATAAACTTAATAAAAGGGAACTTGTGTTTAATTTAGTTAGAAACATAACTAGGGAGACAAAATATTGATAATTTGTGTATATTTATGAATGAATAAATGAATACAAGAGGACTAATATATATTTATACAAGAAGACTGTTATACAGGAAAAAAGTAAAATATAATTATGTACTAAATCAATCTAATTCTGTACTAAATCAATTACAATCACCTCTAAAATAAATCGTGATCAATCATAATATCAATTATAATTAATCACGCTAACATCTTCCCTTAAACTCAAGTAGGTAAAGAAAAAATCAACTTGAGTTTGAAAACCTGAGTGCGGAAATCACCAAGATGATGAGTTTTGGTGAACAGATCAGTTGACTGATCAAGAGTGTCAATGGAAAGGAGACGAAGAGCACCACGAAGAATGTGTTGACGAATGAAGTGACAATTAATCTCAATATGCTTGGTGCACTCATGAAAAACATCATTATAAGTAATCTAAATAACACTCATATTATCACAGTAAATAGCAGTGGGAAAAGACTAAGAAACACCAAAGTCGTTAAGAAGCCAACGTAATCAAAATATTTTAAATGTGGTGTCAGGTAGTGCCTAATATTCTGCTTCAATATTGGAACGTGCAGTTAAAGTCTGTTTCTTGTTGCGCCATGCAATAAGTGCATCACCAAGATAGATACAGTAGTTAGTGGTAAATTAGCGATAAGTGGGATCTCCAGCCTAGTTAGCATCAAAATAAAGCCTAGAGAATCAAGGAGGAGTTGGTTGAGAAATGAAGCCTATCAAACAGAATTCCTTCTATATACCAAATAATACGTAAAACAATAGCATAATGAGTAGTGCGCAGAACTGACATAAACTAACTGACTAGATGAGCAACATATGAAATGTCTGGATGAGTAATAGTAAGATAAATCAAGTTGTCAACCAACTACCGATAGAGAGTAGAATCATCAAGTATAATACCATCCAGACGTGTAAACCTGATATTAGGTTGTAGAGGAGTGGACTCAGTGTAACTGTCTGAGAGACCGGCTCGAGAAATAAGATCCGAAACATATTTAACTTGCGACAAATAAATACCATTAATAAAGGAATGAACCTCAAGACCCAAAAAATAAATGAGAGAGCTAAGATCCTTCATCTCAAAGTTGTGGCTCAAAGATGCTTTAAGATTAGTAATACTAGAAGTATCATCACCTATAATTATCATGTCATCAATATAAAGAAGTAGTAACACAGTGCCACTATTAGTCTTACAGATGTAGAGTGTTGAATAATGAAAACTAGAGGAGTATCCAAGCTAACTGATGGCATAACTGAACTTATCAAATCAGGCTTGAGGAGCTTGTTTAAGACCATACAAGGCTTTGTGAAGAAGACAGACCTTGTTAGGTGGTCAAGAGTAACCTGGTGGTGGTCACATATAGATTTCTTCTTCTAAGTTACCATTAAGAAAGATATTCTTCACATCCATCTGATTAAGAGTCCAGTTGAGAATGGCAGCAATAGTAAGAAGAATACAAACTGAAGTAAGACGAGTAACTAGAGCAAATGTTTCTTCATAATCAATCCTATATTCCTGAGTAAAACCTTTGGCCACCAAGTAGGCCTAGTAATAATCAACAGACCCATCAGATAGAGTTTTAATCTTGTAAACCCATTTACATCCAATAAGAGCCTTATAAGAAGGAAAATCAATCATTTCCCAAGTACCATTATTCTCTAAAACTTGTAATTCTTCGTTCATAGCTCGTTGCCAACGGGGGTCAGTGGATGCCTTTGAATATGTTTACAGTTCATGAAGGTGAAGCATGATAGAAAAACAATGATAATCACAAAGGTAAGTGAGAATATTTCTTACCCGAGAGGGATGAATGACAGTGTCAGATACAGAATCAATAGTCGGGATAATGTCAGTGGGATGAGTTGAAACTTCAGATGATGATGAGAGCTCACTGGGAGAATCAGAAGAGGAATCTGGACGTGGAGAGCCTGTCTCAGACACATATGAAGACTCTGTATCAGAATTATGTGAAAAAAAATCAATTGATGGTGTAATGAACAAGGGGGAAAAGTGGAAGGGAAAGACTTGAACTGAGACAATGTGGAGAATAAAGTATCTTCTAAAATGACAACATGACGAGAAATACGAATGCATTGAGTGTTGGTGTATGCCCTAGTGGCCAATACATTTTGTTTGTACTGACATACATTATATTATGCTATTTTATATATGAGGCATTTCATTTATTGTGTTCTTTTTTGATAAACATAATAAAGTCCTTAGAATAGTAAGTTTGATGCCATAGGACATCAAGTGGATGACTTGATCGTGAGATCCTTTTGGTTACAACACTATTCTTAAATGTCCCTAGTCAAGTATTATTGTTAATTAGGACAATAATAATACATTGAGACTAGTATGTGTAGAGACTGATGACCGCATCTCACGGGTCATGGATATGAGATATCAAGTCTTCACATTGGTACATATTAGAGTAATGATGTCTTGGGATCGACCCACCATGAGAACGCTACATGGATCGTTACGTGAGTGTCATAAGCGATTCTCATAGTGATAATGGTGTTTGTGGTCCTTTGACTCGAAATCACTACGATTCCTACATGAGGAGTTGTGTGTTTTAATGCCATCAAACGTCATCTCGTAACAAGGTGATTATAAAGTTGGTTATTGGACATACCGCAAATCATGCAGAGGGATGTGAGTGACCTAGATGGAATTTGTCACTCCTACATAACAGAGAGCGATATCTTGGCCCCCGATTGAGTGAGATCGCGAAATGCATGACCATGCTCAAATGAGTCAATATGAGATATTGATCTCATTTATTGTTACAAAGTCTACTCGAGTATCGGAAACGAATGATTGGACTATACAAGGGTGACGCATTCCATGCCTTGTGTTCAATCTAGATATCTTGACAAAGGGACTAAACTACACGGAAACATTGATCACGGATAGGTTATGTCAAATCACCGACATTCTCATTACTTGGGTAGCGTTGATGTGTTGCTAGATACCGCTCACATCGTTTGTAATATTAAAATGAGATTTTAATATTACTACCAACGTCATGAGAACTCGCAGTGGTCGCACACTTAGAACAGACTAAATTGGAGCAATAAGGATCCAAGTTGGACTCGGATTCAATTGTGGGCCTAACTCATGTGTATGGGTTTTAGGGTTGCACAGACTTACCTTGACGCTCACACTCACTTAAGACTATTATAAATAGTATGCGTTAAGGGGGGCTGCTATACATGTTACATCACAACCCTAGCCGCACCTAAGAAAGTGAGTGACTAGCATGAAACGAGGCGTGACTCCTTTTGCAAGTCTGTTCGTGTGGATACCGCAGAAACATCGTCGCTATTACGGTGTTGGTGATTCACCTCGCTTGTGTTTATCACGCTTCAAGAGGTAATTTTAAAAAAAAAAACTCGGATTATGGACTTTTCGCATGGATCCTGTGTGGGAATCCTATTATTCCGCTGCGAGATATTTTGATCCGCAATTCCCAACATTGAGAGACTGGATCCCATCAGCGATGACCTTTGTGTTTAGTAGCATAACTAAGGAAGCAACAGAGATGGGCACGAGGTTCAAGCTTAGTGTGTTCATGGGGTTAAAGAAGAATAAAACAAGCACAACCAAAAACTTTGAGAGAATTGTAGTTTGGAGGTCTCAGGTGAAGACGTTCATAAAGAGATACATTACTAAGAATAGAGGATATGAAATAATTAATAACATAGACAGTAGTAAGAGCAACTTCATCCCACACACGTTCAAGACAAGAAGAGAAAATGAGCATAGCTCGAACTAAGTCAAGAATGTGTAAATGCTTTCTTTCAGCACGACCATTTTGCTAAGGTGTACTAGGACATGAAAATTCAAAAAGGGTTTCCTATTTAGTAAAAAAAAATGAGTAGTTTTGAATCACGGTATTCTGAGGCATTATCACGATAAAAAACCTTAATTATCTTTGAAAAGTGAGTTTTAATCATAGTGACAAAGGTAATGTAGATTTGAGGAAGTTTAAAATGATTATTAAATTTATCTAGATGAAATTTGAATAGTCATCAATAAAATTCATAAAATATCGATAACCCCTCACAGTGGCTGTAGGAGTTGGACCCCGAATATCAGAATGAATAAGATCAAAGGAAGAAATAGAAATAGAAATACTTTTATTAAAAGATAAACAGGTTGTTTGGCTATATAACAAGATGTACATTACAAAGATTCTTCTTTAACAGACCCTAAAACACCCTAAAAAATGAGATAACGTAATTTACTAAGAGAACTGTGACCAAGACGTTTATGCTACAACTAAAGAAAATAAGTAGTAGAAGTAGCACAAGTAGTTGACACGGGAGGCGGAGGAACATGGAGGATAGTGAGCTCAAACAATCGTCTAACTTTATGAGCATTCCCAATGATCTGCCCCGTCCGTGGATTTTGCACAGAACAACCAGCAGAAGAAAACGTAAGTATATAACCAAGGTCATACAATTGGCTAACGCAGATAAAATTAAAGTTTAATTTGGGAATCAAATAAGTATCTAATAGGGAAAGGGTAGGTAGGGAGATAGGACTCTTATGACTTACTTTCATAAAAGACTCATCAATTGTATAAATTAAATGAATAATATCTCTAGAAGAAAGGGAAGAGAATGCATGAGATGAGGAAGTCATACAATTACAACATGCAGAATCAAAATACCAAATTATTACCTGGGGTAGTGGCTAAGGCAGTAGGAGTATTACCAGATTGAGAAAGGACTTGCTTAAGAAGAGACTCAAGATTAGTAGTGGAAAAAGAGATTTGAAAATCTGAGATATCATCAGCAATTGAAGCTACAATCACAAGCTTAGAGGAGGAACTAGTACGAGGTTGAAACTTTCTCTGATCAAACCTTTGTGGACGAGTAAAGTTCTATGGACGACTAGGGCACTGCTTAATTAAATGTCCTGGAACTTTGCAGTATTTGCATACTTGAGAGGGGCAGGTAGGAGTAATATGACCCTTCTTCTTACAAGTGTGACACTCTATGGTGGAACATTTAGCAAAAACATGACTAGGTTTATGGTAGCGACTACAGAATTTGCCTCTCTGATGAGTAACTACGAAATCTAAATCTGCTTTAGGTTGAAGAAGATCCAATCTGGTTTCTTCTTATTTCAGACGAGGAAATGCATCCTCAAGTGTGGGTAGGGGATCTTGATGTAGTAGGGAAACTCGAACAGGCTTATAGTTATCAGTGAGAGCCATTAGAAACTAGATGAACTTGGTGCGATCATGGTACTCCTCATATAGCTTGGCATCACTTTTGTATTTCAAGGTTGGCTCACACAAAATCAGTTGATCCCAAATAGCTTTCATCCGAGTCAGGAACTCATATACAACTTGGTCAGGTTCTTGTTTCAGATTGTTGAGTTCATTCAGCAGGTGGTATTAATGAGACAAATCAAAAATTGTATATCTATTTTTGAGATGATCCCATACCTCTTTGGCAGTGTCAAAGCGTCCAAACTGTAGGTGAATGCTGGGAGTGAAAGTGTTTCTGAATCAGGTGATAATCTGATGATTCTTGTTATCCTAATCTTCTATTTTTTCAGCATTTTTCTCGTTAGTGTCATCTTCAGCTTTGACATGGTAAGTAATATCACCTGTGACATATTGCTAAGGTTTTCGACCTTTTAAAAAGCTACACATGGCCTCAACTTAGTGGGTGTAATTTGAACCATTGAGTAAAATTGGAATAGGTTGAGCAATATCAAACTTTTCCATAGTAGCAGAGAAGAATAATAGCAAAAAGTGCACTTTTGGGACTGAATTGATAGAAAAGAATCTAAAAAATAGAAAGATCTTATCGGAAAACTTTAGGAAGTGTTTGGTGTCATGTCAGCATCGCCACGTCAACACGTTGTATGACATGTCAGCTAGATGAAGCAGATCAGCAGGCCATGTAAGCTTTTTCGCCACGTCAGTAGGTTGCGGGTCAATGGATCACTTCTGCTGGATCTGGAGCGTGAGTCCTACTCACAAAAGGAGAAGATGGCATGTGACAGTACATGCAACGGCGGTTGGAGGTGAAATTTTGGTGGCTGGTAAATCGACGGATGGCGGTTCTAACGGTGCCTGCGGTGTAAAAACCAGAGGTCTGGGGAGCGGTAAACCAGAAATGGCAGTGGTGAGGTATTTCAGGGATCTAGAACGATGTCTAAGCAAAGATCTGAAATGGTGTCTAAATGTCTGGAACTATGTCTGAGTAGAAGTCTTGAGCAATGTCTGAACGGAGATCTGAAACTGAGTCTGAAATTTAGGACGGAATCTGAATCGGAGTCTGGAATCTAAAATGGAGTTTGGAGTCTGGAATCTAGAATTGGACCAAGAGCCTAGACTCTCTGATACCAAGTTAGAAACAAAAATAAGGAGACAAATATTGGTAATTTATGTATATTTTTTAATAAATGAATACAAGAGAACTATTCTCTATTTATACAAGAAGACTGCTATACAGAAAAGGAAAATAATAAAATAGTTATGTACTAAATCAATCTAATTATGTATTAAATCAATTACAATTATTCGTAAAATTAATCGTGATCAATCATAATCTCAATTATAATTAATTACACTAACAAATTTAAGTGGTTGGCAAGTTGGAAGTTGTAAGTTTAGTTGTTTTATGGATACTAACTCACTAAAATATGTTAGCTGGTCTTAAGTAGTTAGATATAAAATATGAAAGTTGTACTATTTATTTACTATATAAAAAAAGGTATATTTTTTTTTTTCAAATTTGGTGTAGAAAATATATAATTTTACTTACCAATAAAAAACTATATGCAATGAAAATAGCTCTTCTAAAAAAGAAAGTGATTTTTATCAATTAAGATAGAGAACTAATTTTATACAAGAAAACAAATTTATTAAAGAACATGTAACCCTCTTTATTATATTAATATATGATAGCAAAATTACTAATTAATGGTATTACTCTTAATCTCTTTAATTATGATCATAATAATATTAGTGGATTTACTTCATAATAATTTCAATTTCATCAATAAAGCTTCAAAATTTTGAAGACTCAGAAGAAAACAATTAAAATCTGAAAAGTTTCTTTCTAAATGAAATACAAAATAGAGAAAAAAAAAATTACAAATCAAAAACTGTGTTTTACAGCAACCAAATTTTCAATATTGAACAAAATCAAAGGAAAAGAGAAACAATAGTAGGCAAAGAAACAAAATTATCAACATAAGTAATTCAATAATAGAATCATGATTTTACTTGCATATATCAGAGTCATTATTTAGCCAAAAATACATATATTTCTAATAACTCCAATTTACCTATATTTCCTTATTTTAGATTTAGAATTCATACATGATCGATCTAAATGATGATAATCATAATGAATCATGTACTAATTTGAAATCACCATGAACTGAGTGAGAATTGAAAATTCTGAGTAGGAAATGAATAGTTATAAAAATGTTTGAAAACACATAGTGAGTTTCAGCTGTATAACGTACATAGAAATCCTCATGACAACCCAAGTATGACAAGAACTACACAATTCCAACATAGCAGAATGAATGTTAAATAAATCATGCAATACAGCCTTATATATTAACATAAGTAAGTTCCTCAAATATCAACAAACAAGTACCAATTATCAGCAAGTATCTGCAATCTTCAATAATTTTCTCAAACATCAGCAAATTAGTACCAATCATCAGCAACATCAGCAAACAAGTTTCTCATCACAGGGAATCCACCCTTTATTTTTTCTTTCCATGTCTACTTGTTTCACATTTTAATCGAAGACCTTCATTTTCATAAGAAATCCATCATATCTGTAGTGTTACTTTAACATCGTGACAACAAAGTCAAACATACACACACTAACCAAGCAGGTAACATAAAAGGAAACCCATCCATCTGTCTCTCAATGGTTAGATGCAAACTTTTTCATGAATCACTTGCTTGTCATCACACACAAATATAAGCAATACAAACCACCAATATATCACAAACAAATTTATCATATACAAGTCTATAAATAAATAATGATAATTAAATAAAATTCATGAGACTTAGAATCATTAAATTTAAATGTCAATACTTCAAGGGACTAAGTATAATTTAAAATTAATTTAATAGTTCTTTTAAAAGTCCACGTCATAGTTCTTTGTTGTTCAGTCATCATCATAGTCCATAGTTTGTTAGGTCATCATCATGATCCATAGTTTGTCTTAGTTTTGATAGTGCATTCATTGCACAAAAGTTCTTTTATTGTAAAGGTCCAAAATAAAGGTCATAACATTACTCCTGAGTTAAGGTAAATATAAAAAAGTCTATGTAAATCACGCACATATATTTATTACATAATATAATTAAAAATATTTATTTAACTTAGATCTTAGTAATATTTTAATATTTTTACAGTTTATTATATTAATACCATGAAAGAGTCAATATTAAAATTATAATAATTCTAAATTTTTTTAAATATCATAAATATTTTAAAGTTAAACAAATATCAAATTTTCATAACATTATATGTATAAAATAAATTTTACAAGAATAATAATATATATAAAATATTAAAATAATAAATTAACTAATAAAACATATAAATATACTAAAAGTCATAATTTTTTAATTTTTTAAAAAAATTTAAATTTTACTTGATAAATTTTACTTTATAAATACTTTCTACTTTATTATCTCTTTTTCTTTTTCTTCTTTATTTCCTCGGTTCCACTCTCTCTTTTTCTCTCTTTCTTTCCTCTTTCCTCATGGTTTCCCGCACTCCACTTTGTTTACGAGTGAGTCTAATATACACCCTCTAAACGAGGGTGTATGATACACCATCAATCCAAGCCATTGATTTATTCATAAAATAAATTAATGACTTAGATTAATTATAAGAAACCGCTAGCAGGTTTTTTTTTTCAAGTTTGTTTTTAGTTTTATATTTTTTTATATACTATTACCACTATCGTCGGTTGATAGGTCACTATATGCTACTTGCCGGTCACCTTTAATTTTTTTAAAATTGTATAACTGTATAAATATTATCAGTTAAAATTTATAAGATTTTTTAATAAATATAGTTATAGTTTTAGGAAAACTAACTACCTCTAATTTTTTTAAAATTGTATAACTGTATAAATATTACTGAGTTAAAATTTATAAATTTTTCAACAGTTATAGTTATAGGAAAAAATTTTCAAGATACACTTGTGATATTTATGAAAAATTATAAAAGCTAATATAATTTTAACTAATATTATTTACATAATTGTGTAATTTTAAAATGTAAATATTAATCACTATTTACATGTCAAAAATCATTATTTACACTGAAAAAATTACTGCTCACATAAAAAAAATTACTATTAATACCAAAAAATCTTTGTTCATACCTAAAAAATTATTATTTATACCAAAAATACTGTTCATGTCGATGAACAATACTACCACCGCCAGTAGTGATTGGCTAGAAAAAAAAATTAATCTGTAAAAAAAAATTTGTAACAAAAAAACTTACAATAATAAATAAAAAATAAGATATATAATACACCTAAAATAAAAAAGTGCGCCATAACCATCACTTTTGTTTACTTTCTTTCTGTCTCTATTTCTACTTTCACTCTTCCTTTTATCTCTCTCTACTTCACGTTTTTTTGTTTCATTACTTACCTATTTGTAATCAAATTCGTTTGACTTTCTGTACACGTTGCATTTAGATATTTTTTCTAAGTAATAATTTTGGCTTCTTGTGCACGTTGCTTAGATATTTACTTTAAAATACTTACTTAAATAATTACTTAGATATTTTTTAAGTAATATTATTTAAAAATATTTATTTTAAAATAATATTATTTTATAAATATTTTTTCATAAATATCTTATAAATATTTTTATCTATTATAATAACACTAATAATAATTTTATCTTAATTCAAAAAATACTTTTAATTTTTATTACAAAGATTAAATGCTAATGTTTATTTTAATAAATTATTCTTTTAATTTTATAATTTTATAATTTTTTATTCTATTATTTACTATTATTAATTTATCTAAAAAAAGTTAATCTCAATGATTTTAATAAATTTTTTATAAATTTTATTTAATTTATTTTAATTAATAATAATTATTATAAAACAAAGTCAAATAAAATATTTGAATTAAAAAAATTAAAATTTTATTTTTTATAAAATTTTTTATTAAAAATAAAATATTACAAAACACATATTTAATAAAATTATTTCTCATCATATATTTATTTTTTGATCTGACTAATTGGATATGTATTTATTTTTTGACTAGTAGTTGGATATTTTTTTTGAAAACAAACTATTTTCTATCTTCTATTTTTCAATCATAAAATCTTATCAGAAACAAATGGAACCACACATAAATTATCGGTGAATCCTATTTTCACAGAAATAATGATGGAAGCTAGTGAAAGGAAGTTAACTAATAACTAGTAAGCTAAGAACACATGAAATCAGATGTTTGTTTTTTTTTTTTAAATTCTTGGAAACAAGAAAATGAAATCGATGGAAACCATTAAACCATGTTCATTTCAAATTTCTTTTTTAAATATCTAACATGTCGTTCAGCATATTAAAATACGGAACCTAACCCCAAGAAGGAAATAGAACAATTGAAGTGATTTGTCTTAAATATCTTTTACCAGGCACCGACAACGACGTCGTTTTACCATCGGCGCCGTTATCTGATAAGGAAACACCTACTGGGAAAGATTAGATATCGTTAAATAATTGCCTCGCTTTGCGTGATTGATAGGCAAGAAAATAAGAAGGAAAGTGATAGAAAGAGCGAGAAACCAGTAAAAAGAAACCAAACAGAAAGGGGGAGAAAGTTACCATTGCCGACGCCGTTGCTCTTTCGTCTCTCTCTTAACTTTATTTTTCATCGTTATCACACACGGAATTGACGCATTGATTTGCGATCTTTCTCTCTCACATTGTGATTGTGTCGGTTGGAAAGTTTGAATCACACACAGTCCTTGCTCGGCTCCACTCTCTCTGTTGTTGATGGATTTCGACTAGCATTGCGCCATAAACCCTTCACAAGCTCAGCCTCGAATCAGATCCCAGTTCGATCTCACTCTCTCTCTTCACTATTCCTCTTTCTCTCTCTAAATGCTGCTTTGTCACTCTCTTGAGTTTTCCCCAATTTCCCCTCTCTTTTTTTTTGAAGGTTTCTGAGATTCTCAATGGCGCCAAAGCGAGGGCTTTCGCTCGCCAACAACAGAAGCAAAGGATCCCGTTTCCCCGTTCTGGTATTCGTCCTCCTCTGCATTCTTGCGCCCATGGTTTTCTTCCTCGGCCGGGGGCTCTACGCTGCGGGTCAGTTCTCTACTTGTTTCTTTCTTGATTGATTTTCCTTTCGTGCATTTGCAGATCTCGGAATGAAAAATGGGGATTGAGCATTGGTTAATTTAGTGTTTGTATTTGGTTATTTTGGTTAGCATTTGTTATGTTTGTTTAATTGGGAAGTGTTTAGTTTCCCCCTAGTTCTAGGGTACACTCCTCAGTTAGAAGGGCAGGGATTTCTGAAAGTGTCCCCTTGCTATTACTTATTTTCAATTCGTTGCTGTGGTGGGCAATTAGATAATGGAAGGGTGATTCGTTTGGTATTTTGGGTTGTAAAATGTTTGCTTCTTATGTCAGTGGAAAGGGGGCCTAGTTCCGGAAGTAGTGAACTTGACTAGTTGGGCAGTGTTCTTGTCCTTTCCCTTAATTTCACAATTCCGTTGTCTAGGAGTCCTAGTAGTTTGAGATATGATCTATTTCTTGATTCGGCTTCTTTGTAGTAGGGATTTGGGACTCTGGTGAAACGTTGTTTGGATGTGACGTTCGTGCAATTTTGTTAGTTGCTAGTTGATGATAAGGTGTATTGTAAGATGGGACTGTGGTTCCTCCCACTAAACTGTGATGCTCGGACTTTTTCAGTCACTGATGTATTAAGTTCACTTCATGAGATTGCAGGGTCCAGTGATCCTCAGACAAGAACACTGTAAAGAGGGGTGAGGCAAGGCATAAGTTGGTAGGGGTGTATGCTTTGCTTAAGTGCTGAACACTTCTATTTTATTTGATTTTATAGCTGGCAGCATTTGTGGAATAAGAAAAAAGTATAATGTGGAAATTTATGGTAAATGTTTCTTCTTTGCGCTTTCTTTAGAGATCCTAGGGCTTTGTGAGACTAGCAATCAGATGAAGTGCAGTGTGACTACAGCGTTGGAAAAGAGTGATTCAGCATGGCAGTAACAGGGAACAACCCAATAGGGTGGACAGTAGCCTTTGGTTCCTGTGAACAATTATTTTGCAACAATGGATAATATAGAAGAGGGGGTCGATGAGGAATCTATGGTTGTGTTATTTAATCTAAGATATATGTCTCACTTTGCTTATGCCTGTGCCTTGCACTTATGCTTACAATCCTTGTTGCATAACTTATTGATGCGCTAAGCTTAATCAATATCTTGTTTTAAATCTTTGGTTCTTCTGCTAGATGGATGCTCTAGATAATACTGACTGCTATATATCCTGTTAAAGTGTGGCACAACAATTTATAGTGGAGAGAACTTGTTTCTTTACCATTTTGATAATATGGTCTCATGATGTACTAATTATTGTGCCTCAGGCTGAATAGATTTACAGTCCATATGATATGGTACACTGAAACTGATGTAAGGGCAAAAGGCTTTGCTTGTGATTCCCCATGTGTTTTTTTTTTTATATAGAAAGTGATGCTTTAACTTTGGGCATTAAAGGGCTGGAAATGTTGTAAGGTCATTGAATTTCCTTATCCTTTAGTAAATCTGGAGGAGATTTTGAGTTGAATCTATCATGAATGTATTTCAAGATTGTGAGTAGTGACTATGTGTTGACTTGAAGATACTTGGACATAACTTTTGAAATTTAGGGATTTTGAAGCCTTTTCAGTGTTGTACAACTATAATATAGTAGATAGAAGCAGTGAAAAATTATAGTAAGCTAAGCCTAGTATTCTTTTATGTAGAGAGAGATAGCCCATAATCAGCATGTTGTTCTTCCCTCTTTTTCTCTTGAAAATATTTTGTTGCAACATCCTTAACAGAATTAGCTTATTGGTGAAATGTAATTAAGGTCACCTGGGTCATTGTTATATACCATCTGTTGAAAATTTATAATAAGCTAAGCCAAGTATTCTTTTATGTAGAGAGAGATAGCCCATAATCAGCATGTTGTTTTTCCCTCTTTTTCTCTTGAAAATATTTTGTTGCAACATCCTTAACAGAATTAGCTTATTGGTGAAATGTAATTAAGGTCACCTGGGTTATTGTTATATACCACCTTTACTCCCCTTCTCTCTTGGATGTGGCCATATGGGTTACCGCTAGGATCAATTTTCATGTGCATCTGACTGCCTGTGATGGTTGATGGTGATTATATTGTTTGCATCACTCATGCTGTGTCAATCTATTTCCTTCTCTAAGAATTCTGCTATGGTTTTCAATCTTCCGGTTTCACAATTTATAGGCCTTTGTTATTGGAGCGTTATAGTGTTAAGCATTCTTAAAAAAAAAAGAAATAAAAGAAGAAATAATTAATTGCTAGGAATTTGGAGGATAAGGGATCTTCCATAACAAAAATAGGAAAATAAAGAAAAATGAAAATAAAAAGGAAAACATCAATGGAATAAAGCTCCAGAATCCCTCTGGATATCTGTTAGGGAATCCCTCTGGATATCTGTTAGGGAAACCCTCTTGAAAGGATCACATGCTTACACCAAATGGAAGCCAATCACCTAATCTTTTCTCAATCAGCTTAAAAATGAGCCTTAAGCTCCAACAAATGCACTAAATAGTAGCATAGATTGCACCTTTGCGATGACATAGTCGTTTTGTGTTCTTTTCATTTTTTATCTTTAAAATAATTTAATATACTTCTCTTCATGATTTTGTGCTATTCTTTTCTGTAACAAATGCATCATTTATTTTTTTTAGGTTTATTTACCTCAATCACTGGTTTGTGTTTTTATATATGCGGGTAGTAAGTACCATTTTTTTTATGACTTGTATGTTTTGTACTGCTGTGGCTGTGATGGCAAAAGGTGTGTAATAGTAAGACTAGTTGAAAGATTGATGAAGTGGTCAATTTATTTTATTCTAAATAGAAGCATGAATACTTGCAATTTGGTGCTTTTCTGAACCAAATATGTCTCATACGTTATCATGTCAGACACTCGTATCTACATTTTATTTTTGGAATTTTTAAGTTTCCATTCCACAGTTCAAGTTTATCAAGTTTTAACCTAAAGTTTTCTAAACAGCCTGTAAATACTGAAATTTTTATTTTTTTAACATTGGAATGAACATATAAATATATTAATTTTTATTTGCTCTAACACTTTTATTAATTTATAAATGTATATAACAACAACAACCAAGCCTTTTCCCACTAGGTGGGGTCGGCTACATGGTTATAAATGTATATAAGTATTTTTTAATATTTTATTTTTAATACTCTGCCTTACTCATGTCCTAGATTTTTTAAAAATTGTTGTGTCCCTGTATTTTTCTGATCAGACATTGACATTATACTTGGATTTGTATTGGTGCAACATGATTGTTTGTAAATTAGAAGAGCAATTTTTATTGTGTCTTATTGATGCTTCGTGCTGTAGGGACATCTGTGATGGCATAAAATGTGTGATAAATGATAATGAAATAAGAGTTGAAGTATTTTGTCTTTTCCCTCTTCTAAGTGACAGGACTCATTGTTGATAGGCTTTGTCAGTCCTAGTTTATGTTGTTAGAGAATGTTAAATTGTGAGAATTAAAATGGGGAAGAATGTCCCTGTCCCAATTCATTTATCTTCTCATTACCTCTTCCCAATTCACTTCAATAAATAGAAAGAGAAAAAAGTTCTTATTAACATGTCTTTGAATTTCTCTATCTGCACTTATTTATCAGTTTAAGTTAGTCTAATTACTTCAAATGCATTGTGCAGATCAAGGTGATATTTCAGCTGTTCCAAGTAAACAGGTAGCCTGTTTTATGCATTATTGGCTATATAACTAAATACTGGATGCAGCTTCTAGCTGTCTTTATTTGTTTGCATTAACATAAAGTTGTTGACTGCTACAGGTTGCCGAATGGAGAGAATGGCAGGCATTGCAGGACCTTAAATCACATTTTTCGAAAGAGGCAAGCACAGGCTTATAAGGATTTGTTCTTGATTCATATTTCACATTTCATTTTTTCATGTAAGAGTACTTCTTGGCTTTCTAATAAATTTTATATTTTAGGTTCTTGATGTTATTGTATCCAGCACAAATGATATGGGGCCTTTGAGTCTTGACAATTTCAGAAAAAATAATTTGTCTGCTTCATGGAGAGTTGTTGGATTAGAGACTTCAAATGCTACTACATATGAGGTTTGGAAGACTGATGTGCTTCTGCATGGAACTTTCAATTCCTGTATTTCAAAAAAAAAAGGACATTATTGTTTTATTGGTTCTAAATGTTAATCCATGTTTTATTTTTTTTATTAAAGCTAAACCAACCAACAAAACATGTTAGACAAGAAAAACCAAATGTGAAGGAAGGCAAATATTCAGGTGGTATCATACTCTATATCATATAATACACCTATATTGTAGCTTAATTTACTTTCTAATTAATTTTTTTTATTAATGTAGGTGGCCGTGCTCAGTGGACTGATAGTCCTGCACAGCAAGCCCGAAGGGTGAGCATCGGTCTTTGATATTTTTCTTGTTTGAACTTACATATAGCTTGTTTGGATACACCTTATGTTAGTGTAAGTTTGCACTGTGGGTATGCGTTCTGCCTCATTTTTGTCTTCTTTTTATAACAACGGCAAAAGTAATTTTGCCACCTTGAATGGCTTAAACATTCGATTAACTAGAAATAACATATTGTCCAGAATACATTTTGACACGTTGGGATTTTATAATTTTGTCCTTGCTTTCAATATAAATATTATTTTAAATTTTTTATTCTATATTTGGTAAACTTACTCTAAAAAATAATTTTACCCAAATTATCCAAACTAAGCTCATTCTTAGTAAATTACTTGTGGCAAATGTTCCCAAACATTGAACTTCTTCCAATGCCCAAACATATAATGTCCTGTTTAAAAATGTTTTTTTTTTTAACGTGGAGTGACGCTTTATTTTGGAAAATCAAGATGGAAGTAAACTTGTTTGTTCTTTATAAATATTTTCTGCAGCACTTAATAGAGAAAAGGCGGGAAAAGCGTGCTGCTGAGTTGGTAAAACTGGATGAAGAAGTAATTGTTAAACTTGAAAATGCAGCTATTGAACGCTCAAGATCAGTGGAGTCAGCCGTTCTGGGTAAATACAGCATTTGGAGGAAAGAAATTGAGAATGAAAATGCTGATTCTACTGTTCGGTTGATGCGGGACCAGATCATTATGGCTAGGGTATATTTGAGTATTGCAAAGATGAAGAACAAGCTTGAACTGTACCAAGAACTGCAATCTCGGCTCAAAGAGAGTCAACGTGCTTTAGGTGATGCAACTTCTGATGCAGATCTGCATCACAGGTAGGAAGCTATGTGTAATTTTCTTTGAAGTGTACATCTATCTGCCATTTCTATGCCTTTTTTCTGTGTTTGCTGACTTAACTAATTGAGTGTATAATTATCTCTAGTGCACATGAAAAAATAAAGGCTATGGGCCAAGTTCTGTCAAAAGCAAGAGAGCAATTGTATGACTGCAAGTTAGTTACTGGAAAACTTAGGGCAATGCTACAAACAGCTGATGAGCAAGTTAGGAGCTTGAAGAAACAGAGCACATTCCTCAGTCAGTTGGCTGCCAAGACCATACCAAATGGAATTCATTGCTTATCTATGCGCCTTACCATAGATTACTACCTCCTTCATCCTGAAAAGAGAAAGTTCCCTAGGAGTGAGAACTTGGAGAATCCCAGTCTTTATCATTATGCACTGTTTTCAGACAATGTCTTGGCTGCATCTGTTGTTGTCAACTCAACTATTATGAATGCAAAGGTGACTCGGACTGTCTTTTTACCATACCGGTGTCTTTGCACGTGTCCTTCATGTGCGTTATTAATTATTTCCTTTTATAGATGGCAAATAATTTGTGCCTTGACCATAGGACCCACGTATTTTGCATGTACAGTACACCTGTGATTTGATTAATTATGTTATTATACCCAGCCTTCATTGTCTTTATGTTCTTGTCTTCAACATTGCAGGATCCTTCAAAGCATGTTTTTCACCTTGTTACTGATAAACTAAATTTTGGAGCCATGAACATGTGGTTTCTGTTGAACCCTCCTGGAAAAGCTACAATCCATATTGAAAATGTTGATGATTTTAAGTGGTTGAACTCATCCTACTGCCCGGTCTTGCGGCAGCTTGAATCTGCAACAATGAAAGAGTATTATTTCAAGGCAGGCCATCCAACCACACTTTCTTCTGGTGCTTCTAATCTGAAGTACAGAAACCCAAAATATCTCTCAATGCTCAACCATCTGAGATTCTATCTTCCACAAGTTTATCCAAAATTGGATAAAATCCTTTTCCTTGATGATGACATTGTTGTTCAGAAGGATTTGACTGGATTATGGGCTGTGAATCTTAATGGGAAAGTAAATGGTGCAGTTGAAACATGTGGTGAGAGTTTTCACCGATTTGACAAGTACCTTAACTTTTCAAATCCTCATATTGCAAGAAATTTTGAGCCAAATGCTTGTGGTTGGGCATACGGGATGAACATATTTGATCTGAAGGAGTGGAAAGAGAAGGATATCACTGGCATATATCACAAGTGGCAGAATCTGGTGAGCAGTTGAACATAGCATTGGTTTACACCATGTGTCTATTCTCACACAAATTGATGAGTACAAAAGATCTTTCACTGACCTTTTTTTTATCCTCTCATTCTAGAATGAAGACAGGGTGCTGTGGAAGCTGGGGACATTACCTCCTGGGCTAATGACATTCTATGGGCTGACGTATCCGTTAAATAAATCATGGCATGTACTTGGTTTGGGTTATAATCCAAGTGTAGATCGATCAGATATTGAGAATGCAGCAGTTGTACACTACAATGGCAATATGAAGCCATGGTTAGAGATTGCCATGACAAAGTATCGGTCTTACTGGACCAAATATGTTAAGTACAATCATCCCTATATTCGGAACTGTAAGCTAAATGAATAATCCTGATAATTTGGTCCTAAGTGCAGAGAAGAATTCTCTCTTTTTTCTCCAGCCTCCCCCCCTCTCTCTCTCTTCTTTCTGGCTTGGCTATTTCAACTACGGTGTCTTGCTAGAATGATGATTAAATGTCTTAGAAGGAATAGGGTCTACGCTTGTTCTGTATTTGCGCCCAACATCATCTCTTTCCCACATCATTGATTTTTGCTTTCAATTCATTTAATTTGTTTACACCACTCTCACCCATTTGAAACAAGGTACGTAAGTAGTATACCTTGTTTACTATAAGAACTCTTCATTGTACAATACTCTGATGCTAAAGACAGGACTAGAAATTGAATATCATATTTCTGTATTCTTTGAAAAATAATTTCCTTGTTCAGTTTAGAGAGCTTATTTGTTATTTGCTTATATTGCTGGCTTATCTCTCAAATCATGCACTTCTCATGAATGATTTCTGTCTGGTTATTTTCTTATATTACTGTGAAGGAATATTTTCTATTCCTTTCCCTTTACCTCAGTTGTGAAACTTGCCTGTGAGTGTATGGTGATTTCTAGTATAATGAAAGTTGTTGTTGCGTGTGTTTAATTATTATGCGTATATATATGTTTTGGGAAATAGAGGAAATGATTTTGTTATTTGTCTTGCGTATAGCTTGTCATTAACTTGCTATTAAATATTGAGGTACTGGCATACGCAATGGCATGCAACAATAGGCTGTTCATATAATCGTGACAAATTTTGGATGAAGCTGAAAACTGGGTTTCCACCTTTCCTATTACTGTTAAGACTTTGTTTTTCCTAAGGAGTAATGACCCTTAAAGTAGGAGAAAGTGATTTTGCAATGAGAAAAGAGCTTGATTTCTATGATGTATTTTATTTTAATTTACCAAAAAGTTTTTTATTTTTTAAAAAAGTGGCCTTCGAAGCACCAAGTGAATAAAAAAAAGGAGAGAAATTGCTTTATAAGAAAAAATTGCTTACTTAACTAAGTGAATGAAAATAAAAAAAGAGAAGTTAAAAAAAAGGGAAGAGTTTAATTAGTATGAGTAAGAGTTTTATATTGATATTTATTAATATTTTAATAAATTAATATTTATTATTATCTTTTTTCTTAATAATTAAAATAAAAATAAATGTATCAAAATTATTTACATTGATAGTGTATATTACTTTAATTCAAAAAAAAAAAAATTAGCCTACCAGTGATTAAGTGAATAAAAAAATACTAAAAATAAAAATTTAAAAATGTGACTTTAGAAGTAAAGTAGAAAAAATAGAAAGAGTATTTTAAAGACCAAAAAAAAAAGTGAAGAGAAGATCTTTAACTTTTTTTATTAAGTTATAAATTATATTTTAAATGAGTATAAGATATGGTCTAATAACAAAGAGTATGTCAAAAAAATATATAATATGTTGTTAATATTTTTATTTTTAAATTATTTGTAAGTTGTAACTTGAATAAATATGTTGAACTATCAGGTGTTCCTAGATAAATCTAGGGTAATGATGTAAGCCATTAGAGGAAGAGTTAAGCATCAATGTGACGGATCTGGATTCCTTTATGAGCTGCTCACATTAAAAAATATATATAATTTCTTTTAAATATAACTAAAATTTTGTATAACTAATTATGATGAATTTTTACATAATATTATTTGTGCTTATCTCACTTCAATATTATGATTATGTCACATAAGAGGATCAAAACTCCCCATGTGGCCTCATTTTTTCTGGTATTTGGTATTATAACTTGAATTCAAGACCTTTTTGTTTACCGAAAGTCTCCACCGCCTCAACTCAACTATAGTCTCATTATATATGTTTACTTAGATTCTATCAAATTATAATTAATAACCAATGATGTGATGTGGTTTTGTGATTGATGCGTTCAGTCACTGCTTATCCCATTTAGCTGCGTGAATTGACAAACCTTTTATATCTCTCTTTTTCTTCCCAACACAATCTATATTAAATTAAGGATCGATTGTCCCCCACTATCCCGTGGACTTGAGAACTCAAATATATAGCAAAAATAATAAAAAGATTGATTTTGATATACTTTTAATATAAAATTTTATACTATTATTTAATTATATAATTATGTTATGAAAAAGTTTTATTCTCAAAAAAGTGTTAGTTAGCTTTATTGATAAAATTTGTTGTAAGTGAATGTAAATATTTTGAATTAAATCTCGTATTTATAATTCTCCTCCGGACAAAATTTTTAAGAGGATATAGTCTATTATGTTATTGTTTAAATACTTAAATTATTATTTAATATGTATAAAAATATTATTAAAAATTAATATAATTTTATAATAGTCTCTATCATATTATACAAATCAAATAATAATTTAAATGTCATGATAAATTGTGTTTACCTAAAATTTACTCCTCATCTAAATGTGAGTTATTTACTAGTAAACATTCTCCCTCTATATCGAGTACTTATTAATTAAAGGAAAATGGTCTTTTTACATTATTTTTTTATAAAACATCAAATTTATATTATTTTTATTAATTGTGATTAAGTTAAAAAAAGTGATAGAAAAAGTGATATAATTAATAATATATCGAATAATATAAAAAATAATGTAAAAAAAAATATATAAAAAAATCATGGTTGTAATTAAAATTTGTAACATTTCTCATATCAATTATTTATGACAAAAAAAATATTTATTCTCGTAACAATTACCTAAAATGTTATATTATCTTAATGCTGTAGTAATATATAATTGAATAATATAAAAAATTATATATTAACAATACAATAAAATTAAACTTATATATATATATATTGGAGGGGATCCATTAACACCTAGTGTAAGTAAAAAGACTTACACTCAATCTTACCATTAAATTCATTTTAATCTAATAATTTTAAATTATCTAATTAAATGATGAGAGAGAATAATAAGTACTCACATTAAAAAGGATAGAGAATTAATAAATGTGATTGTAATGAAGAAATAAATTTTAATTATTAAGTCTATTTATTAACTTAAAAATGATATAATATTAAATATAATTTATAATATTTTTGTTTTTATATAATGTATTAATTTATTATATTTTAAAATTAAAAAAATTAACTATCAACATTTTATATTAAATAAAAATATTTGTAAACACTACATTTACTACATGAACAAATGGCAAATAATTAAATTTTTTATTAAATGTTATATTCTAATTATTTATAACACTAAAAGCAAAAAAATTACGTCTAATATAATTTTAAAATTAGTTATACCTTTATTAATTTATAACTAAATAAAAACAAAAATATTATAAATTATATTAAATAATTAACTGTTTATTATATTTTGGTTTTTATATAATGTATTAATTTATTATATTTTAAAATAAGTTAATAAAAATTAACTATAAACTTTTTATACTAAATAAAAATAACTTATACTAAATAAAAACAAAATATTATAAATTATATTTAATATTATATCATTTTTAAGTTAATAACTAGACTTAATAACTAAAATTTAATTTTTCATTAAAATCATATTTATTAATTCTCTCACCTTTTTAATGTGAATATTTATTATTCTCTCTCATTATTTAATTAGATGATTTAAAATCATTAGATTAAAATGAATTTAATGGTAAGAGATTGAGTGTAAATCTTTTTACTTACACTAGGTATAAATGGATCCCTTTCCTATATATATATAGAGAGAGAGAGGATCAATTTACACTAGTGTAAGTCTTTTTTCTCTTACACTTATTTTCAATCGTTAGTTCAATTTTTATCTAATGATTACCTTTAATGAAATAATCTCAACCAATGAAATAATCTCAACTTTCATCTAATAGCTCAACTTATATATATATATGAGGAGGGATATTTACTGGCAAATAGGTGTAAAAGTATTTTTCTCTTATACCTATTTTTAAGTTAGTTTTATTTCATCTAATGGTTGAGATTAAAATTAAAGTGTAAGTTATTAGAAAAAAAAACTAATGATTAAAAATAAGTGTAAAATAAAAAAGACTTACACGGATGTTTAATCCTCCATATATATATATATATACCACATTCGAGTTCATAGCATTATCACAGGCATCAATGAAGTTTTATAATAATACGTATAGAGTATTAGCCAAAGAAAAGTTATTAATTGCGAAAATCAAATCTAAAGTTTATAACTTCGAATTTTATTAACTAACCCAATTCTCAGAAATAACTTTATATTTTGTTTGTACATCAAATTTGATTTTTTTTTTATGAAAACTATACGAGTGTATGAATTCAACACAATAATTGATTTATATACCAATTTTAGGACGCTTCTAATCTACACCTAAAGTAATTTTGGTGCATGATTGCACCTTGACAATAATAGTTGAGTGTGTATTTCTTAACTATTATATTTGAATTCAGAATTTATGTCATATGACATTTTAGTCCAGCTTATTATTGGAAGTTAATCCTTGTTCGACTTTTGTTTTATTTTTACAGTTAGCCTGACTTCAATGTGCGGTTTGTCTTCAACGGCCCCAACGCGCCAGAGTTTCTGATGGGTCGTCGTCACTGGAAAGAAAACATCAGCTCCAGCTGCCACAACCAAAACATTCAAGAATTTTTTATATCATTTTTTTCACATTTTTTATATTATTAATTACATCATTTTTTACTTATCATTTTTTCTTACTTAATTACAATTATTAAAAATTATTTCAGATAAATTTCCAACCAAAAACTCCTCTCCGCCTCCTTTATTTATTTATTTTTCCATCTTCATCACAAGTTCACAACCCAGCCATGGAGAGACGTGGGGTTGTTGTAATCCCTGGCCTTCACCAGTGACGAATCCTCCTCCAGATGAACCTTTTTTTTTTTTCGTGTGTGTACCGCACTATTAGCAACAGCATAGCAAGTGTACCCATCGTTCTCACCGGCGAAGTCGAAGCTTGCCAGTGATTTTGCTCCTCCGCCATTCCACCGACGAAGCCCAACATTCGTGCGACCTCTTCGTCGATGTTGAGAGCAGAAACAAAGAAAGGGAGAACAATAAAACATGTTAAACATCGCACATTCCACGTTCCATCATTGTAACTCTTCCTCCGGCCACAAAGAGGTTGCACAAAGAGGATACCCCGATTCAACAGAAGCGTCTTCTTTTCGTTTCTGATGGACTGAATTTATAATTTACAAATTTTGATGATTAACTATTCCTTAGGTTTCCGGTTTTTCATCCAACCACTACTTTTCTATATTAATATATCAACGGACACTTCTTGGTGCATCCATGCACCTAGCATATTATTAGAAGAAGAATCCACCAATTTTAATGTAAAAAGTAATGTAAAGTAATGTGCAACAGTACAAGTGTCAATATATGATTTAAATAGATAGATAAAATCTATAAAAAAAGGAAACGTTTACGATGTTTCAGGAATTGTTGGAAGCATGTATGCTCCACACCATGGATGTCAGTGATCTTGTTAAAAAATTGATCAATGGTTGGTGCTAGTAACATGTAACAAATAACTTGGATATTTTTGTAAATTACAAATTTAATCCTTAAAATATAAATAATTATGTATTCTCCACCCTCCCTCACCTATCGTCAGCACACGGCTAGAGAATCCTCATAAACAACAAAACTACCACCGACAGTCGAGTCTGGAAATACTGGTCTGGAAATATATGATGTAGTAAGCAGCTCTACTAAGCCAATATAACCATAATTCCGACAACAAATCATTATATTGGCAAAGAGAAAATGAGGGAATATGAAAATTCCCAAAATAAATTGTTCTGGAATGAATATGGGCTCATAGAATTGGAATAACTTGACTTGTCAGGCTGGCCCATAGACATACCATGTGCAGGAAGTAACTTGTTCACTGAATTTGTCCCATTTGATAGGAAAAGAGAGACATCACTCCACTCGAATTGAGAGGACAGAACATATGAAATAACGATTTCTTGCATTGCAATGAGACATTGTACAATACGTACTGAAACACTCAGAATCCTTACACTTTTGACACGCTCATATGTCTTTATATACATGTTCAACAAAAGGATAAAAGTACGCATTAATTCTATTACACACTATTTTCCTTGAGCAACTATAGACTTGAATATTGAAGTGTCATTTGCAGGTATCCACCCATCATTCCTCAAACCGTTACTGCTGCACCATGGATAAATCCACCATTACTTATCTTCTCAAGTAATTCTCAGAACTTAATTTTGAACATAAATAATTTGAGAAATCACATAACAAATCACAAGAAAAAACTAGAGTAGTTAAGCTATGACTAGAGAGGAAAAAATTGAGTTCAGTGGCAAAGTTAATTAACAAATGGCAAAGTTTCAGCCAGAATTCACGAAGAAAAAGTGATAAACACTATGCCATGTCCACAGTGAGATGGCATTCTCCACTACAACAAGCCATCGTCGATAGCCAAACCCTAATTGCTTCAATGGCCACTCATCAACACCTTCGTCCAAGATAGTGCTCCTTTACCCACTAATCTCCGATTCTTACACCTTCCTATTGTAGACCTGCAAACTCTTGACCAATACCACCTCCCTACTGCAGAATACGAAGATGACAAAGATGAAGAAGAAGAAGTGGACTTATATTTGTGTCTTCCATCGTTATTGCCTTCTACTCCCAAGACAAGACGGTGTTGGCGTAGCAACGGTGTAGGCGCGATTGGCCCTAGTTCGTCGAGATCTGCAATGGTGCGGTGCGAGTTTCACAGCGTTGTCAGTATTGCTTCCTCAGGTGTGGTTAGTCGGTGACTGTGTGACGTGCTCTGGGTAAGATTTTTGTTTCCAGCACTGGTGAATCTCGCCAGATTGTCAACTAAATGGTGATGGAGGTGGAAAGTTCCATAATATGGACTAAAAACATAAATAGCATAAAATTAGGGATTTTTATTAATTACTACTTACTGATAATAGCCAATAATTTTCAGTGTGGATTGTCAAACATATGAGATAGATTACGAGGAAACCTTTGCCTCGGATGCTGTAAACAATTTTAAGAATATGATTAGATTAAATTTGGGAATCGGTTATATACAGAGAAGGATGAAAACTTAATCTTACAACACATCTAATACATCAGTTCTGAGATAGTATCTTAAATCAGTTGTGCAAAATTGATAATCTCAAAATTTATTTATTTCACCCCTTTTATTAAAAACACTAAAAAACAAATAATTTGTAAAAATTTAATTTTTGGTTTGACGAAATAGGAGTTCTGCTCCTACGTATCCCTTGGTGCAATAGGAAATTCAAAGTCACGTAGTTCTTTAAAAAATAAGGGTAGGTTGGTTGATTTTAATTAAAAGAAAAATTGATTTTTAAAAATTTGAATTAATAAGTCATCGCGACTTAGTTAATCATATTAAGATTTGAATGAGTGAAACTCGGCGTCACATTAGAGATGCCACCCATTGATCATCAAGTTTGCTGCAAATTTTTTTTTATTTAAAAAAAATAGTTTTTATTGACTAGCGATTTATTTTATTTAAAATAAAAATAAAAATTTGAAGACAAAAAAAATTGAATTATCAAGTTGTTATAACTCGGATGATTATTAAAGTTATAGAATTAACAAGCTGTCACAATTCAGATAATCCTGCTTTATTTTTTTTAAAATAGGGTTCAATTATTTTAATTTTTTTACTTCTTTATTTTTATCATTTTTTTACATTTTTTCATTTTTTATTCTTTCCTTACCAAAAAATAAAAATAAAAATCTAACAGAACTAAAAAAAAAAAAAACAACACAGAGGGCTTATGAAAAAAGGAAAGAAAAGAAGGAATTATGTTTTGGAACGGAATAGGGGGTAGGTGAAGAGGCGGGAGTGGCGGTGACCGGTTCACGGTTCTGGCTCATGGATCTGAGTCGGAGAGCTACGAGATTGAGGTCGATGGTGTGGCTAAGGACGATAGTGCGGCGCAGTGCGGACATTGCGGACCTGCGCGGTGCGAGCATTGCGGATCTGGGTTTGACGCTGGTTTTGGGCAGTGCTGTTGTGCGACACGACTCACGGTCAGGACGCGGTGATTGACGGTACGTGGACCTGCGGCTGTTAGTTCTGGCGAGCTCAGTTGACGGCGAGCGGTTCGCTATTGGGTTGCGAATCAGAGGTGACAAGAACGGTTGGGTTTTCACGGTTTATGGATCTGCAATTGAAGGGTATGGTGGAGGGTGAATATGATGGTGGGTTTTTCAGTTGGGTGGTGGTGATGAAGATGGTGGGGTTGGGCGGTTATGAGGTGAATAGATGGTACTGTTGTGGTGATTTTGAGGCTTATGGCAGAGAGGTTGAAAGTGATGGTTGGTTATGGTGAAGGGTGATGAAGATGAAGTGGTGTTTGTTAAAGATGATAAACGTTAGTGGACGGTGAGGATGGGAATGGTGTGCATCGGGTGGAACTGGTAGTCAATGGAGTTGGTTCGTGCCTGGTGATGGGGGAGTATTTTTGCAGGGGCTTGTTGCAAAAAAAGTTACGTTAAAAAAAAACTAGGGCTAGGGTATTAGCTATAGGTAGAAGTGTGTGTGTAAACTATGTTGTTTGCTTTAGGATGAAGTGTGTGTGTCAAAAGTGTGTAAGGGATGGGTATTTATAAAAAAAATTAGAGTTTGGAGAGTGATGATGATAAGTTTGTTTAGGATGAGTTTGTTTATGAGAAGTTTATTTAGGAGAAGTTTAATGATAACTGTTAGGGTTTGTTTAGGATAAGTTTAATGACATATGAGTTATGAGATAAATAATGGGTTAAGTTATGAGCTAATAGGTTATGGGTGGTTAAATGGGTCATGGGTTGGATAATGGGTCAATGAGTGAAAGTTAGGTCCTTTTTTCTTTTCTTTTTCTCTTTTTTTTTTAACAAAATGCTCCAGACAAAATTGGGTGTTCATAATTTCCCCTCTTTACTTGTTTCTTACTAGATAAAAAAAATAACCGTAATTTTTTATTTTATCATTGTAAGGAACGAGTAAATACATGAACTTGAATTTTGTTCGAGAATGCATAAGATGATAAATGCGAAATAATGCAAAAATAAAAAAATGCGAAGTCAATGTGTTCAAAAGAAATGACAATAATTTAAGATGCGAGGAGCCGATGCACTCAAAAGTAAAAGATAGGAGTCGATGCATTCAAAAGTAAATGACATGAGTTGATGCGTTCAAAAGTAAATGACAAAAATTTAAATGACAGGAGTTGATGCGCTCAAAAGTAAATGACAGGAGCCGATGCGCCCAAAAGTAAATGACAAAAAATTAAAATGACATGGAGCCAATGTGCTCAAAAGTAAATGACAGAAATTTAAAATGCATGAAACCGATGCGCTTAAAAGTAAATGACAAAAATGCATGGAGCTGATGCATTCAAAAGTAAATGATAGGAGCTGATGTACTAAAAAATGCATGAAGCTAATGTGCTCAAAAATGCATAGAGCCGATGTACTCAAAATGACATGGAGCCAATGTGTTCAAAATAACATGAAACTATTTGTGCCAGCAAGACATGAACTTAAGATTTTTTTTTCTTCTCTATCTTTTTCTCTCCTTTCTTTTCTCTCTTTTTTCTTTCTTTTCTTTTCTCTCTTTTAATTATTCTTAAAAATCATTTGAACTAATGACAACTCTGGAACTTTTATCAATCAAACCCTTGCTTATGTGCTTTTCTTCATCAGACCCTTCGATTGACTTGGAATCCTCTTGACTTTCTTTTTTGCTTCTTCATTTCTTCTTCTTTTTATTTATTTGTCATTTTTTTCTCTTATCTTTCCTTTTGAGAAGTGAGATGATCATCTCTCCTTTCTTGGTAAGCATCCTAAGGTTAGACCTTTAGTGGTGCTTCTTAAAGGAATATTATCGACTGCTTCCTAAAGGAATACTATCAACTTGGGAAAGGTTTCAAATGTGGCAAGACACTACTAGAAATTTGAGTTTTAGAGACCGAAAAATCGGCCTCTAAATCAAGAAAATCGGTCTCTAAAATAATTAGAAATCGATTTAGAGACCGATTTAAATCAGTCTCTAAAAGCCTCGTCGCTAAATATTAGAGAATAGGTTTAGAGACCGATTTTAAAGAGATCGATTATTTATTTAAATCATCGCTAATTTTTGGTCAAATATTGGTCAATCATATTTCAAAAAATTACATTAGAATCGATTTGAAGATCGATATTTTAGAGATCGATTTTTGATCTCTAAATCTGTCTCTAAATCGATCTCTAAAAGCATGAATATATCAATCAATCACTAAATCGCTTTTATTTATCAGTTCTAATTAGGTCTCTAATTTGTGATATGAATTTATAATTATTTATAAATTTATTAAAATCCAAATTTTAAAACACTTAATAAACAACAATCAACAATCTCATATATAACCAAAAATATAAATAAAAAATAGCGTAAAGTAAATTAATTCAATCTTTAGAATATATCATTTAAATATCAAGACATTCTATAATAAATTAAATTAAGTATTGTCTACAATATCTCATTACTACATTTCAAATGTAAGAAAGTTGAATACAATACAAACTAAATTATAATCATAAAAACTCCTCTTCGTCCTCATCCTCCTCCTCTTCTGCTCCATAGATCACGGGAAATATATGAGAAAGTTGAAAGTTGATCGACTACATAAGCTCTTGTACTAGCTCTTTGATCCCCATTGAGCCAAAAAGAGAACACCTTATCACTTACAAGATCTTGCTCCACTATATTGTACCTGTCATTTTAAAATGGACCGGTAAATTAAAGGCACAGAAAAGATTCACAATAGTTTACTCTAACATGGAAATCATATACAAATGAAACAACAAAAGACAGATCGAATTGTCAAAATATACCATACTGGCACAGCTTCTGCAACTGAGATCTCCTGAAACCCAAGCCCAAGTATACCTTCAAATATTGCTACCATAAAGGAAAGACTTCCTTCTCGGTTAGCCTCGATGAAATCTTACAGTTTATAATATTCATATTTGTAAGTATTGCTTCAAATCTGCACAATCTATGTTGAAGTGGAAGCTCATAAATAAAATACTCACCTGATGCTTGACAACATTGCCAACTTTAATATTATGTTGACTGAAGAAACTAGAAATTGATCCAGAGCCATAACATATTTTACATGATGTTCTTGAGTTGATAGGTGTAATTAAACTTATATTAAATGGCCTTGGCATATATATATATATATATAAGAGAACATTAGTCAATAGGAGCCTAGAACTGGAAGACTGTGCATGTAAGTCTTCCTTATCAAAAAGGACATAATGTTCAACTTTTTTGTATTCTATTAGGAGTCCATATTACTAAGAAAAATGATATTGTGTTGCATTTGCTTCATCAGTTTACGACATCACTTGTTAGAAGGCATGCTTTACTTACCAAGTGTTGATCAAGTTTAATTAATGTGGATCACTCCAACACCCTGTTCCATGAAGTTATGTCCGTATACATGGATCTATATGTTTGGAAAGCAAATGAAGATAAATGCAGAACTGATAGAAACTGATTTGCTAGTACAACCTAATCAATCCATTGTGTAATCAAAATCAATAACAACCTATAGTAAAAAAAATATTTAACCTAAAGGGATTAATAGCGAGGAGAGGGCCAAATTTAAAATATCTAAATCTTCCTCACGCAAAAGCCTGCTAGGCTTGAAGCTTTGAATAAAGCACAAGTTCACTTCCTATTGATCATAGAGGCTTTGGCATCATGTGAAATAAGCATTCCACTTGAAACGTTAAGCTGGTAGGTGAGGGTCGAAATTTGGCTTTTAAAAATTTTTAAGACTTGTATCTGCCCTTCACTTTCTAATTCAATGGCAATCAAACCCAATCTCGATTTAGATTGAACTACTTTTTTATTTTTAAAAATTTTCAGTAATTACCTCTGTAAATTCTTTTTTATTTTTTAGATTGCTTTTGAGCTGAACCTAAATTTTTCATTTCAGGAATCATTCAGTAGAAACTCTATATGGTGGAAGGCCTACGAAATCATTGGACAAAGAGTTGCTAAGTTTCTAATTACTGATACAGGCAAGCTGCAAGAGAACATTGGTCAATAGGATACGCATATATGTACATGGTTGTGAAGACACAAAAGTTAAGTTGAACTCACTGAAAAATAGCACTTTGATGATGGAACCCAAAGGTTGGAACTAACAATATCAAATATGACAGTAAATGTCTGTGGGGGTGTGCCGATTCTAACTTCACCAAAATATTGAGCGTCCAAATAATTCTTCAAAGGTACTATATCTTCACCATTTGACTTACCAATATACTAATCATGTGCACCCATCATGGGTCTTCCTGACCTTAGATCATCTCTTTAATGCACAAACCAATATGCCTAATGTTAATGGTTGAACCAAGTATTGCACCTATAATTGACATAATCAGATGTAAAAAGATATTCAGACCTGCTGTCAGAATGATTATAATTGAAATCTAATGCATACCTTCAATCCAACTGCAGCCAAGCTTTCCTTGACAAGCTCTGATATCTGGTCCACAGACATGCTTGAGTGTTCATACCTGAACAATTGAAAAGGGTCACAGAAGACAGAAAATCAATCAAATCCTTTAATTTTATCACCCTTTAGTAACTTTAAAAAAGAAAATGAAATTTCAAAGGCAATTAAGTCTGCTTCTTATAAGAAAAAACCAACATTTTCACGAACAGTCAGAGAATCAAAAAGTGTTGCACTTTGGAAAACCTGTTTACATGATAAAATTTAAAAAAATAATTACAAAGAAAAAGTAATAGCACTTAAGAATGAGAATGTTACAGATTACTCTAAAACTTACTAATCCAATTCGAAGCCTAGATACCTCGTCATCACTTATTAAACCAGCTCTCTTTCTACCTCGAATATAAACTTCTCCCTACTCATTGAATGATGATAATATTCAAGAAGCAGAACTCGGTCGTTTCAAATTAACGTGACATAGCCCAATCAGATACTTACCTTGTCTGGAGCAGGAAGTCCTGCAATAATCTTTCCAGTCCCAAAGGGACCAATTATTCCAACAGCTTCACCATGTCTGGTCTATTCATAATGTCCAAAAAAATTAAAAATTAAAAAAATTAAAAAGGAAATGGGTTAAAAGATTTAGCAATCTCCCAATCAGTAAAGACTCCAATTTTATTTTGACAAACATTCATAATATCATACTAAATATCACACTCCATAGAAAAACAAAGTAAGAGGCCAACCAAAACGCCAAGGGATAATGAACAAGGATAATCAATCACCTTGAAGCTGACACCATTTAGGATTTTCTTTTCCCCAAAAGGCTTGTACACTTCTCTACACTCGATAAGAACATCAGAATCATCCTAATGATCCTACACTGTGCTTAATTGTTCTGATTTGGCAATCGTGTAGAGAAGGCACTCCGCTCGGCCAAACAGCTCCCTGATAACGTGTTCGGCGTCATCCGGTTTGGGTAAGAAACCGGGCTTGAATCCAAACCGGGCAACGGAAAGCGAACAGCCAAGAAAGTCCCTGCTTGAACTGGAGAAAGTGTGAGAGTGAGGTCGGTGCAGGAGAGGGTTCCTAGTCCGGTTCCCGAACGGAGCAGAGACTATGTTCGGCGGGCAAAGTAACAAACTTGCCATAAAGGTAAATTTCATTTTTCTTGCCCTAACCCTCTGTTTTCCAGCCCACACAAAACGAAAGAGAAAGTGTGAGTGAGAATCAAAGAAACAGAAAAGCAAGAAAATGGTCAGAACAGACCAGATCTGACAGCAACGAGAGTGAGCCAGTGAGAGAGCAGCGAGAGCTACCCGCAAGCAAGAGGGACAGCGAGCGTGAGAGAACGGAGTGAGTGGACGGCCGAGCGAGAACAACAGAGAACAGATGGCTAAGTAGAGAGCAGACGAGTAAGAGAGAATGAACGGGAGAAAGAAACGGGCAAAAGGGTGAGTGAACGAGAGGGAACGAACGAGTGAGGGAGATAAGGAAAAAGTGAGTGATTTTTTTTTTGTAAATTTTTTAGTTAGAGACCGAAATTTCGATCTCTAACACTTTCTCTTTTTTTATTTTTTTTTTACTTTTTTAACGATTAGAAATTTAGTTGTTAATTATTTAATTTTTTGTAAATTTTTCATTTAGAGACTGAAATATCGGTCTCTAACACCTTCTCATTTTTTATTTTTTATTTTAATTTTTTAGCTACTAGAATTTGTGGTCTCTATTTATTTATTTATTTATTTTTGTAAATTTTTTATTTAGAACGAAATATCGGTCTCTAATAATAAGATATATTTTTATTTTTTTAAATTTATTTTATAATATAATTTCGGTCTCTAAAAAATTTAGAGACTGAATTAGAGACTGATTTTATTTTGGTAACAAATTAATTTTTTTTTTCTTAATCAGTCTCTATTTCAGTCTCTATAGAGACTGAAATAAATCAGTCTCTAAATCGATCATTAAAACCCAAATTTTTAGTAGTGAGATGAGGACATACCCCTCTATGACTCTTAAATTGTGAAAGGGAGCGACTATTGAATCATGAACGGGGTTCTCATGGGCCATATGTATATCACTGTTATGTTTCTTTATATGGGAACTTGAGGTCCAAGAGCCTTATTTTACATAATATCCGGATATATTTGCATCAATCTTTAGGTGATGACAATGTTTTAATTGTCAAATTTGCTGAGGAAGGGAATATAAGGAATCTTAGAACTAGTGCTTAAGAAACTGATATTCCCTATTAGGAGTTTGGATTCTGTGAAATATTTTATTAGAATGAAATCATATTCTTTTGCATATGAAAGAGCATCTTACATTTTGTCAAATGAGATAATGCTTGAAATTAGAACTCTGATCATGCATGTTTACACGTTGGCTAATGTTGGCAAGTAGATGGATAGGTTTTCTCCCTTTTTTATCAAGACCTTAACACTCAAAATTGATTTGGTAACTATAAGGATTTACCTTATTGGGATGTATACTGCCAGAATGAAATTATAACATTGTACAAGATTAGGAGAAACCACGTATTCACATTGATAGAATTGAGTTTGTCTTAAAAGATTTGGTAATGTTTTGCTCTTGCAATGTGTCAGAAGGAAGAGATTCAAAGAATAAATAAATAAATTAAGGAAATTCCTAATCTGATTAAACTTTTAAGGTAAGAAGCAAAGTAGAGAAGTGGTGGAGAAGTTCAAAAAGATTATTAGAAGTTGCACGTACTTATGTAATGTAGGAGGTGTTTAGAGAGACTTTCTTAGACAAGTGTTTTCTAAGAAATATACAAGATGATAATGGAGTGCAGTATATCTAGAACTAAATGAGGAGACATGTCTATTGCATAAAATGAAGTGAAGTGAAGGAAAGAAATCAAAAGATTTGTCGGGTCTATGGAGATTGGGGGAATTTCCCACTTTAGCTAAGGAGTGTAAAATCGTGGAGACTACTCAATTGAAGTTTCACATTGAGAAAATCATCACGAATATTGAAAAGAGGAAAAGAATAGATTATGGGAATGAAAGATGTGATTTTACAACTAGTAATTCACAAATTAGAAATGAGTCAGAATCAAATGAAAGTTGAGGAGCCTAAATGCTCTAAGTGTGGAAAGAGACGACATGGTATGCAATGTAAATGATTAATCAGGGCACTATGTCAATAAGTGTCAGCAGAGGCAGAAAGTTATACCCAATCCTCGACTACCAGCTCCAGGGAGGGTATATACTTTAAGAAGGTAAGAGGAAATTCAATCTTCCGACTCTTTACAAGGTAACTCTCGTTTGGATAAAAGAATATGAACATCTGAGTCTGAATAAAAATTAGAGTGGATAAGATGAATACAATTAAGGATAACTGTTGAACGGTTTCCAAAAATTAAGGATAATTGTTGAAAGTTTCCAAATTTTAATATAAGAAGCTAAATTTTGGGAACAAAATTTCTAAAAAGGAGGAAAAAATATAATATTCTCTTTTTAGCAGGTTAGACTTGTATATGATCATAAGGTACCATAATACTTGTTTAACATGTCTGTTGATTTTTGAGACATTTTGAGTTAATTTAGGCACTTTGTCGCAACATAGAACGTGTAAAATGACTATTTTAACTTAGAAAAATAGCATAAATGTAAATCAAAGGAAATAAATGAGGAAAATTTTATTAATAGGTCATAAATGTGTGAAAGAGGATGTGGTTAAATTTTGAGGACAAACAGAGTCAGTTTAGTATTTTTAATGACACTGAGATAATGTTTAAAGACATAATTAATTAGATAAATGGATCAAAAAACCATAGAGGTATGAGTAGATGCAAAATAAAGGATGAAGATTAATTTGAGAATGGAAACAAATTGAGATGGACGCTTGAAAGCTTCTAAATTCAATTCCATGAGGTTTAACTTAACCCAAGGATGAATAGTGAAACTTAATGTCTGAAAAAGATGTATATGAATGATTGTGGAAAAATAAAACTAAGAAATGTATGAAATCCTAGAATTTTTCGTAATATCTATGAAGGTTGAAAAATTCACTTTTGAGAAATTAAAGTGTATTTAGCAGATAAAAAAATTATCAGTTGAAATACACTATTTTTTAGCTTTTTCTTTTTTTCCCCATCCCCACACCCTCATGATTACTTGAGAGATATTTTCCCTCTCTTTTTCTCTCCCTCACTCTCGGTTACCTGACCAAAAAGAGAAACAAAATGAAAGAAAAGATAAAGAAATAAAAAGAGAAAGAAGAGAATGATACAACAAAGACAAAAATAAAGTAAAGAGAAAGAAAAGAATAAGACAACAAAGACAGAAATGAAGTAAAGAGAAACAGAGAAGGAAAGAGAGAAAAGGAGAAAATAGAAGAAGAAAAGGGGTCGTGAACCATGGCAGAAAAATGGAGAAAAGAAAGAAGGAAGAAGACCAACAAGAAAGAAATAAGAGCAAGGATCCATGGAAACCAAGGTAGGGTTTTTCATTGCTTTTCTATTTCTTTCTTTGTCTTCCAATGTTTTGGAAACTTGAGATTTTGAATGATGATATTGAAATGGAAAAGATGATTTTGTGTTGAATGATGATTTAAGAACTTGATTCTTGATCTATTCTTGATGAGTTTTTAAGATTTGGAAAATGGCGTTTGTTACCCATGTTGAGATTTGATATTTTATGAGTGATTTGGTTGCATATTTGTGATGATTTGATGTTATTGTTGATGTTTAATAGTTTGGTTTGGGTTCAAATGGTTTAAAGGCTCTATTTTCTACAAATTTCGCAGCTTGTAATCGATTACATGACTTATGTAATCAATTACAAGGCTTCTGGGCAAGATGTAATGGATTACCTCCTGATGTAATGGATTACCTCTTGATGTAATGGATTACATCTTATTGTAATTGATTACATCCTATTGTAATCGATTACATGGCTTTTGCTAGGCTTGTAATTGATTACCAAGGTTATGTAATCAATTATCAGGCCCCTGATTTGAGGATTTTTGTATGAAAATGATGGAGATAGAATTCTTTAACCCAGGTAACCTAAATACAAATCTTAAACCCTAAATTGAATGATTGGAACTCATTAGATTGTGAAAAGATTATACATCCAAACAAGTTTAAGAAAATGATTTCATGGCATGATTGAATCAAATGAAATTGATGATTTGAGAAATGATTTTTATGGTGTTGTTGCATCAAGTGAGATTGATTTATGGATTTGAATACCTATGATGAGTATGAATTGATTATGCATTAGATTGCATATGTGATGCTTTGATGGATAAAATGATTGGATTTTCATGGGTATCCCTTTGTGGAATTAGGCCGAGTTGGATTTTGGATATACTTGTACTAGGGTAAGACTTGGTTAATGGTAAGAGAATATGTGATTTTCTCTATACCAGAGTAATTGAGGTTAAGGAAAAATCTTCTTCTTTACTTGAGCTTCCCTAGTCATTAAGTGATTGAGGATGAATGTTTCTTTCACTACTTAAGGTAATCTTAAATCTTAGATAGTTTGAGTAATATACCTCTCATTCTATTCCCAATGATTGATATTGTGAGATAACATACCTTCTCCTTATCATGATGGATTGAAGTCTAATCCTAGCTTTGATATTGAGGAGACATACTTCCTCTAAGCTAGACAGGGGAAGACTGGGCCTAGTTACCCGAAGTAGTTCTGTGTGGCGACGTACAGTCATGAAGAGGTTGATGTGTACTAACATAAAAGTAGACTACTACCAAGTAAATGATTTTATAATGCTAGCATGAATGAGAGATGAATCTAATGATTTGGGACATGATGGATATTTGTTTGTAAAATAAACATGAGAATTCTTGACTTATTTCAGAGATTAGAAAGTATGAGATTTGATGACATGGATTTCGATTTAATGATTTGAGTCTTAATGACTTTGGATTTGATGTAATTTTTGATGATTACGAAGGATTTTCATAATGATAAATGAACTATCTATTTCAGGAAGAGGAATGACCTGATTTGTCTTTTTGCTACCTTCCTATAATGATGTTGACTGCTTTTAAAAAGATGGATTTTTTTCCTGAAATAGCTGAAATTATTGTGATGACACATTTTAAAACAAACTACTAAGAATTTTGATTCTCACCCCTACATCTGTGATTTGCCATGATAATTTCAGGAATGATTCACAGTGGGCAAGCAAGATAAAGCAAGATAGAGCTTAGGCACAAGGAGATATTTTTGTTAGTTGTTTTAGATTTTTATAAATAAGATGATATATGTATATTAAGTACAGTGATTAAAACTTTGTATAGAAATTTATTTCATATGTTATGTATTATAAGCTTCCGCTAAAGGCTCATATTTTATATATTATTAAACTGTTTATTTCAAAAATTTGTGGATATTCATAAGTAATGTACCAAATTCTAATTACTGATGTGTAAACCAAATATATCATTTGTATTAGTCTTTGAGACGTTATATGCAACCTATCTTTCTTTAAGATTTTGCCTATTTATTTGCCCTAACTTTGCTTAGACCACATTTTCGGGTTTTCAACCTAATAAGTTCTTTTCCTTTTTCTTTTGCTCGGGTACCCCTTATTTTTGGATTATCCCTTGGGATATCATTTTTCCCTTTAGTTGGAACTTCTAAGGTCTTTTCGATCTGAATTGTTCAATAGAGGATTGCCATTAGATAGTCAAATCATAATGTTGTACTCATGTTCACCTTACTTGAAGCATTACGTAACAGACAAACATGAATTTAAAAGTACAATAGAAAAAAAAAATTTACTAAGTGAACAATTTCTAAATTGGTCTTGGAAGTTTGACTACACAAAAAGAGTTGTATGAAAAAAAGACACAAACGATGGAATGTGATTCAAAGAGGTGTTGCCCCAGTATGAATTGGTTTGATATTCATGAAAACGATCTTTAGTTGCCTACTAGACATTATGGTCAATGATTTTCTTCTACTGAACATCTACATCAAGTCAAATTGAACTAAAGAGTAATTTGTCCCAATCCAAGACTGAATAGAATAGGGCAACAACTCGCCCTAATGACCAAAAAATTTGTCCTAGCTAGCATAGGTCAAATTAACTAAAGAAAAGAAAAATTGACCCAGTTTAGAGTCGAATCGAACAGGGTAAAAACTTATCCTAGTGTAAGGCTAAATTGAATCAAAAGATTTGCCCAGTGTAGGTCAAATTGAACTAAAAAGAATAAAAATTATCCTAGTTTAGAGTCTAATCGAACAGGGTAGAAACGTGTCCTGGTGTAAGGCTAAATTGAACCAAAGAAAAATTTGCCCTAGTCTAGGACTGAGTTGAATAAGGCAGGAACTCGCCCTAGTGACTAAAAGATTTGCCCTAGTGTAGGTTAAATTGAACCAAGGAAAGGAATGCTCCAGTGTAGGGCCAGCTCGAATAGGGTAGAAACTTACCCTGGTATAAGTCTTTTTTTTCTCTTTTCCTTTTTTTAAGGAGCAATGAACTAGAAACTTGGATGAGCATAACCTTTGTCTCAAAATTAAAGTTAACGAAAATGACAATAACCATTCATTGATCAAAATAGACTTTTTGAGGCTTGTAATGTGGTCAATGTTAGAGGTTATGAATGAAAAGATATAAGGCTCAAACAAGTGTTTAAGGGTTGAATAGGACCAAGGATCCTTGATCAAAACTAAACTTTGTCAACTGCTTTTACACTTTCAAGCACATTTTTCTCTTATTGTTCTCCATTTCTTCCCCATTTCATTTCATTTTCTTTCATTTCCTTTGTCATGACCCATTTCATTTCATTTCCTTTTTTCTTTCTTTCCCTTCTCTTTTTTTGTTTTTGTTTTATAGTTTTTCATCATTTTTTTTATTTTACTTCTTGCCCCTTTCACCTTTTCTTCATTTTCCATTATGCTTCAAAATAGTCACAATGGCAATCAACCATTGTTTTGTGCTATCCCCTAGTGTAGGGGTGATCCATATTTAGGGTTTATTGAAGAAATTTTTAAGTTCAAAATGAGTAACAAGGGATAAAGATTGATAAAATTTTGAAAATAATAGAGAAAAAAGGGCAGTCTTCATTTTTAAATCATGATTGTTTATTTCTAAAACTTTAATTTTGAGACAAAAAGATAGTACACACCAAGTGATTACTTTTTTGCTCTTTTTTTTTCTTTTTGATTCTTTTTTTTTTTACAAAAGGCACTTGCACACGCGGACTTTAGAATAAATGTCAAGAAAGACAATGTGATGAAAAATGAAAGGAAACAAGGTACCCATGTAAATTCATTACATTAACGCTTCAAGAAAGTTAACATGAGTTCAATATCACTAATTTTTTTTATGGCAATCACTTCAATTAACACTTTAGATCTCCCATTGTTCAGAGGTTTCGAGTTGCTGAAGGCAAATGACTTCTCCAGAGGAATCTACACATTGTCTAGCTTCTATTACTTCTGAAATGAATAATCCCTAGATTCGAATCTTAAAGTCCCAACAGTTCTCGATATCATGTCCCATCCCCCCATAATAATAGGCATAACTTGACTCTTCATCCTGCTTCTCCTCTTCTTTCATTGTTGTAGTTGGTGCAGTGATACTATAACTTGCTTCCTTCAACCCCTCAAATATTTTAGCCATCGGCGTACACAAGCTCATGACCTTTCTTATTAGTGGTCCTTCCATTTCCAAAGCATTTATCCTATTTCTTCCATCATAATTAGGAGTTGGGTTGTTGACAATACTTGGTCTAGCCTCCTCTTGAATGTCAAGCTTTTCATAAGCAATTAACTTCCTTACTGTGATCTTGAAAGATTCACAATCTTCAATTGAATGCCCTGGGATATACATGTGGCATTTGTAAGTTAAATTCGGGTTATACCACGTTGGGAATGGTGGTTCTAGAGGATGTACAGGATTTTCCGAGATGAGGTAAGCATCGAACAACTTTTGGAATAAGTTTGCGTTTGAAATGGATAATCTTGGGAAATGGGGTAAGTTTTCGGGGAAAGAGCAACCTTGATTTTGGAAGTTTGACCGTGGTTGTGGGTGACTTGGGAAATTTTTCGAAGGTGCAAATGGATATTGGGTATAGGTTGGGTGAGTTGGTACATATGATTGTGGTGTAGGAACATTGTTGGTGGGAAATTGTAGGATTTGAGGTGTATTTGTAGGTGGAGCAGTTAGGTCAGGTAGATGAGAATGTGCAAGTGTCTGATAAGAAGGGTAAAGGTTTGGGTTATATGGAGGGGCTCGGTAGGCAGGGTAAGACTGTGGATAGCGAGGTTGTGAAGGTTGTTGATTTTGTACGTAACTCACTTCTGGCTCCTTTTTCTTAGAAGAAAATTCCTTCTTAAAACCACTTTCATTATTGCCAGTTGGCAATTTGCCAGCCTTTACTAGAATTTCAATCCTTTATGTGGCAACAATTAATTCAGAAAAGTCTCAGTAAATAGTACCTGCTAGTGTCCTAATATAGGGAGCTCCTAAAGTCCCCGAAAAATATGAGCACATTTCTATCAACGTCAACGGTGGTTGCACTTGTGCTGCGAGAGCTCTCCATCTCTGGACATACTGCTTGAAGGTTTCCTCATTTTTCTTCTTCAGTGTTCCCAATTGTTCCCGAGTTGGGGCTGTATCTAGGTTGAATTGATATTGTCCCATAAACAGATTTGCCCAATCATCCCAAGAAGAGACTTTAGAAAGGTCCTGTTGGATACATCATTCTAAAGCGGGCCCAGTCATGCTTTCATGAAAAAAGCTAACAAGGAACTTCCAATCCTTTGACCAAATTGACATTTTGGTAATGTATGTTTTTAGGTGAAAAAAATGGGTTAGTGCTCCTATCATATTTGTCAAATTCTCGAATCTTAAAGTCCTTTAGGATGACAATGTTAGCAGTGAGATACAAATCTTCTATCCCAAGGGGACCATAGGTGCTAGGACCTTTGATTGTTTTGATTTGTTCTTCCATCTTTTCCAGCTATTCTTCCTTCATCTTATCATTTTGAATGGTTGCATGACCAGTCCCAGTAGGAAATCCCATTGATACTAGGATGGACACATCCGGTTGTTCCTATGTGAACTCAGTGTTACCATGAACCTCATTTCGAGTACTTCCGATGAACGATACCCTTATTCGATAGGAATCACTAGCGGTGTAGTATTCGAGGTTCCTTCCATAAAAGGCATCTTAGTGGTGATCTCGGGGTTTATCCTCATGGAAGTGATAGTTGGCGGGTGCGAATGTGCCCTAGTCACTCCTATACTTCCGGCTGCCCCAATCAAGGTGAGGGTCTTCCTTATGGCCGACAACATTTCCTCCATTCTTCTTTGAGACTCTGTCATTTCGTTTATTCTCCCTTTCATCTCATCTACTTCCATACTCAGATTTCTTACTTCGTTCTCAACTGCCAATGCTGTAAGCTTTGTTTGAGCCATTGTGTTATGAACTCGGATTTGATTGGTGTCTTCTTTCCTTGGTTGCGCAATGGTTCCTTCTGTTTGATTTATTAAAGCAGAATAACATCAGACAAAGAATGAGATGAAACGAATGAGATGCATAAGATGAGATGAATGAACATTGTGATGAAAACATTTTCTCTTCTTTGTTCTCTTTTTTTAAAAAAATACTAGAAATGCCATGAAAATGTAAGATGACGTATCTCTTTTTTTTTGAATGGTAAGAATACTATGAAAATGCAAGATAATATTTTTTTGTCTTTTTTCTTTAAAAAAAATGTTAGGAATGCCATGAAAATACAAGATGATGTATTTTTTTAGGCCTTTTTTGTGTGTGCAAGAATGAATGACATGAGGAATAAATAAATAAAAAAGAAGTATGCTCCCTTTGTGTCCTAATGAGATTGCCTTAAATTTAGAAATTTTTATCCTAAGGATCTATGGGTCTTTCTGATTTGTGAGAACTTTCATTGAGTGACTTTTTTATTCTATGGGCCTCTAAAGTTAAGTCCCATTTCAGAGTGTTGACCACAAATAGTGGGTAAATCACTAGGTGTGGGACATTCGTGAAAAAAACACATTCTAGATGAGATTTTCGCGATAACCAAATAGGATGTACATCTAAAATGGCTACCACTACGCAACATCTACCTAACTTAGACTTCACTCAGACCTGGGTATAGGGCTCCACTCCGATGTGTGTGATAAATGCATAGGTACGGTAGGTATAGGGAGCATACAAACCTTTACAACCCTAAAGACTACCCGCATCCTGCAAAACAAAGCAAACACAAAACAAATTTCAAAAGTTTTCTACCCTAAGGTTTACATAATAAAACAATTAACACAAAAAAAATCAAAATCAAAATCAAATATATAAAAAAAGAAAAGATAAAAAAGGGGTAAAACAAACATATAGAGATCACGATATTTGCATAACTAACTTTTATAGGCTTAACTTTTAAGTATTTCCAGTGGAGTCGCCATCTGTTGTGACCGGGATCGTGGCAGAATAGCAGCTTAAATTAAAAAAATTAGGAGTCGCCACCAATTTTATTTGAAATTGAAGAAATTAGAAAAATTTTCTTAGAAAATAGTCTTTGAAATTAGATTGAATTCGGGAGTCGGTTATGTATAAGAAATGGTGAAAACTTAACCCCACAACACCCCTAATACACTCGTCTTGAGACGGTACCTTAAACCAGTTGTGCAAAATTGATAATCTCAAAATTTATTTGTTTCACTCCTTTTATTAAAAACACTAAAAAAATAAATAATTTGTAAAAATTTAATTAAATAAATAATTTGTAAAAATTTAATTTTTTGCTTGACGAAATAGGAGTTCCGCTCCAACGTATCCCTTAGTGCAGTGGGGAACTCAAAGTAACATAGTTTTTTAGAAAATAAGTGTGAGTTGGTTGATTTTAAATAAAAAAATTGATTTTTGAAAATTTGAATTAACAAGTCATCACGACTTAGTTCATCATATTAAGATTTGAATTGGTGAACTTCGATGTTACGCTAGAAATGTCACCCGTTGATCATCAAGTTTGTTGCGAAATTTTTTTTATTAAAAAAAAATTTATTGACTAGCGATTTATTTTATTTCAAAAAAAAATAAAAATTTGAAGACAAAACAAAAAAAAAATCATCAAGTTATCACATCTCAAATGATTATAAAAATTATAAGATTAATAAGTTATTACAACTCAGATAATCATGCTTTATTTTTTCTAAAAAAGAGTTCAATTATTTTATTTTTTACTTCTTTATTTTTTTTATCATTTTTTTTACATTTTTTATTCTTTCCTTACCAAATAAAATAAAATAAAATAAAAATCTATCATAACTAAAAATTGAAAAAACAACACACAGGCTTTACAAAAAAAGGAAAGAAAAGATGGAATTCTGTTTTGGAACAGAACAGGGGGTAGGTGCAGAGGCAGGAGCGGCGGTGGCCAATTCGTGGTTCTGGCTCACGGTTTTGAGCTGGAGAGCTACGAGACAGAGGTCGATGGTGCGACTGAGGACGACAGTGCGGTGCAGTGTGGGTGTTACGGACCTGCGCGGTGCGAGCATTGCGGATCTGGGTTCGACGCGGGTTCCGAGTAGTGCTGTTGTGCGACACGGCTCACAGTCAGGACATGGTGGTTGACAGTACGTGGACTTGCGGCTGTTAGTTCCGGTGAGCTCGGTTGACGGTGAGCGGTTCCCTGCTGGGTCACGAATCAGCTGCGACGAGAACGGTTGGGTTTTCACGATTTGCGGGTCTGCGAGTGAAGGGTATGGTGGAGGGTGAATATGATAGTGGGTTTTTCGGTTGGGGTGGTGGTGATGAAGATGGTGGGGTTGGGCAGTTATGGAGGTGAATGGATGGTATTGTTGTGATGATTTTGAGGCTCATGGTAGAGGTGGTTAATGGTTTGGATGAGTTGGTGGATGTTATGGTCGATGGGGGGCGTTGAGAGGTTGAAAGTGATGGTTGATTATGGTGAAGGATGATGAAGATGAAGTGGTGTTTGTTAAAGATGATGAAGGTTGGTGGACGGTGAGGATGGGAATGGTGTGCTTGGGGTGGAACTGGTAGTCAATGGAGTTGGTTCGTGCCTGGTGATGGGGGCGTAGTTTTGCAAAGGCTTGTTGCAAAGAAGGTTACGTGAAAAAAGAATAGGACTAGGGTATTAGCTGTAGGCAGAAGTGTGTGTGTAGAGACTAGGTTGTTTGCTTTAGGATGAAGTGTGTGAGTAAAAAGTGTGTAGGTGATGGGTATTTATAGAAAAATATTAGAGTTTGGAGAGCATTGATGGTAATAAGTTTGTTTAGATGAATTTGTTTATAAGTTTGTTTAGGTTAATTTGTTTTAGGATGAGTTTATTTAGGATGAATTTGTTTAAAATGAGTTTGTTTAGATTAAGTTTATTTTAGGATGAGTTTATTTAAGATGAGTTTGTTTAGATGAATTTATTTAAAAAAATTTAATGATAATTATTAGATTTATTTAAGATAAATTTAATGATATATGAGTTATGAAATAGATAATGAATCAAGTTATAGACTAATAAATTATGAGTGATTAAATAAGTTATGAGTTAGATAATATATTAATAGATGAAAGTTAGGTCTTTTTTTAAATTTTTTTTCTTTTAACAAAATACTCCAAATAAAATTAGATATTCACATATATAACTGGTGCAAAAGATCTTAATGATTTTGATTTGTCGTAGCACTCAAAAAAATCACCCGTGTGTTAGTTAAAGGAGGGAGGAAATCGTAGAAAAAGATATCCATATCTTTTAACCATAGAATACAAGGCAAAATCCATCAATCATTCTTGTTGGCTCCCATTAATCTCACGCATCAACGTGGCAATACAGATTTTCAATTCGAGATATTAGAATCTTCTTGTCTGTAGTCCACAATATTTTAAGGAAATAAATTTCCGTACATTTTTTTTGAGAGTGTATATATTGATGATTTTTTTAAATATTAAATTTAATAAAAAAAGTGATAAAAAATAAATATTATTAATAATATTAAAAAAAATATAAAAAGTATATATAATATTAATAATAAAAATATTAAAATTAATATTTAAAGGTGTTTTGAAAAGATGGAAAATATAGAATTGAGCTTTTAAAATTAATTAATTTTTTTATCCGTGTAATATATATATGGAATAAATTAAAAAATATTAAAATAAATTAAAATATATATTTATTTTAAAAAATATTTTAAACTAATTTAATTAAGTTATAATTAATAAAATTTATAATAAGATTCACTTAAATTTTTTTTTTGTTAATCAATTCTTCTCATGTTAATGATAATCGGATTATATAATTTTTTCAATAAATATTTTTTTATATAATATCTTAAAAAATAATTAGTTTATATAGCTTCACATAATTTCAAATTTTGATTCTATAATTTTTTTCTTTTAATATTAATTTTTATGTGTTTATTTATTTCTTTTATTGAGATTTTTATGTATTTATTCATTTAGATATTTTATCAATTTATTATTAAAAGTATATCAAGTTGGCCCTTAATGTCAAATTATACTAACAAAATAATCTTAAATTGATATATATTACAATGACAAATAAAAGAAAACTTACTAAAAATTGAAATAGTCAATAACAATAAAATTAAATGATATTCAATGCATTCAAATATCTTATCATTTTATAACATACACATTTAGTTTACATAATTTAAGTAGAATAAATAAAATAGCATATTAGTTAAATCAATCAATTGACATATGTCTTCTTAGATTCTTTAATTTTATTTTCTTTCACAAATCTAATCCATTTCAATATAACACAACAGTATAACTTGCCCATTATATATGTTCAATCAAAGCTCTCGTTGAGATTAATTTCTTTCATTATTTGTTCATAAAACTATCTCAACTCTTACAAATAATTTTACTCAAAACATCAATAAAATCTCAATATTATATGATAGGGTTTTTAATTGCATTTAAACGATCTTATTAAACAAACTTTATTATAAATATGAACTTTTTAATTGATTTTATGATGTCTTTTTCTAAAGTTTTTATTTCATATATATAAATATTAATATATTTTCATTTTAAATTTTCAATGTCAGGAAATATAAATATAAATATAAAATATTTAAATATTATATATTATATATATGAACAAAAAATTAAAAAAAAAAACACTTAACATTTCTTAGTTTCTTCATAATAAATTACATTTAATTAATTTTACTGTATTTTCATGAAAAAATTTCACTCCGTGTGATGTATATATTTAAGTTTTCTAAATAATATAGAATAGATTTATAAGAATAAATATAGTAATTTAAAAATATAATTAATTAATTTAAGATGACACATATATAGTTGAAATAATATCAAACACTTACGAAAATTTTAGAATTTTAAAATCAATCCTCGATTAAAACAATTAATAACATAGTCAACTAAAGATATGTGAGTTTTTTCAATTTTTTTGAATATGAATTAATATGCAAATGTATACATGTCAATGTAATTAATATGTGATTATAAATTTTTATATTTGAATATGTGGATAATAAATTTAATTTAAGCATGATAAAACAAGTACATATTCCTTTTAAATTGTAATATGAGATGCCACATAACAATTATTGAGATCATGTATTTGTGACATGATAAATATTTAAACATGTTATTTCAAGGTTTTTTTTCGTATTTAATTAAACATTTTTTCTTTGTATTTTTTAATATATTTTGTTTTTTTTGGGAGGTTTTTGATTTATTATTTTTTATTAATTTATTATATGTAGAAAAAAATATCACATCATATAACATAGGGGTGTAAGTGAGTGGTTTGGTTTGGTTTGGTTTTTGAGGAAAAATAAATCCGAACCAATCAAAATTAATTAGTTTGGTTTGGTTTAGTTTTCGTATTTTTTGATAGCCAAATCCGAACCAAACCGAACCAAACATCTATGGATTGGTTTGGTTCGAGTGAATACTATTTTTTTAATACAAAAATTAACTAAATAATTAGTTTTTCATAAAAAAATACAAAATAAACTAATGAAAAAATTTCTAGAAATAGAATCAATTTTATTAATTTGAACACTAATAATTATTTCATATTTTAGAATGTGTATTAAAAAGTTCATAAAGAGGGAATAAAGAAACATATTGATATTTGTATTAAGAAATTATATTTGAATAAGTTAAAAAAAATTCAAGAGAGATTTAACTTGACAAGTTGTATACTACTACTATTCAATTAAGAGAAAGTTGAGAGGCTACTAACCTAGAGGTATATATGTAACCAATTGAACACCTAATGACATGAGTGAAACTAATGAAGACTTGATTAGTTGAACTTTGCATCAAGACAACCTAAGCATATGAATCCAAAGTCTCCAACCTTTCATATCATATTTTCATCCAAGAGAATGTTGTTAGGCTTCAAATCACAATATAGGAACTTCACTATCATTGTGCGGGTAATCCAATGCACAAGCAAACATCAATATCTATGTCCATAAGGTTCAACTCATTTTCATTTGCATGCTTTCTCTTCCCTTAATCCAATCTTCCAAACTCCCATTACTTAAATTTTAGAACCAGAAATATTTTTTTAAAGTCAATATAGAGCATTTAAAGTCAATTTAATTTCCAAGCTTCCAAGTTTAGATGATATTGTACATTTTTCATTCGTTCTTTATGTATAGTATCAAGCAAATTGTTAGACATAATATCGGTGTTACTCTTTGTGACTATGATGATGTAATGTCCGACACATGAGGCTCACATGCAAAATACAAGCAAAGTTTTTTATTACCTTCTAAGTGGATAGTAGAAAGCTTTTGAAAAACTCCACCATTAGGAATGGTTCTTTCTAAATCATTATAAGAGAGGTTCAAAAGTTGAATGACATGTAAATTTTGAAGTTCAATTGGATCAGAGAGTTAGTTGAAGGAAAGATTTAAAGTTTTCAAGTCTCTATCCAAATTAATAGCACCTGGATAGCATATTCTGGCTAGAATCAAAAGATCTTTTTTAACATTTTGGCAGAGGTTTTTTCTTTTGGGACGTTTTAGGAGTTGAAATATTAGTATTTTTAAAAATTTATTATATGTAGCCAAAAAATGAAAAATATATATCACATCATAAATAACAATCCGAACCAATCAATATATCCAAACCAAACAAAAATTAATTTAGTTATTTATTAATCGGGTTACGATTATCCGAACCAATTACACCCCTAATATAACAAGTGGTACAAATTTAGCTATTCTACTTGTCATATGTCAACAAATCAAAGTATTAACTTATTAGCTTAGAAGACACATGACAGTTTTTCAGGCAATGTATCTTTTTTTTTATATTATATTAATTTATTATATATTTGCTTAATATATAATTTATGTGTTTTATAAAATTTGATTATTTCTATGATATGAAAGTTTATTTTAAATTATTTTATACTATATGTAGAATAATGAATACAAATTGAAACATTTTTTTTATCTTGCTAAATTTTTAATCTTTATTTTTTTTTTCATTTTAACCATTGTTTTGTTTTGTTTTACAATAAACGGTATGAAAATACGAATTTATGAACTCATGCCCTTTTATGCACTCTAAATTTGTATTTTTAAGTATTCATGGTGATACTATGTTTTTTTTAAAAAAAATTTATATCCAACTCTTCATCTATAAAAACAATACTTTCAACAATTGTAATTGTGCTCTAACTACTTATTAGATTAGGGGAGTCCAAAATGTATAGAAAGTTATTCTATAAGCTTAGTTATTCCTAATTATGTATGAAGGAGAAGAAGTTGAAGAATGGATCTCCAAAGTTAGAGAATATATTATGAGATTTGTGATTTTGTAACAAAGAGGGAACAAATTATATGGGCGTCAATCTACCTACACGGACTTGCATGAGATTGTTGGTACAATTGGAAAATCAGCAAGAATCTTTGCTTCACATTGGAAGAATTCTTGGAAGCCATTCAATTGAGATGTGGAGCTAACACTGAAGAGGGCCGTGGGGCTGTTTCTCAAGACACTACAAGAAATTCGAGTTTTAACAATGATTTTTTCTGGTGGAAATAATTTGCCTAAAAGTAAAAATGCCACTATTTTTTTTTTCATTTTTAGCGACTGATCCACCCGTAAATGTACCTATTTCTTTTCTTTAGGTTTTCCAGCAAATTATTTCCTCTAGAAAATTTCTCCAACTTTCGAAGAGGAGTGTTGGCCAATTTTCATCGGTTGATCTGTTGGAAATTAGACACCGAAATATTCTAGTAAAAGAAATGGTTACGTGTTCCGAGGTTTCTAGTGGATTAGCCATCGGAAATTAAAACATTTTGTTGGTAAAAGTTTTAGGTGGAGACTAATCCACCCAATTTTTTTTATAAGAAACGCGCACGACAACTTCCTTTCCATTTATGCGTTTTCTCTCCCATACCGCCCATCGCAACGTCCTCCTTCCTCCCATACTAGCCACCCATCCCAAACCAACACAGCCACCACGTCCTACTGCCTCCACCACACCATATCCACTGTGTTAGTTCCACCTCCAACATCTCATAAACTACGACTGCCACTCTTGCTGCCTTGCACCGCCATGTTCATCGTCAGTTCCAAGCATGGTGGTGCATGGTGCCTACGTGAATTACCCACCCCAAGCCATCACATCTCTGAACATGGATGTGAAGATGTACATGGGAGACGTGGGTGCATGGTGCATAACCGATATATTGTTTTTGTTTATTTGTTTTATTTGAATGTTATATTTGTTTATTTGTTTACAATATGTATATGTATGCATGTATGTATATAGTGTTTATATTTTGAATATATGTGTTTATGTGTATATTTGAAAGTATATTTATATGTATGGAATATTGTTATTTGTTGGTGTTTGCATGCTAGTATGATAGATTATAGATAGTATGATGTTATAGGATTTGAATAATAACATTACATTGTATAAGATTAATACTACTTTATTATAAGAATAATATAGTATTATGTGCTAATTTTAAAATTAAAAAACTTTGACAAAAATATCAATATGAATTTTTTAAAATTTGAAGTGAAGAGGTTGATAAATTATTTAATTTAATAATTTATATATTAAATTAAAATAATTATTAATTAATATTAATATAATATAAGAAATATAATATGAAATAAACGAAAGTAAAAATATAAAATATATAAATAAATAATTAATTAATTACATGAGAATGATAAATTACAAAAACATATGTCCAACTATCAAATGTACGATGTATATGTATAGGTTAGAGATATGAGGCAATGTGCTAGATCTTGCAATCGAATGATGGCTTCAAACTAAGAAAAATGACAAATATATAAGTGGCATCACTTACAGAGCTTCAATTACGTAAAGTGAAGATTTAAATATAATCAAATATAAAAAACTATAATTATAATAAAAAATTATAATATAATTTGAAATTATAGAAGGTGAAAATTTGAATTATATCAATAATTAAATTATTAATTAATTGAAAAAATTAATTAATTAAATAAAGGATAGTATGGTAGATCTTGCAGACTAACAATAACTTCAAACTATTAAGAGGAATGATGAATATATAAATGGCCTCAATTACGAAGATGTGAATTGCGTAATATATATAGTAATATGTTATTGTTATTAACATTTATTTGCACGCATGTTGTGTTTAAATTGTTGAAATAATTAATACTCTATTTAATTAGGAAGCTCTAAACCTTAAGTTAGATAATATTAGTTTTGAATTGATATGTTAAGTGATTATGAGCAGTCTGAGATTTGATTGCTCAAGTAACTCATCTTTTATCATCTACTGATTATAAGGATGATAACTTTAGTGATAAGATTATTAGGTGGTAAATGTGATCAAAAGTTTGAGTGGTAACATGGGTTCACCTCCTATGATAATGAGGAGAAGACTAAGTAGGGCAATGGAAGAAAAAGAAGAAGAAAAATATTGCAAATTAAAAAAATAAATTTACATGTTTTTGTGAAGTATATTTTCTAATGGATAAAAGACGCATAGTGGAGCAGTTAAGGAATAAGACAGAAATTGAAAGCAGATAAAATTTAAATAAAGAGTGATTTCAACAATGAAAATAATATTATACAAGAGCCTCGTGGAGAGAAAATGTCCAATAAAATCATGAGCTCGACATCTTTAGAAATGGGGAAGTTGAGTGGGTAGTACCTAAACTACTGTCCTTGCTAATGACACTAGAAGCATATGTCTCCTTGCACTTGTCTATCGTGTTTTGGAGAGTAGTTGAGAGAAAAATAATTTCTGGGGTATTTAACTAAAGTTGGGATTAGGGTTTTGATAATAATTGTGATGACAAGTAAAGTAGATGTATTTTTCTTATTACATGTAATACATTTGGAACTCAAGGAATGACTATCCATATTTAACGAATGAGTTTAAGAACTAGGAGCATCAGTATAAGGAAAAGTAAAATTTCTTTTGATCAATAATAAATTGCTCTTGCTCTTGTTAAAAGATTTTCGTATTAGATTTCTCCTGGTGATTTAGAATAGAAATGTTGACAACTATATGAGAAGTACTTTCTTTTTTCTAAGTAATATTGCTTACGAAATGCATCAATCATCATCCTTGTCTTCAATAGTTATATACTTAAAATTTTGTAACATTCTTACACTTTTCCTTATGCTTGATGATAGCCACATTGTAAAGTTCAACACATATGTTTTCTCCAATCTAGAGAGCTCTTTGGATTAGAGAAGTTATATGGTCTAGATTTCTGAATTGGAGAAGACATATGAGTTGACTTATGTAAGATTTTGCTATCATCGACTGTCTGGAAGAGCGCACGTAAGAATGTTAATAAAACTTGTATATGTAATAGTTGAAGATAATGATGATGATTGATATATTTCACAATAAACATTACTTTTGAAAAATTTGTGCTTCTCAAATTTAAATTGTAGTGAGCAAGATTGGTATCCCAATTCATCAGGAGAGAAACCAACCAAAAAAATTAAACATGAGGGCGATTGATTCAATAACCTAAAAGAAAAATAGGTTTTTTTTTATACTTTCACTATTCATTTCCAAACTGATTCGTTAAATTTTGATAGTCTTTTTTTGAGTTCATATTGTATTACATGTAATAAGAGAAATATATATGCTTTCGCTTATCATCATCATCACTCTTGAAATCCTAATTTCACTCTCATCCAAATTCCCTTAAGATTAAATTTTTTATGCTATTCTTTAAAAATCGTCTCATGACTACAAGTAGACAAATGCTTTCTGTGCCACCTGCAAGGGTAATGGTCTTGGGGCTACCCTCTCAACTATTCTAGTTCTAATAATGTTGAGCACATAATATTATTGGGATATTCCTTTCCATGATATTCTGGTACAATGTCATTTTCATTAGTGTCATCATTTTGATAAAAATTTCGTTTGCTTTTGGCTTCTTTCTTATTTTTCGGCTTCTCCACTAGGGGGCTTTTGTTTGCTAAAAAAATTATTTCATAAAATCATGTATATTCATTATTATAATCCATAATACTTTTCTCCTTCTTATTTTTTAACTCATTACCTAGTCTTTTTCTCATCATCAGATGAAGTGAACTATTTTCACTAAGCAAACTTTTGATCATATTAACCACCTGAAAATATTATTATTGGAATCCCATCCTCATTATCAGTGGAAAATGAAAAATGAGTAGAGAAGTCAAATCTCAGACTGCTTAGAAACACTTATAATGATTTTGGTGGATTTTTTGTTGGAAAAGCTGAAAAATCTTGTCGTTTGACAACTGGTGGGTTTTTTTTTTCAACAGCCAAATTCTTCAGTATTTTTGGTGGATTCTGGTGGATTTTTTTTTCGGCAAACATTTTTTTAAGAAACCATATTCTGCCAGAAAAGTCACCGAAAATTATCAACAGATTTAAAAAATTTACCAGTAGGTATGACCGACAATAATCTTTAAATTTCTTGCAATGAGGTTTGCAGGACCAAGATTCACCCTATTCTTGATTCTATTGGTCAAGAAAACATTGTTATAGATGAGCAGGTAGAAACTTTATCAGAAGTTCCAATTGAAGAATTGCTGGAAGAAACCCACGAATTTAATGGAAGGAAAAGCTTTCCAGTAAAGAAAGGGTACCCTGTTTGCTGTTTACAGTGCTAGAAACACAGGATTCAAAACCCATGCAAGTTTTTCATGTACTTCAATATTGATATGATAATTTTAACATTTTCGTTATGATCAATAATATTTATATCACAATTTTGAATACATTAAGTATTTTAGATTTTATAAACTAATAATACAAAATAAAATAAGTTTACAATTAAATCATAAGTTCAATTATTAGATTTTAAACTTAATTTTTTGTATATCATTTTTTTTGTGAAAATTTTGGTGTATCCTTTTAAACTGATCCTATGATTGAGTACGTTATGCCAAACTAAGTAAGTATTCGTGACAAATTAAAGTATTAGTTTTAGGATTTAATTTTGGAGGAGTGTTAGTAACACACTCTCTATCACACTTTTTTTAATATACTCTTTTTTATTATGTCACATCATACACTAAAGTATAAATTCAAACTTAATTACATATTAATCGAGTTAATTATATGCTAATCAAGATGATTACATGTTAATCAAGATAATTATACGTTAATCGAGATTGAATGTGTGCTTTAGTGTGTGATGTAACTTAATAAAAAAGAGTGTGTTAAAATGAGTGTGATAGAGAGTGTGTTTTTAACATTTCTCTTAATTTTGATACACTGTTAGTTAAATTTTTTACACTATCATCCAATCATGCACTACCACCTTATTAAAAAAATTTGACTCTCACAATAACTATCTTAAAAGTTATACATATGATAATGTATAATAGGTTAATAGTGTAAAAACTTTATACTAAGAGTGTATCAAAATTAAACTCTTGGTTTTATGGTCTTTTACCAAAGAAAATAAAAAAAAACTATTTATGGCCTATGTACTAATCATATGTATAACATGCAATCATACATGAAATTTATCCAGGGTGAGTTACAGGGAACTTCTCGGTTCATGCATGACACAGATCATAGAAATGTGAAACTGAATAATAAAGTTGGAGATAAGAGAAGTGAAATTAAAAGACAAGAATAATGTAGGAGGAGGACCACTAATTCTCATATTTATAACGAGGTTTTCATGTATAAAACAAATTATCCGATCCAATTAGTCTAGAAACTCAATTCCAAAATATAGGAGTGTAAATTGGTTTGATAACCTGATCAATCCGAACTGAATCAATTAGGTTAGTTTGGTTTGGTTCAAGTATATTGATTGGTTCAGGCAAAATCTAAATCAAATGAAGCTTAATTAGTTTGGTTCTCGGGTTAAAAGTTTCAAACCTGAGAACCGAACCAAACTATATATATATATATATATATATATATATATATATATATCTAAACTATGCTTTTCTTCTTCTTGATTTGAATCTTTTGATTTTTATCTCCCCTCACCCCTCTGCTCCGCGCATTGTGTCTACGCCTCTGCCTTTCTTCACTTTGAGCCCTGCCCCTGCCATCGCTCACTTCTTGCCTCCGCTCGCTCCCTGTCACGACCGTTGATCGCGGTGAAAAATAGCAACTCGTAAGATTTGAGAAAATAGATTATGAAAAATGGAGTTGCCACCAATTTTATTTGAATTTGAAAAAATTGAAAAACCTTTCTTTGAAAATGGTCTTTGGAACCATATTGGATTCGGGAGTTAGTTATGGATAGGGAAGGGCGGAAACTTAATCCCACAGCACCCCTAACACACCCGTTCTAAAACGGTACCTTAAGTTAATTGTGCAAATTCTTAACAATCCTTGAAAATATTTATTTTATCCATTTTGCAAAACATTGTAACTATTTTAAAAGAAACCACAAAATTATGAAAATTTAATTTTTGGTTTGACAGAATAGAGATTCTGCTCCTACGTATCCTCTGGTGCAATGAGGAACTCAAAGTTACGTAGTTCTTTATAAAATAAGTATGGGTTGATTGATTTTAATTAAGAAAAAGATTTTTGAAAAGGGATTTTACTTGAAAACAAACTTGTTCTTGCATAGGATTCAAGTTAGCACTAGGCTACTCAATAAATCCTTATGATCCAAACGATAATGAAGATAACATCCGCTATTTAATCATCATCATTGGTCATTGCATTGATTAAAAGATTTTTTCTTTTATCATTTTTTTTAAGGAAGGCACAAAGACAAATAAGCACACACAATTTTCCATGAGCTAGATAAATAATAATAAAAAGCAAGATTAAATATAAACATCTCAAATCAAACAACTTTAAACGAATTTTATTTTATTTTAGATTTTTTTTCCATTTTTTCCATTTTTTATTTTTTATTTTTATCTCATTTTTTATAACCTTTTCTTACTTCTTATTTTCACTTTTTTAAATTAATCACAATACACCACATAAAACGCACTATAAAGTAAACACCATTAAACAACAGTTAATTTTAAATGACACAAACAAATAAGCTTAAAATATTTTTATTTTTATCTTTATTCCATTTTTTTGGTATTTCAACATTTTTTATTTTTTTTATCCTGACTTTTATTTGTATGCTTATTATTTCCTATCTTAAGTCTACTTCCACACTTTTATTTGATTATTTTTTTATTTCAATTACTCTTAACTAATATGTAAGATTAATCCTCTACCCACAACAAATGAAAAAAAAACTAAATCTGTTAACAAAACTTGGCCCAACCCGAATATGGAACAAACCTGAACAACATCTCTTTAAGCCCAAACCCATCCTGAATCCAACCCCTTTTTTTTAGACCCACTACAAGTCCATTAGCATCAGGTTTTGAGTAAAAAAAAAAAGATAAACAGACAAACAAAATGAAAAAAAACAAAAGCTTTCAGAAGTTAACACAAATAATAAAGAGGGTGAGGAAATGGAGTTCTGGTCATATGGGTGGGGTATGGGTGAGAAGCTACCGGAGAGTGAAGACGGAGCGTCGTAGGTGGTTGCTGGTACGACGACGACGACAACGAAGAGGCGGCAGAGATCCGGCTCGTGTACGATTCGGTTGGCATGTGGAAGTTCATCGGACCCTGCTAGGTCGCGGTGGTGCAGCGCAACAGCCGGATCTGGTGGTTTTAGCTTCGCTTTAGGCCCGGCGTGGTGCGTGTGTGGTGGAGCAGATCTAGCGGCTCGGATGGTTGCGCGACTCTGGTCGCGTGGGTGCTAGTCGTTCCGGTTCAGGTTACGCAGGCGACGAGCGGCAGTGCAGTGCTGGCTGGTGGAGGCTTGAGGTGTGATCCGGTGGTTACGCGTGGTGATGGCCTGGCTGGTGTGGTGTTGGCACGAGCGGCAACGGTGGAGGAGCTACTGCTGGTGCGACAATGGCACAGTTTTGGGGTGAGCGCAGTGGCGCTGTGGGTCGCGGGTCACAGGGTGGCACTGTGAGTCGCGACGGGGAGGAAGGGCTCAGTTTACAGTGTGGCTGGATCTGGGTTCAGGAAGAAGTACGTGGTGGAGCTCGGTTGCGTGGACGGCCAGATCTGGACGGCACGATGCACAGCGGCGTGTAGTGGTTACAGGGTGATGGTGGAGATGGTGAAGGAGAAGTGGTGAGTTTATGGTGAATGGGTAGATGATGTGAGGGTGAGTGAGTTACGGTCATGGTGGTTGAAGGGGAATGGGTCCTTGGCAGAGGAGAGGGAAATATGAAAGATGGTGAAGAGGAGCAAGGGTAGAGGTTAATGGTGGTTACGGGTGATGGAGGTTGTTGAGGATGAGTGGAGGTGCTGGGTAATTTTGTTGAGCTGAAGATAGTGTTGGAATGGTGAGGATCCAGATGAGGGTGAAAGTAGCAAGGGGTGAAGAAGATGATGGGGCCGTGGGTTGTTCTCTACGTGAGGGAAAAAAAATGATTCTCAAAATCCTACCTCTCCCCAGTGTCTGTAATCCCCCTTCATTTTATATTTCTGCTTTGCAAACCAGAGATGACTCCTCTGCAAATCTCTGGAAAATTAGCTTAGGTGCAGATAGATTTTTTCTAGCTCAGTTTCCTTCTTCTTCGTGTATTTTCTTTTACTTTGTGACTTTCTCCCACTTTCACATCACTGAAAACTTTCCATTTTTGCTTCTCTTGAGCCTTGGGCCTTCGGAGCTGCTGCAGCATTGCAGCAGACATTGGAATAGAGTAAGGGAGGTTGACATGGTGTAGTTGCATTTCAACTAAAGTGAAATTGCAACCGAAAGAAAGCAACTAGTAGCAAAACATAACAAGGACTACCCTTTTTTTTTTTTTTGCTAAAGTAGGCTTACAATTGGGCCTAAAAAAAACATAAATATGGACCTTTAATTAATTAAATTCAATTTTTTTTTACTTTTCATTTTTTTGTTTTTTTGTTTTTTTATATTTTTTTTGAACCCGATCAAAATTGAGTGTTCACAGTTGCCCCTCTTTACTTGTTTCTTACTAGATAAAAGGAAAACTATAGTCTTCATATTATCATTGTAAGAAACGAGTAAAGACATAAACTTCAATTTTATCCGACGATACATAAGATGTAAAAAAAATGTGAGAAATAACATGCGAAGCGCCAATGCACTCAGAAGAATTGACAGAAATTAAAATACATATAGCCGATGTGCTCAAAAGAATTGACAGAAATTAAAATGCATGGAGCCGATGCGCACAAAAGAATTAACAGAAATTAAAATGCTTGGAGCCGATGCGCTCAAAAGAATTAACAGAAATTAAAATGCACAGAGTCGATGCGCTCAAAAGAATTGACAGAAATTAAAATGCATGAAGCCGATGCGCTCAAAAGAATTGACAGAAATTAAAACGCATGGAGCCGATGCGCTCAACAGAAATTAAAACGCATGGAGCCGATGCACTCAACAAAAATTAAAATGCAAGGAGTTGATGCGCTCAAAAGAATTGACAGAAATTAAAATGCATGGAGCCGATGCGCTCAATAGAAATTTAAATGCATGAAATGCATGGAGCGGATGCGCTCAATAGAATTGACAGAAATTAAAATGCATGGAGCCAATGCGCTCAACAGAAATTAAAATGCATAGAGCCGATGCACTCAAAAGAATTGACAGAAATTAAAATGCATGGAGCCGATGCGCTCAACAGAAATTAAAATGCAAGGAGCCGATGCGCTCAAAAGAATTGACAGAAATTAAAATGCATGGAGCCGATGCGCTCAACAAAAATTAAAATGCATGGAATGCATGGAGCTGATGCGCTTAACATAATTGACAGAAATTAAAATGCATGGAGCCGATGCGCTCAACAGAAATTAAAATGCATGGAGCCGATGCGCTCAAAAGAAATTAAAATGCATGGAATGCATGGAGCCGATGCGCTCAACAGAATTGACAGAAATTAAAATGCATAGAGCCGATGCGCTCAATAGAAATTAAAATGCATGGAGCCGATGCACTCAAAAGAAAAGACAGAAATTAAAAAGACAAATGGGCAACTGAGTCCCGGAATTTAAAAGACAGGCGGGCTACTGTGTTCTCGAAAAATAGATATTTAAAGAGGCAAAGCATCTTGATGCACAAGGATTTTTCTTCTTTTTCTTTTTTCTTTTCCCTTTTTTTTCTTTTTCTTCCTTTTTTGTTTGTTTTTTTTGTTTTAGTTTTATTAAAAGACCTTTGAACCAATAATGACTTTGGAAAGCTTTGACCAATCAAAACCCTTGTTCACATGCTTTTGCTCGTCGGACTTGATAACCTTGATCTTTTCTCTCTTTCTTCTTCCCTTTTTTTTGTTTTCTTTTCTTCTTAGCAACGAAATCAAATACTACATTGCAATTTGTACTTTAAGCTATTAAGATCTTTTAATCCAAATCAATCATTGAAGGATTATTGTAGAATTGTCAAATTAAATGGTTAACCATAAATTTATCCTATTTGAGACATAACTTAATGAGTAAGCATGCATTCATGAATGGATAGAAATTCGTTGAATGAACAAACTTCTTTTTATTTCTTTGGTAATCTAATCATATATGAACTTTTAGTGAGACACATGCTTGAAAGATGAAATCTTAGAAACTAAAGGAAGTTACAAAGGATAAGAAAAATTTGCCCTAGTATTGGTTCCTTGTTCCTCATTCAATTGATTCCCTGCAATGGCCTGATAACTCAACTATTGCCTCTGTGTTGTTACTTCCTTCAACACATCTTCTCCTCAGTCCTTCAAAAATAGTTGCCCCAGTGTAGCCAATTGAAAGCGAACAAAATTGTCTCAGTGTAGTCAATCAAATGCCGATAAGAATTGCCCCAGTTTGGTGAGCCCTTCAAGGAGTTTCATGCCAATTTTCTTTGAGATCCTGCCTATTTATTTGTCTTAACTTTTGCTTAGACTGCCCTTTTGGGTTTTCAGCCTAACGGACCCCTCTTTTTTTTTAGGCATAGAATCTCTTGACAACATCAGTGTTTACGGGCCTCGGCAATTCTTCTCAATTACTCATGTCGAGGTCACCCATTCGGATTCTTCCAACTCTGCCTCCATCAAAACCCTTAGAGAAGGAATCTCAATTACTATGGGAGAGACGGCCTCTATCCCATATACCAATGAGAAAGGCGTTGCCCCAATGCTTGATCGTATATTGGTACGATACGCGTGTAAAGCATAGGGTAACATTTCATGCTAGTCTTTGTAATTCACCACCATCTTGGCAATAATTTTCTTGACATTCTTATTTGCCGCTTCAACTGCACCATTCATCTGGGGCCTGTAAGGAGCTGAATTATGATGCTTGACTTTAAAATTCTCACAAAACTTCCAAATCTCAGCACCGTTGAGATTGGTGGCATTATCTGTTATTATCCTTTCTGGAATTCCATATCTGTAGACAATATTCCTTTTAAGGAATCTCAAAAATACTTTTTGAGTGATATTGGCATACGAGGAAGCTTCTACCCACTTGGTGAAATAGTCAATCGCCACTAAAATGAAGCGATGACCATTGGAAGCTTTAGGATTAATGGGTCCAATGACATCTTTTTCCCACATTGAGAAAGGCCATGGAGATACCAAATTGTGCAAGGGAAATGGAGGTGCATTTACTCGATCTGCATATATCTGGCACTTCTGACACTTTCGTACATATTCTATGCAGTCTATTTCCATGGAGGACCAATAATAGCCACTTCTGAGAATTTTTTGTGCCATCATATGACTATTAGCATGAGTTCTACAAATCCCTTCATGGACTTCAGACATAATTATGTGAGCTTCACGAGCATCCACACATCTAAGCAAAGTGCCATCATGACTTCTCTTGTACAAAACCTCTCCATTCAAGAAAAAAACCATTGCCAGCTGACGGATAGTCTTTTTACCTCAGTTGCCCCATTTGGGTATTCTCTATGTTGAATATACTGCTTGATATCATGATACCAAGGTTTACCATCTGGCTCATCTTCCATATTAGCACAATACGCAGGCTCACTGTGCATCTTTACTTGGATAGGTTAAACATTATTGTGAACATTCAATTTGGTCATTACAGCCAAAGTGGCCAAGGCATCTGCAAACTGATTTTTGTCTCAAGTCAAATGGGAGAAGGTCACCTCCTCAAATTTCTCAATCAGCCGGGTCAAATACTTTTGATAAAGCACCAACTTTGGGTCCTTGGTTTACCATTCACTATTCACCTGATAAATGATAAGTGCCGAATTTCCAAATACCTTTAGCTGTTTGATCCCCAAGTCAATTACAACTTGTAAACTATTAGCACAGGCCTCATATTCTGTAACATTATTGGTGCATTTAAAATCATGCTTGATAGCGACTGGATATTGCTTTCTAGTTGGTGAAACAACCACGGCTCCTATGCCACTACCATGCATGTTGACTGCTCCATCAAAATACATCTTCCAAATGGGCTCATCCTCACCTTCTTCTTCTCCTTCTACTGTCAATATTTCTCCATTAGGGAACTCGGATGTTACTAGTTGTCCACCCTCAAGAAGGTTTTCAGCTAAATGATAAGCAATTGCACTACCTTTGATGGATTTATGAGTTATGTACTTGATGTCGAATTCTGATAGTATCATTTGCCATTTTGAAACCCTTAATGAAACATGAGGGCTTTCAAATATATACTTCAGGGGGTCCATTCGGGAGATTAACCAAGTGATGTAATACAGCATATATTGCCTTAATCGTTTTGAGGTCCATACTAGAGCACAACAAGTCTTTTCAATAGCCATGTAACGGGCTTCACAGTCATTGAACTTCTTACTTAGATAATAAATTGCCTGCTCTCTTTTCTCTGATTCATCATGCTGCCCCAACATTGCTCCCATTGAGGTTGGCAGTACGGTTAAGTACAACATTAGAGGCCGACCAGGTGTAGGTGGTACTAAAACAGGAAGGTTCACTAGATAAGTCTTTATCTTGTCAAAAGCTCCTTGACATTCCTCATCCCATTTTCCTGGCTGGTGTTTCTTCAGCAGCTTGAATATAGGCTCACAAGTACTGGTCAAGTTGGCAATGAATCTAGCAATGTAGTTAAGTCTCTCGAGGAAACTTCTCACTTCACGCTCTGTCTTAGGAGCAGGCATCTCCTGTATTGCTTTCACTTTATCTGGATCCACCTTTATTCTTTCTCTACTAACAATGAATCCGAGTAGCTTTCTAGTGGATGCTCCAAAAACACATTTAGCAGGGTTCAACCTCAGCTTGTACTTTCTGAGTCTTTCAAACAGCTTACGCAAAATTGTCACATGACTTTCTCCTTCTCTAGACTTGGCAACTATATCATCCACGTACACCTCAATTTCCTTGTGCATCATGTCATGGAACAATGCAACCATAGCGCGTTGGTAAGTAGCCCCAGCATTCTTTAATCCAAACGGCATCACTGTGTAGCAAAATATCCCCCAAGAAGTGATGAAAGTGGTTTTTTCTTTGTCATTGACATCCATGGGGATTTGATTGTACCCCGAGTATCCATCCATGAATGAAAACTTGTGATTCCTAGCAGTGTTATCAACCAAAACATCGATATGAGGGAGTGGGAAATTATCCTTCGGACTGGCCTTATTCAGATCCCTGTAGTCCACACACATTCAGACTTTCCCATCCTTCTTAGGCACAGGCATAATATTGGCTACCCACTCTGGGTGTCTTGACACTTCTACAAATCCTGCTTCTAGCTGCTTGGTCACCTATTCCTTAATCTTCAGGGACATATCAGGATGCATCCTCCTTAACTTTTGCTTCTTTACCTCAACATCTGGATGTAGTGGGATTTTATGAGATGCTATCTCCGGATCTAATTCAGGCATGTCTTGATAAGACCAAGCAAAGACATCCATATACTCTTTGAAGAGTGCAATCATTTCTTCACATTTGGGATTTTTCACCATTTTCAACTCCTTTTTCTCTTCCTCTGTCCCCATGTTAATCACCTCTGCTTCTTCGCCATTCAAGTCAAATCCTTTCTCTGAATACTCTAGTAATTTTTCAAAATTTTCAATAACTTCTCCCTCTTCATCAGATCCAGGGTCTTCTTCCTCAAACATCGCATGGGAATCAATTGATGAGTTTTCAAGGTCCCCTTTGTGAGGTGTACTTTCTACAAGACTCAGATCCTTGGAAAGTAATTTGTGTGGAGTTGGAACAGTAAAATAGAGTAGGAATGATAAAAGAAAAAATAAAATATTATACAAAAAGGAAAATTGGTAAATGCAAATGGACAAGTCAAAGTACAACGAGGAGGAATGTTGAATAATCATGCAAATTCATTAAGTTAATGTCTCAAACAGCACAAACATAAGCTCAAAACACAGCCAATCTTAAATATCAGCTTAGTACAGTGTAACCAAATAATTACTTGGAAATAATCACATCAATCATTGGTTCGGACTGCCAGTTCTTCAGTGGCTCCTCATCAGCAGAGGGACGGATTGCCTTGCTCTCTTTTGGGCCTTCTTTATGCAACGCATTAACAGTGGGATGGCATTGGGAGCGAATGACTTCTCCAGACATGATTATCTTGGCTGGTGCTGGGAATATTTCCCTCAGGTGGGGAATATGCTTCATCTTGCCCTTGTGATTTTTCTTTCCGAGGGTCATGCTCCTTATTCTTTCTTCCAGGGATGCTTCATACCCTAACCCAAACTTGTCCTACTTTTCCTGGAAGGACACCAGCGATCGAGTACCTTGCAATTGTGAGCCCAAGCCTTTTCCTTCTTCGTATCCACTACTTGCCATAATCCAGGCCACCACTTGATCCACACTTTGCGTCGGAGATTCATCCTTACCAACTCCAGTCTCAACTATTTCAAAACTATGCCACAAATTCTCTTCATTTTTCTCTGCACTCTCCACATATGGCACTGAAACTGGTTTTGACATCATAATCTCTTCCTTTCCATGTATGGTAATGACTGACCCATTTTCAATGTATTTAACACTCTGATGCAGGGTAGAGGGAACAGCACCAGCAGCATGGATCCATGGTCTCCCCAAGAGCATTGTGTAACTAGGCTCAATATTCATAACTTGGAACAACACTTGAAAGTTACTTGGACCAATCTCCAGTGGTAACATCATCTCTCCCAAGATGCCTCTCTTATTTCCATCAAAGGCCCGTACCACCATTTCTCGGGATGACAATTCATCCTTACTTATTGATAATGAAGTCAGAGTCGACATAGGTAGGATGTTCAGTGCAGACCCCTCCTCTATCAAAACCTTTACAACTATATACCCTTTGCATTTGAGGTTTATATGCAAAGCCCGTGGATTTCTCTCAGATCGAGAAATGATCTCTTCCTCAGTAAAAGTGATCCTGTTGACACGTTTCACCGGGTCCACCATATTGATGACACTTTCAGGGTTAGCATCAGGCTTGACATAGGCTTCATTCAGAACTCTCAGTAATGCCTTCCGGTGTATTTCAGATGTCAAGACGAGTGACAAAAGAGATATTCGGGCTGGAGTCTTCTTCAACTGCTCCACCACATCATACTCGCTTTGCTTCATTATCTTCAAGAACTCTTCTTCCTCTTCCTTCCTCTTCTCCTCTTCTTTTGATGTTTCTTCCCTACTCACTTTTTTGATAATTTTTCCCTTTTCTATTTCTCCTGGGCTATAACATCGCCAACTCCTTGTAATTCCTCCTACCCCGACTATGTTAGTCACTGGGTCTCCCTCCTAATGTACTTCTGCAACTTGGGCATTTGAAGTCCCTTCCCCGACTCCCTTTATCTCTACCCTTGTTTCATAGCTCCAGGGCACTGCGCGGGTGTCATTACAAGCAAATGGCGTTGGCTTCTTGACTGTCAATACTACTTTTCCTAGCGCCGAAACTTGGCTGAGAGGTGGCACCTTAAGTACAAATCGTTCAATCACATTGACCTCTTCAAAGGAAGTTACCCCTGGTCTTGCTTGTATTATTCCCAATATGAGCAATCTCTGGACTCGAACCTTAAAGTCCCAGCAGTTCTCAATATCGTGTCCTGTTTCCCCATAATGGTAAACGCACCTGGACTCTTCATCATGCCTCTCCTCTTCTTTCACTGATGAAGCTGGTGCAGTGATAACATAACCTGCTATCTTCAGTCCCTCAAATATTCGAATCATCGGCGTATGCAGGCTCATGACTTCTTTAATTGGAGGTCCTTCCATCTCTACGGCATTCGCCTTATTCCTTCCACCATAATTAGGGATTGGGTTATTAACGATACTGGGCCAGCCTCTTCTTGAATGTCAAGCTTCCCATAAGCAATAAGTTTCCTTACTGTAGTCTTTAAAGCCTCATAATCTTCAATTGAATGTCCTGGGATATCCATGTGGTATTTGTAAGTTAAATTCAGGTTATACCACGCTGGGAACGGTCGTTCTAAGGGACGTACAGGATTTCCCAAAATGAGGTGGGTATCGAATAGCCTTTGGAATAGGTCTGCATTTGAAATAGACAGTCTTGGGAAAGGGGGTAAGTTTTGAGGACGAAAGCGACCTTGATTCTGGAGGTTTGGCCGAAGTTGTGGGTGATTTGGGTAGGCTTGTGGAGGTACAGGTGGGTATCGGGTATAGGTTGGGCGAGTTGGTATATATGGTTGTGGTGTGGGAACATTATTGATTTGGAATTGCGGAGTTGGGGTAATGTTTGTGGTAGGCATAACTTGGTGCGGCGGGTAATAAGGAAGTGTAGGTGTTTGGTATGGAAGGTGAGGGTTAAGGTTATATGGTACTTGGCGGCTTGAGTTTTGTGGAGAATATCGAGGTCTGAAGGTCTGCTGGGGTTGGACATGATTCACCTCAGGTTCCTTCTTTTTCAGCTGGAATCCCTTCTTACAAGCAGTATTCTCCGTATTGTTCACCGATAACTTCCCAGCTTTGGCCAAAATCTCTATCCTTTCTCCCGCCATTATCAAGTCTGCAAAATCCTTATAGGCTGCCCCGACCGTTGCCCCGATAAAATGATTTCCCAAGGTTCCCAGGAAATATGAACACATCTCAGATAGTGTTAATGGAGGCTGAACTTGAGCTGCTAAGGCTCTCCACCTTTGTGCATATGGTCTGAAAGGTTCATCATTTCCTCTCTGTATCGAGCTCAATTGTTCCTGGGTCGGAGTTGCGTCCAGATTAAATTTGTATTGGTCCATGAATAGGTCAGCCAATTCTGTCCAACGAGAAATCTTAGAGTGGTTTAATTGAAGATACCACTCTAAAGCAGGACCTGTAAGACTCTCGTGGAAAAATCTAATGAGGAACTTATCATCCCTGGACCAAACAGCCATCTTGGTTCCATAACTGATCAAATGAAACCGAGGGTTACCACTTCCATCGTACTTGGCAAAATCGGGAATCTTGAAGTCTTTAAGGATTACGACATCTGTGGTAGGACACAGTTCTTCTATTCTCAGAGGTCCATAAGCACTGGGGCCCTTGATTACCTTGATCTGTTCCTCCATTTTCTCCATCCACTCTTCCTTCATCTTGTCCTTCTCGGTCATGACGTGGCTATTCCCAGAGTGAGGTATTGTTGCTTGCCCTATAATGGACACATGAGGTTGTTCCCAGGTAGGGCCAGCATAACCAGGAACTTCATTATGAGTACCTTCCAAAGTGCGATACCCCTCCCCAATAGGCATGACAATCGATGTCATTTGAGTTGGTTGTTCATGGATCCCCACAGTGATGCCTGAGGTTATAGTCGGGAATGTCGGGGCAGTCATTGATGGCACATTTACATATGCTTCAACCCCATTTGTACATCTATTTTCGCTTATTAAGTGAAGAGACTCCCTCACATCTTGCAGTATTGCTTCCAACCTTACTTGGGCCTCTGACATCTCATTTATCCTCCCTGTCATTTCATCGACTTCTCTGCTCAAGTTTCTCCCTACCTCAGGATTATTAGCAGTCATTCTGGTCTGAGATCTAGTATTGTGAACTCAGGTTTGATTGGTAGCTTCTTTCCTAGGCAGCGCAATGATTCCTGAATTAAATTGATTTATTAAAACAAAACAACATTAAACAAAGAAAAAGGAAGAAAAAGTTAGCGCTATTGTGAGGATGCTTAGTGATTGTGGAAAGATTTACACGGACATTCAATAACAATGCAGGATCCCAAATTCTGCACTTCAGGTTCATCATCCCTTAGGCAAGAATATGGTTGACAGCGATCCCAAGGGAGTATTCTCTCCTCAATGGGTGCTATCTTCTTGGATATTCACAAGCAATGCAGTCATCCTTTCACTGAATATTAGGCTTTCTATATTTTCACTAAAGGACGAAATGTCTCAGGTCGAGAGCATGATTGACAACCTATTCAAAAGGGCATTCACCCCTCAATGAATAATGTCTAGGTGAAAAACAGTAAAATCAATGTTTGAAACAAAACACTACAATCGGTCATTCATATTCATTTCAAATTTTAATCAGTACAAGGTCTCAGACTCCTCAAAAGGTAACATAAACAAACATTACATTAACAACTTCATTTGCTTTTTTCTAAAACCCTTAGCAAGACCTCGACAATACTTCATAAAATCAGTGATCTTTGATGGTAGTCGTTGCCAGGGGTTTATGTGAACTTGAATGTCTGCTTCTTCGAAATGAGTAATCAGTTGTGCGGTATGATATTGTAAGCTATCAGACATGTCTTTAAATTTCTTCTTCCATTCTTCTTTTTCAGCCCTTTGATCTTGTGCTACTGATTGCCACATTTCTGCCCATTCTTCTTTTTACCTCACTAGTCTTTGGGCTTCGAGTCTCCAATGCTCATGGTCTCGCCCCAACTTTTGAATTTTCAGCTTCAAATGCTCATTCTTTCGGTTTGCTTCCACGAGTGCATCGTGATATTTGGTAGCTAATGCTCGTCCTTGGTTAGAGCGGCACTTTGCTTCAGTCAGAGTTTCTTGTAAGGCTTGCATTCTACGATCTTGTACTCTAGCATTCGCTGCCAACTTTCCTTTCTCTTGCAAAACCAACGCCATTGTCTCCTCCTGAGCACTTATCTTTGCTCGTAATTCATGAACTTCTGTTATGGTCTTTTCAAATTCTATCTCCTTTCCTTTCCTTGCTCTTTTTACTCTGTTTGGGGTCTTAGCCATATCTGCACACTCATCTTTTAAATATTCAACTTCATCAGCTAGCTTCTGGCATCGACTCTGGTGGATGACTACTTTTAACTCAGTGGCTTTCTTTCCTTATTCCAAGAATTTCGTTTGTGCTTTCAGTCTTTCCATATCGGTGGCCATTTGAGGTATGATTTGAGGATGACCTTTGTCATCTGAAACTGTCTGAGGGATACTATTCTGTACCCTTCTTACCTCTCTCCATTGCAAGTATTCAGAGGTACAGACCACCACATGCTTCCCTAATTCCTTTATTCCTGCCATATGAATATTCTTCCAAGCATCTCTAATCTCTTTTTCTCGCTTAGTAGTGCTTCCATCTTGCTGGTATAAGAAGCTGAACCCTTCAAGTTGCTTTTCATTGGGCATATATTGAGTCCATTGGAGTTGTCTAAGCACAAGGATTGGTGCGTATGATACACCACCTCTAGGGCTCATCAAAGGAACATTAGGAAAATCACCACAGCTGAAAACTATCTCTTCTCCATGATACCATGGACATACCCATTTAAAAGAATCTGGCCCCATCATCACGAACTCATTTTTCCATTCATAAGCTTTTTGTTGCTTCACTGGTATGCGACCAAAATTCCTTAACGGGTCAGGTAGGAGTCCCAGGCGATTCTGTACATCCATATGCGTTATGACCCAAACGTACGATATATGTGTACATCATCGAATCTTTCCACCACCCTTTTGATGACAGATTTCCATTGTCAAGAAAGTATCAGCAAGAATGGCAGGGATTGGATTTGCTTTATACTTCTCAAACTTGAAGAATACATCCATTGTTGCTTGATCTACCATATCTGAGGTAAATTGGAATAACACTAACCCAAAGATGGTTAAGGCCGGTGTTTTGTTGAAGAAATCCCACTTTTCTTGTTGTGCTAGATACTGAAGATGTGCTTCGAGGTAACTTTTCTTCAAGCCTTCTGTTCCTCCCTTTCTTTTCATGCCCAATTGATTTGTTTGAGCCCCTATCAGTTCTGCTATCTTCCTTACTGATACATAATACCCTCCATAAAGATAAACATTTGGGTGCTTGCTCATTGGGAGTCTTAACATGATAGTGTACTCTTCAATGGTCGATGCAATATCTAGGTCAGGCAACTCAAAACATTTCAGAGAATGGTTCCAAAATTGTGCTAGGCCACTCAAGACAGGCTCTTCAACTGTGATGCGCAATAAGTCTAGGATCTGCCCATAACTACTCGAGAACTCTGATCGAGCTTTAGGAGTCATCTGTTGAGTAATGTCCTTCACACGCCTCAGATCACTGCCATTAACTGTAATATTCATATTCCTCTTGAGGTCAACTGCATTGCTTGTGTTTTGCCCATGACACATTTCTTCCATTCAACTATTGATGAGTACCAATCTTTCCACTTTACCAAGCAAACTCACCCTACAGAATTAAAAAAAAAGTGTAAGCATGCCAGAAAAAAGAAGGGTGCATCCTAAAGGTACCTCTTATCGAGGTAACTCTAGAGAATGTATCCTAACAACCTACATGGAGAAACCCTTATAGGGTTGTAAACCCAAAGGATGATGCATGATATGCAAATACATTTTTTTTAATGCAGTAAATGACATGAGCATGCAAGATATATATATATATATATATATATATATAAGATATATATATATATATATATATATATATATATATATATATATATATATTAAATGCTATAAAAATGTAAGCCATGAGTAATGCAAGATGAAGTATATATTTTTTTTTGTGCTGATTTTTTTTTTTACAAAAAAAATGCATGAATGAATGATATGAGAAAACGATAAGTAAATAATTTTTTTTTTGCTAAGAATGGAAATGTAAGATGATGTATTTTTGATGATTTTTTTTGGAAAAAGAAAAAGAAAATGCAAGAATGAATCACATAAAGAAGATATAGACAAAGAAGAAGTACGCCCCCCTTTGTGCCCTAGTTATGTGGAACTTAAAGGTTGGATTTCCTTAAGGTCACGACTCTAATTTTGGCAACCATTATGTTCGATCCATCAGTACAAGATTTTCAGGACAGATCTAAACTTCTAAAAGTCATGGTCCTTAGATTGCCCTTATCTATAAAGACAAGGTCTCAATTCATGAATTAATCACAAGTAGGGATAAACCCTCTCAATATGACTAGTTCATGATATTAGTAACAATCTGAGTGGTGTCTCAACAAATGTCAAGTGAGCATAAAGCCCCTCAATAACAAAAGTCGAGACTCCTCATATTCCCCGGCTTCGCACAGACTCGGGTATAGAGCGCAAAAAGTGTGTGAGGTAAGTGATAATGATGTGTGTGAGGGAGCATACAAACCTGTACAAAAATTTAAAAAGATAAAACTACCCCCAACCTGCAAAAACATATATACAATAACCAGCCAGCAATCATCTATCCTAGGGTTTCAACAATTATGTACGAAATATATACAGGTAACAATATACATAAGATAATGCCATTAGATATTTACACACATAAATAAATAAATAAATAAATAAATAAATAAATAAATAAAATCTATCTATAAACAAAAAGAAAACAAAAACAAGGATCAAAAGGGGTAAAATAAATAAATTTTAGATATTAACAATTTGCACAACTAACAACAACAGGCTTGACTCTCTGAGTGTCCCCAACGGAGTCGCCATCTATCACGACCATTGATCGCGGCGAAAAATAGCAACTCGTAAGATTTGAGAAAATAGATTATGAAAAATGGAGTCGCCACCAATTTTATTTGAATTTGGAAAAATTAGAAAACCTTTCTTTGAAAATGGTCTTTAGAACCAGATTGTCAGTTATGGATAGAGAAGGATGGAAACTTAATCCCACAGCACCCCTAACATACCCGTTCTAAAACGGTACCTTAAGTTAATTGTGCAAATTCTTAACAATCCTTGAAAATATTTATTTTATCCCTTTTGCAAAACATTGTAACTATTTAAAAAGAAACCACAAAATTATGAAAATTTAATTTTTGGCTTGACAGAATAGAGATTCTGCTCCTACGTATCCTCTGGTGCAATGAGGAACTCAAAGTTACGTAGTTCTTTATAAAATAAGTATGAGTTGATTGATTTTAATTAAGAAAAAGATTTTTGAAAAGGGATTTTACTTGAAAACAAAGTTGTTCTTGCACAGGATTCAAGTTAGCACTAGGCTACTCAATAAACCCTTATGATCTAAACGATAATGAAGATAACATCCACTATTCAATCATCATCATTAGTCATTACATTGATTAAAAGATTTTTTCTTTTATTATTTTTTTAAGGAAGGCATAAAGACAAATAAGCACACACAATTTTTCATGAGCTAGATAAATAATAATAAAAAGCAAGATTAAATATAAAACATCTCAAATCAAAAACTTTAAACGAATTTTATTTTATTTTATATTTTTTTCCATTTTTTTATTTTTTATTTTTATCTCATTTTTTATAACCCTTTCTTACTTCTTATTTTCACTTTTTTAAATTAATCACAATACACCACATAAAACGCACTATAAAGTAAACACCATTAAACAATAGTTAATTTTAAATGACACAAACAAATAAGCTTAAAATATTTTTATTTTTATCTTTATTCCATTTTTTTGGTATTTCAACATTTTTATTTTTTTGTATATTTTTTTTGTCCTGACTTTTATTTGTATGCTTATTATTTCCTATCTTAAGTCTACTTCCACACTTTTATTTGATTTTTTTTTATTATTTCAATTACTCTTAACTAATATGTAAGATTAATCCTCTACCCACAACAAATGAAAAAAAACTAAATCTGTTAACAAAACTTGGCCCAACCGGAATATGGAACAAACCTGAACAAGACCTCTTTAAGCCCAAATCCATCCTGAATCCAACCCCTTTTTTTTAGACCCACTACAAGTCCATTAGCATCAGGTTTTGAGTAAAAAAAAAAAAATAGACAAACAAAATGAAAAAAAAACAAAAGCTTTCAGAAGTTAACACAAATAATAAATAGGGAGAGGAAATGGAGTTCTGGTCATATGGGTGGGGTATAGGTGAGAAGCTACCGGAGAGTGAAGACGTAGCGTCGCCAGTGGTTGCTAGTACAGCGACGAAGACAACGGAGAGGCGGCAGAGATGCGATTCGTGTACGGTCTAGACGGTGTGCGGAAGCTCATCGGACCTGCTGGGTCGCGGTGGTGCGGCGAAGCAGCTGGATCTGGTGGTTTTAGCTTCGCTTCAGGCCCGGCGTGGTGCGTGTGGGGTGGAGCAGATCGAGCGGTTCGGATGGTTACGCGACGCTGGTCGCGTGGGTGCTGGTTGTTTTGGTTCGGGTTACGTAGGAGACGAGCGGCAGTGCGGTGCCGGCTGGTGGAGGCTTGAGGTGCGATCCGGTGGTTACGCGTGGTGATGGCCTGGAAGCTGTGGTGCTAGCACGAGCGGCGACGGTGGAGGAGCTACTGCTGGTGCGACAATGGCGCAGTTTCGGGGTGAGCGCGATGGCGCTGTGGGTCGCGGGTCATAGGGTGGCACTGCGAGTCGCGACGAGGAGGAAGGGCTCGGTTTGCGGTGTGGCCGGATCTGGGTTCAGGCAAAAGTACGTGGTGGAGCTCAGTTACGTGGACGGCCAGATCTGGACGGCACGATGCACAACGGCGTGTAGTGGTTGCAAGGTGATGGTGGAGATGGTGAAGGAGAAGTGGTGAGTTTATGGTGAATGGGTAGATGATGTGAGGGTGAGTGAGTTACGGTCATGGTGGTTGAAGGGGAATGGGTCCTTGGCAGAGGAGAGGGGAATATGGAAGATGGTGAAGAGGAGCAAGGGTAGAGGTTAATGGTGGTTATGGGTGATGGAGGTTGTTGAGGATGAGTGGAGGTGCTGGGTAATTTTGTTGAGCTGAAGATAGTGTTGGAATGGTGAGGATCCAGATGAGGGTGAAAGTAGCAAGGGATGAAGAAGATGATGGGGGCCGTGGGTTGCTCTCTACGTGAGGGAAAAAAATGATTCTCCGAAAATCCTACCTCTCCCGCTAATGTCTGTAATCCCCCTTCCTTTTATTTTCTGCTTTGCAAACCAGAGATGACTCCTCTGCAAATCTCTGGAAAATTAGCTTAGGTGCAGATAGATTTTTCTAGCTCACTTTCCTTCTTCGTGTATTTTCTTTTGCTTTGTGACTTTCTCCCACTTTCACATCACTAAAAACTTTTCATTTTTGCTTCTCTTGAGCCTTGGGCCTTTGGAGCTGCTGCAGCATTGCAGCAGACATTGGCATAGAGTAAGGAAGGTTGACATGGTGTAGTTGCATTTCAACTAAAGTGAAACTGCAACCGAAAGAAAGCAACTAACAGCAAAACGTAACAAAGACTACCCCCTTTCTTTCTTTTTTTTGCTAAAGTAGGCTTACAATTGGGCCTAAAAAAAATAAATATGGACCTTTAATTAATTAAATTCAAATTTTTTTACTTTTCATTTTTTTGTTTTTTTATTTTTTTTTGAGCCCCGGTCAAAATTGAGTGTTCACACTTCCTAACGCTGCTCGTTGCTTGCTCCCTACTCCCTGCTCACCGCTTGGCTCTGCTCGTCGCTCGACGCTGCTTAATAAGTCTCTAATTATCTGAAGTATAATATAGATTTGACCAATAAAGTATTGTTGACATTCATTTCATAGTCTTTTTCTAATTTGAGTATTCTTGACTATCAAAAAATTAAAAAATCGAGTCAAACTGAATTAATTAATTTTGATTGATTCAAGATTTATTTTCCTCTAGAAGTTGAACCAAACCGACCTGATTATACTCCTACCAAAATATGTGACACGAAAGAAATATATAAAATAAAAATGTTCTTCAACATTTCTCATTTCTCGTTACTCATATGCTAAATGTATTTAGTATTTTTTATTGAATTTTTTTTCAATAAACAAACACTACTACTTTATTTTTAATTCTAAATATTTTCTATTTGACACTTTATTCAATTTGTCAAATAAACCCATAACCTATTACTTTCTCCGTCCATTTATATCTTTTTTTAACAAAAAATATTTTATTTTAAAATATGTTATTTAAAAATATTAAAAAAGTAGTAATTAATTTTTTCAATTTTACTCTTATTTTTTATTATCTTAACTAAAGTCAATAATTACACATAATTCATAATTAATAGAGTGAGAGAAAATATAATTAAATTATTGTGAAAAACCTTTAAAAAAATTTATAAAGGAATGAATGGAATACAAAAGCACATGAGTTCAACTGGCCAACAGTTTTGCAAAGAAGACATATTAAATCAACGAATAAGGAGAAATTCGGGACTTTTAAAGTTAGTCTTCTTATTATTATAAAATTTGTGAATGAAATTGAGAGAGAAGAAAAGGATGAAAAAATATTTGTCATTTACTGTACTTTTTCAACTCCATATTTATATTGATTTAACCAATAACATAGCTTTCATTTTAAATATAAATAATTGATGTTAATGTAACACAACTTTTGTAGATAATCAAAGTGCAAAACATGTAGCCAAAACATGAATTAGGACATTATACAAGGACATACAGTACGAGCATAGACGGTGACTTTTGTCTTTTGGTGCGGCTTTGTTGTTCTTTTTTCATTAAAGACGAATCATTCAAAATCATTGATTTGATGTAAATCCTCTTTAATTAGGCGAAAGAAAAGAAAATAGATTCTTCTCTTAACTTATACATTGAATGGGAACCCTGAGTATGTGATTTGGTGTCACTAACTAGGCCTCCGATACTTGTAGTTTCCTGTGTAAATGCAATGACAAAGGAAAAGGGCTCCGATATATATCGTACAGTGGAATGAATCCAAATTAACTTGCAAGGACCCTTTAGCAATGTCAACTGTTTTGTGATAAAAATATATGCTGAAGAGCTGCATGTATCCCCCTTATAAATGGTTTCCTACAAGGGAAAAAATCTTGCATATTTTTCCTTTTAATTCTATTTCAATAAACTAAAAAGGAGTGGATGAACACATTTTCTCAAATGAAATTTAAGATAGGGTAGGCACTATTTTTTTGTTTTTTGTTTTAAATATTTATACCGATTAGATGCATTGCGCTCAATACAGGAAGAGATGTCCTCTTCCTTTTCCTATGAACTTAACCCATATCTTTGAAAGTGAGATTATTATCCAAATTTTTAAAAGGAGATTAGGAGATCTAATCTCTCACTTACAGTGATGTTCTATATTATAAATCTTTTTCCGCTTTTCAAAAGTTAGATCCTTATTCAATTTAGAAGTGGTTACCTCAAGAAGATGAGATGAGCAAGGTTTAGAAAGGTAGCCACGCCACAAAAATTGATTCCCCCCTATCTAACCCTACCAAAAAAAAAAAAGCTTGATCAGTCTGAACTCTGAAGAAATAAAATTGTCATTTAAAAAGAAAATAAACAATTGATTTTTCTCAGCAAAAGAAAATATATATTTTTCTGTTAAGAATGTCATTATTACTCTCTAAACCAATTTATTATTTGACATGCAGTATATAAATATTAAATATTCAAATTACCTTGCCATATTTTACAGAGTTTTTCTTAGATTCATTTTTCGAGATTCTAACTGCTTTAATTTCAAATTCTTATCGTTTATATTTTATTTTCGCTTTGCATGTACACATTCAATATGTACTTCAAAAAATTAAACTAACATCTGATATTGTATCTTATATCAATTATATGCCATGTAAGGATCATACTCTCTCTCTCTCTCTCTCTCTCTCTCTCTCTCTCTCTCTCTCTCTCTCTCTCTCTATATATATATATATATATATATATATATATATATATATATTTGACGGGATACTCTCTAATATTTTAATTATTAGTCTCAAGTTCAAATTTCACTAAATAGAGGTTGAGAATAAAAAGGAAAATAATTTCCTTAAGAGTTTGTTTGGATTGATGGTAAGATATGAAAAAGAGTAGAATTAGATAGAATGTGGTATGATTTCATTATTTGAATTTTTAAAATTAGGATGTAATGAAATAATATAAGATAACATCCATTTTATTTCATTATATTTTAAACCCAATTTTTCTTCTCTCGAAATTAAGCTGAATAAGATAGAATAGAATGACATAGGAACAATAATATATTATAATTCTTATCATTTCATTTCACTCATCATTCCAAATAATGGGATGACTACTTTCCTTCATACCAATTTTAAATATCTAAATAATAGTATTAAAACTTTATATCATTTCACTTTATTCTATCCTATCATATCTCATTCCATTTCACCCACCATAAATTATCCAAATATAACTTTTACCACCAATCCAAACAAAGAAAAATATGAAGTTGGGACACATGTTTTCTTAACAATTGTTTTCTCTCCCTTCTTTAAAAGCTTCTCTTACGTGGTGTGCACATAACAAGTGATTTTAAACAAAATCAAATCATTTGTCCTACCTTTCTGTCTCCAAATTTATCTCTCAAATTAAAAACTAACAACTAAAAAAAGATCATTTAAGAGAGGTATTTTAAATAAGCTAGGTTTGACTTGAATAATCAACATAACTCGAGTTTAGGGCATGTCAAATTGTCAATTAGTTTATTTTTCACTTTTTCGTCTATATAGCAATTAGCTAGTGGGCAAAAATATTGTTGCCACCACAAAAACAAATTTTCTTGCATGGTATATATCTTTTATAAAAGAAAGATACTCTACTAATTATTTCCCACCAAAAAAATGCAAGTTACATAATTTAAATATCTTTTAAGTCGTTCTCACTAACAATCAATCATTCTCCTCTAAAAGGTGATTTTAGTAAATAGCCAAATATAATACTTAGACTAAGGGTTAACTTGGTAATTTTTCTTACATCTCCCCCTGGGCCAGGTATCATATATACCCCAAAATAAAGGGCTTTGAGTCTAGAAGAAAAGCACTTATGCTACCAATTCCTATTTAGTGAAAACTGAAACCATGTTGTCATGTTGAAAACTTTTTCTTCCATTATAATGGAGAGAATGACAATTTGAACCATGAATTGTGGGCCGTAGTTGAGTGTGTCGATGGCTGAGTTCTGAATCCTGCCTCTCGCACTTTCCACGTAAAGAATACACATCAATTTTCTTTATACAAAGTTTGGCTGCAAATGCATGAACTGCAATCTTTCTCTGGATCGTCATGTCTTGGATCATATCTATACTCATATCTGAATTTGTACAAGTTGCCAATTACTAAACAAGCATAAATTCAGTGGCTAGAGCACAAGTTTTTGACGAATGGCACGTAGTGAAATAATCTTCTCTAAGACCCTATATGTTATGGTCAGAATATGTTTCTTGGCTTTGGGATTGTTAGGCAGAAACCGTGACAAATGAATCAAACGAGAAAAAGGTAACGATTTTTTTACAAGATTTTTGGTTTTCATCACATTTCTACATAAAGATCCAGCATATGATTTTTTGTGCAAAACTCACTTCTAACTGTAAGTTTTCCATATAAGAATTTGAATAATGTCAATACAAAAACTGGAGTATAAAAGTTATATAAACAAAACTGATAGATAAATGAAGAGTATTATTACATAGAGTAACATAGAAAAGTTAACTTCAGAGCATTAATATAAAACGAAGGTAAAAATTTAAGGTAAAAATTAATTATACTTTCATTCCTCTTACTTTACAACTGTGAAAATAGAGTGATGCAAAACTATTTTATACTCATACATGATATATTAAGAACAAAAGACAGCTTGATGTCTTTTTTGTTAATTGATTGTCTTTGTTTGGTTTGAGGAGTGATCTTATTTTTCTCTTCCTAATTTGGAGAAGGTTTACTGGGATCTCTCCCTATAGTAATTATCTACGTGTTTATGCCACGTGTTCGATAAAATATCAAACGAGAAAGTTTGGTGTCCAAGCATGCATTTAAGCTGTCTACGCATTTTTTTTATTTTTTTATTTGAACATGTTATGTTTGATTGCATGAGTGTGAGATGATTAGTCCATTATTATTATTATTATTATTATTATTATTATTATTATTATTATTATTATTATTATTATTATTATTATTATTATTATTATTATTATTATTACTATTATTATTAATATTATTATTACTATTACTATTATTATTATTATTATTATTATTATTATTATTATCGGATGTCCACTATTATGTTAATATGGGTTAACTGTGTATTTACATGTGATATCCTTTCAATATTTTGTGAATTTTAAATAACTAGACATGAGATTTAACCATGTTTTATGAATTAACAATATTAACCTCCTCTTTAATTTTCTTTTCTTTTGATATTTACTCAATTGTCCTTATCATTTTATCCTCTCATTAATTTATAAATTAGTAGAACTAATTTAAGTCAAGAAAATGTTTCTAATATGCGTTAATTGTGTATTTACATGTGATATCCTTTCAATTTTTTTATGAATTTTTAAATAACTAGACATGAGATTTAACCATGTTTTTATGAATTAACAATATTAACCTCTTCTTTAATTTTCTTTTCTTTTGATATTTACTCAATTTTCCTTATCATTTTACCCTCTTATTAATTTATAAATTAGTAAAACTAATTTAAGTGAAGAAAATTTTTCTAATTTATTTTTTATTATAATACAATATTTTTCTCAAATAGCCATATAATAATATTAGTTATTGTGCAATTAAAAATTCATAAAACTTTATGTGTATAATAAATTATCATATAAGTGTAATTATTTACTATTTATTATTCATATATGCACAATTAGGAAATAGTATTTTTTAAAAATCCAAAATTATATGTTTAAAATTAAAGCACGACTAAATAAGGACATCATACTTTTCCGGGCATGCCATATCAAATATGAGAACCTCACATGCTATAACATCTTATACTCAAATATTTATAATGTGTGTACATAGAAGTATATAACATTTTTGTGCATCAACGTTCTTTTAATGTAAAACTCCTAGAAAAGGTAATTGTTATGAAGACTTTCTAATTTTTATAATGTTTGAGGATTAATCTTAAACTAATAAATATGAGATACCCTAATAAAAAAAAGACTTTATCGCTCTAATTAGCATGCATAGTTATTTTCACATACAAACGAATCCCACCAGATTTTAGCTGATGATTTGGTGTTTACACTCCAGGTTATATCTTCCTTTTTTAGAGGTTTTCTTTCCCAAGATTTAATTTTGAATTTTGCATTTGTTCTGGACTGGGTTATAGACTCAGAGATCTGGAGCAATTCGACCTGCTAGGCTGACACCTAGACATTACCACGCGTATGAAACAGTCTATATGCTAGGCATAACAACAAAAACAAATCCTAACCATAGCCCGTATAGACAAGAGAATAAGGACAAAGGGGTAACAACCTCCACGATCTTGTCTCCATGATCCTAGATAGCAATATTCAATATGCACTGAATACTTAGACACCATAAACCCTAAAAACGTTCATATAAATGCAATAACCAAGGGAGAAAATGTAGGAGCTAATCCCAATGCACATTACCCTCCTTGTGCACCTACTGATTTGAGCATCGAAAGGCATTTGTAGATCCCCCCTCCCTCATTGCTGTTGCGGCTACACCACAAAGGAGCTCACAATTTCATACATTCTTATATAACATTCAGAACCCAGTTCTGAATATTGGCGCCATCTATAGGAAAGATAATTTTTTACTCCCAACACCACCATCAATGCATGCTTCCCTTATAACCGTCGATATGGTTAACACAAGAAATAGGCAAATCTCAACTAATCCAAACTGTGCTTCTACTGTGTGCAACCCCCTGTCTACAAACCACCGTCCAACACCCGTCCATGCTGCTAATGAGTCAATCCTAAGACCAGTCGCAACTCAACCGAAACCCAAACAGGATGGGCAAGAGACTTATTTTTCACTAAAGAGAATCTCCCTCCTCCTCTCCCGAGAGTTTCGGAGAGGCAACACCTCAGTCCACAAAGGGCACTCTTTGGGGATGTTGGACAATGGTCAACTGTGCTACAGTACAGTGGAGATCATATGGAAGGCGGGACTCAGGAAGAAAATTGTGACCACGTTGAAGCAACCTGGGCAATAAACACCATCTCAGGGGGCTTCGTAAGCGGCGGTGAGTCAGGAAATGCCAGAAAGAGGGCTCTTCGGGTAGTGATGAGTGTGGCCTCCTTCACAGAATCCAAATCGACAAGTGGTTCAAGAAAAACTCCTCTTATCTTGTTTTCTGATGAGGATTATAGAAATATCATCCGAAACTACGATGACCCCATGGTCATCACCGGGATAATTATAAACGCCGAGGTCCGAAGAATGTTCATGGATCAGGGAAGCTGGGCTAACATAATGTTCCTAGACTTAGACTATAAAAGGAAGAGGTCATCTTGTACACCGATGAGTTGATCGATTCCATAGGGGACAAGATCACCCCAGTCGGGTATATCGAGACTCACCTTACTTTGGGGAAAGACTCCCTTTTTAAAACTATCAAGATCAAGTTGTTGGTGATTGATTGCCCTTCTGCATATAATGTTATTTTGGGTCGTCCCTCACTCAATGCTTTTGGAGTCGTGATTTCCACACCTCACTTAGCCATGAAGTTTCTGGACCACCAAGACAGAGTTGTGACAGTTAAAGGAGATCTAGTCATGGTAAGGAAGTTCTACAACGAGAGCCTAAAGATCACTAAAAGACCCTAGACCATGGACCGATGCAACGATTTGACTCTGGTCACTTTGGACTCCATCAACGTCCTTTTAATCGAGTTGTACGTGTGCGAAAAGATCCATGATACACGTCCCTAACCTGATAGAGAGCTCCAACCCCTTCAATTAGGTGCCAAGCCAGACCAAGTAACCAAGATTAGGAGGCAACTTAATCAGGAAGAAAAATCCCGATTGTGCAAGGTCTTGCTAAAAAAATAAGGATATATTCACCTAGAATGCAGTAGACAAGTCAGACCTAGACCCAGACTTCATCTACCATCGATTTTTGATTATGAAGAATGTGAAACTGGTGGCTCAACAAAAAAAAAAAGATAGGACCTAAACAGCAAGAGGTAATCCAAAAATAAATGAAGGAGTTCCTAGACGTCAAGTTCATCAGAGAGGTCTCTCACACTACGTGGCTCTCTAATCTGGTCTTAGTCAAGAAGACCAGTGGAAAGTGGCGTATGTGTGTTAATTACATCGACCTGAACAAGGTGTATCTAAAAGACCCCTACCCACTTCCCAACATTGACATGCTGGTGGGTAACTCGTCCGATTTCAGACTACTTTCCTTCATGGATGCCTACTTTGGATACAATCAAATTCTCATGAATCTCGAAGATGAAGAAAAGACTGCATTTATAACCGAAATAGGGACCTATTATTACCGTGTCATGCCATTTGAACTCAAGAATGCCAAGGCAACTCACTAACGAATGATAAAAAAAGTCTTTGAAGGACAGATTGGTAAGATGTTTGAAGTACACATTGACAACATGATAGTCAAGACGACGGACACATATGACCACATTAAAGACTTGAAGGAAGTTTTTGCTGAGGTTTAGAAGCATAATAAGCTACTGAATCCAGAAAAATGCACCTTCGGAGTATAGGATGACAAATTTCTAGAGTTTCTGTTGACAAACCGAGGTATTGAGGCTAACCCAGAAAAATGCCAAGCCGTGCTCAACATGTGTAACCCCCAGTCAATCAAAGAGATGTAACAGCTGATAGGTCAAATTGTTGTCCTCTCACGATTTTTGGCTAAGGCTGCTCAAAAGTCTCTTCCTTTTTTCCAAACTCTAAAGAAGGGAAAGAACTTTGAATGGACATAGGAATGTGAGGTCGCATTCCTAGAGTTGAAGGAGATGCTATCCATGCTACCTATTCTGACAAGACTAGATCACAGTGAGACAATGTGCACCTATCTCTCTATTAGTAATGAGGCAGTTAGCTCAGTATTGATAAGGGAAACAGATGAGGGTCAAAGGCCGGTCTACTTCATTAGTAAAGTCCTGCAATGCCCTAAGATCCGTTACCAAAAAATTGAGAAGTTGACTCTAGCACTATTAATCACAGCATGAAGGCTGAGACAATACTTCCAATGTCACCCTGTGATAGTAAGGATAGACTAGCCAATCAGGCAAATACTTCACAAGCCGGATCTCGCGAGGAGAATGATAGCTTGGTCAGTAGAGCTCTCTAAGTTCGGAATTACATACGAGCCAAGATCAGTCATAAAGTCTCAAGTGTTATCTAACTTATTGGTGGAGCTCACTTCAGACTCCAACCACCCTATAGCACATTCTTGGACCATCTACAATGATGGATCCTCTAATCCCAAAGGGAGTGGAGCAGAGATCATGTTAGAAAATGAAGTCGACGTAGTGCTAGAGTATTCGTTGAGGTTCGAGTTCCCCACGTCCAACAACCAAGTCGAGTATGAAGCGTGTATAACAAGCATCAACATGGCAAAGGAAATGGGAGCCAGAAACATAGTTCTATGCAGTGACTCACAGTTGGCGACGTCTCCGATAAAAGGGAAATACCAGGTTAAAGAACCCTTGCTACAAAAGTACTTAGTCAGGGTTGAAAACTTTGATAGCGTCAGAATGGAGTACATCCTAAGGGAACAAAACTCCAGAGTTGACGTCTTGTCTAGGTTGGCTAGTACAAAGAGCTCACACAATAACAGGTCCGTGATCCAAGACACCTTACACACTCCTGATGTCCATATCATGGAAACTGAAGTCTTCCTACTAGAAGATGATGAAACCTAGATAACACCTATACTTGCCTACCTCTGAAGTGGCTCGCTACATAAGGACAAAAAAAAAAGCCTAAAAATTGGTGTAAACAGCAGCCTAGTACATATTGTTCTAGACAACTAGTTGTATCGTCATGGTTTTTCTTCTTCCTTCCTAAAGTGCCTTGGCCCAAAGGAAGCAGAGTATGTCTTGGCTGAGATCTATGAAAGAAGCTCAGGCCACCACCTTGGCAAAAAATTCCTGGCAAGGAAAGTGCTGAGGGTATGATATTACTGGCCTACCATGGAAACTGGCAGTATAGAACATATGTAGAAACATGACAAATGTCAGTACCATTTAGACAACTATGTGGCACCTCCTAAATAGCTCTCAACAATGTTTGTCTCATGGCTGTTCTGCCAATAGGAAATGGATCTCCAAAGTCCTTTTCCCCAAGCACTAGGGTAGATCAAGTACTTAGTGGTGGCTACCGACTACTTTACTAAGTGGATTGAAGTAGAACCGGTAGCCACAATCACCTCCTTAAGAATCTAAAAATTCATATACAAGAATATCATCAACATATTTAGAATTTTGGAGTCAATTGTTATGGACAACAAAACCTAGTTCACTAATCAGAAGTTTAAAGATCTCCTATTTGGGCTCAAAATTAAACAACATTTTGCCTCAGTAGAGCATCCCAAAACCAATGGGCAAGCCAAAGCCACTAACCAAGTTATTCTTAGAGGGATCAAGAAAAGGCTTGATGATGCCAAGGGGAATTGGGTGGAACAACTCAATCATGTCCTATGGGCATATCAGACTATGCCACACTTCTCCACTAGGGAAACCCCCTTTAAGTTGACTTACAGTTGTGAGATCATGATCCTAATGGATATAGGAGAACCGAGTTGGAGGAAATAAAATTTCTCTAAAGAAACTAACCTGGACCTCATTCGCCAGGAGCTTGACTTGCTAGAGGAGCAACACCGCATTGCTTATGTCTAGGAAGCCACCCTCAAATAGAAGATCGTTGCCCGGCACAACACCAACGTGATTCCATGACGGTTTAACCCTGACAATCTCGTGTTACGAAAGGTGGATATCAGTGGTAGAAATGCAAAAGATGGGAAGCTAGCCCCTAATTGGGAAGGACCGTACATAATCACATCCAAAACCAATACGGGAGCCTACACTTTAGAAACCTTATCTGGAAAGATGATCAAGAACTTTTGTAGTGCAGACAAATTGCGAAAATATTATAGTTGAATGTTTGTTACTTTTATGAAAGCCATCTTCACTATGTAACAAACATTTGTGGATATCAATGAATCAATTTTTTCAACTGTTGTCTCATCTGAAAGCCAGTATCTCAGTAGTGACTTTATCCCTGAATACTTCAATCCAACATCATTCAAGCCAGTACCTCGTTGCCACTTCAAGTCCATGAGTACTTTGGCCAGTCAGCCCCCAAGGTCACCTGAAGAATACAAGGTCAGGAAAAGATCAACAATTTCGACATCTTACAAGACGTTTAAATTAGAGAATCCACTTGAACACCCTCTGAGGTCAAGTAGAACATTCAAGGAGTTTCACCCGTGCCCTTTTGAGCCGCACCTTAACCCATAAATTGACTAGGTTTATAGTGGTTGAGCATAATCGACCATAGCCCAGGATAGTGGACCTCACACCATGAGGCTACTAAGTCACCCCAACCATTCTTAAATGAACTCGACTACCGAGATCGAGCTTCAGGCTCATATCGGTCTGGCAAAACAAGCGTTCGTCAAAGTAAACAAAACCCAATCACCGAAATCGAGCTTTGAGCTCATCTCGACTAGCAAAATGAGTGTTGTCAAACTACGTGAACTCAACCATCGAGATCGAGCTTTGGACTCATTTAGGCTGGCAATGTTTGTCAAACCAAACAAACCGAACTGCCGAGATTGAGCTTTGGACTTATCTTGATTGGCAAAATGAGCGTTCGTTAAACACAAACTATTGAGATCGAGTATTGACCCAATCTCTGTCAAATCATACGAATAAGTTGCTAAACACTGAGACTGAATGTCTAACCCATCTCGGTATGCCAAAGGCAAAAATACGATCACCGACATTGAGCGTTCAACCCATCTCGGCATAGCGAATACAGAAACTTTGCAAGTAGGCCAGAGGCACAGAGATTAAGCGTTGGACTTACCTCTGCCACCGAAACCTCAGCTTTTTCCTATCAACCTCTCGACAGACCCCATGAGTTACACATGGGAGCAACTTGTTACATACCTCGAAACCCGAAATAAAGACGTAAGCAAAGCGATCCCACTCGGATCCCGACTTTGCCCATTAATCTCGGGAGCCAACTGTGATACATCACGGACCTCGGCCCTTTAAGCAAAACGTCGTGAAATCCGACATCAACACTACAACTTGGATCCCTTTGTCCATCGCACACTATGTACTTTAGTTGAACTCGTATCTCGACACTTTGTTGTCCCATCAAAGCGCCAAGTTAGAACCAGTTGTTCTAGATTGAGTTATGAGCCCATAGACCTGGAGCAACCCGACTCATCAGGCTAGCACCTAGACATTCCACGTACATGAAGCAACCTATACTCTAGGTATAACAACATGAACAAATCATTATCATATCCCGTATAGACAAGAGAATAAGGACAAATGGGTAACGACCTCCACGATCCTGTCTCCACAATCCCAGGTAGCAGCATTCAATACGCACTGAATGCTCACACACCATATACCCTAAAAATGCTCATATAAATACACTAAGCAAGGGGAAAAAAGTAAAAGCTAATTCCTATTACACACTACCCTTCTTACACACCTATTAACTTGAGTGTCAGAATATCTTTTATTGGTACTCACCCCTTCATTCGTTGTTGTTGCGGCTGCACCATGGAGGAGCTCACAATTTCATATCTTCTCAGGTAACACTTATAACCCAATTTTGAACAACATTATATTCCCTTTACTTTTCTTCATTTATATTTTATCAATGTTTTTTGTATTTTGCGTGTCTTTTGCTGGATCATTTGTTTTTTCCTGAGTACTTTTTGCATCTTAATATATACCAGCAAGAATATTACATGTAATATAAGAGTGAAGTGTTATTTTCATACTACCTACATCTAGACGCTACTTTCTTATTCTTATAAATTCTCAAAGCATAATAATTTCTACTGGACAACTTTTCTTATTTGAGGGGATGTTTATGCGCACCACTTGTATGATGTGAATAATGGCATGATAATGTTCCTATATATAGCAGATACCTTACAACCACGGAGACAGATAGAGATAGAAATTGAACAATTTAGCAAAACAAACTATTAAGATTCTCACGTCTGTTCCCCGACTTCCCCAATGAATCATCTTGGCCTTTCTCCACTCTCTATTTCACCACCTTTATTAACCTCTTCCCTTGTCTTTGCCATTCAGTGACACCTCTTCTCTCTTCTTCTCTCTCCATAGCTCCTTCTACACAAAATATTAGAAAGTATAGTAGTTGTTTTATGCACTTCAAACGTGGCAATGTCTCATCAACCAGTGCTTCTTGCACCTCAAAATCCCATAGAAAATAATAAGGATGGACAAAAATCACACTCTGATGCATCTTTTCAGCAATACCAATCCGACATACCCTCTCAGTTCATATGGCCTGACCATGAGAAGCCATGCCTAACACCACCAAAACTTGAAGTTCCATCAATTGACTTGAAGGGCTTCCTCTCTGGAGATCCACAAGCCATTTCAACTGCATGTTCAAAAGTGAATGAGGCATGCAAGAAGCATGGCTTCTTTCATGTTGTTAACCATGGAGTTGATAGTAAGTTCATACCTCAAGCTCTTAATCTCATGGATGATTTCTTCTGCATGCAACTCTCAGATAAGCAGAGGGCTCAAAGAAAGATTGGAGAACATTGTGGGTATGCTAATAGCTTCATAGGAAGGTTCTCCTCCAAGCTTCCATGGAAGGAAACACTTTCTTTCCGTTACTCAGCAGATCAGTCCAGCAAAACTGTGGAGGAATATTTTGTAAATGTTATGGGGGAAGATTTCAGGCAATTTGGGTAAGATAGAAATAGAATGGAGTTTTCTTTCATACTCAGTTGCTCAGTTTCTAACCTCTAAAAGAATAAAGTTCGTTTTTAAAGGTATTAACTTTCAGTACCTCAAAAGTGTTTTCTCTTTCTTTCAGAATAAATGCTTATTTTACACAGAAAAACTTTAGTTATAAATCATATAAATTGCTGTGTTGTCTGTTAGCTAAACCATAGCTGCGTAAAAAAAATTTCTACAAAAATCCAATGTGTTTTTCTTTTATTTCAGTTTTTTTTATTTTTTTAAAATTAAGATTAACCAAAGCAGAATAAATGCCCCCACCCCTGGCTGCCTTTTCTTCTTTTTAAAAAATATTTACTTTTTGTTTCCATTTGCTAGGATTGTGTACCAAGACTACTGTGAAGCCATGAGCAATCTATCCCTTGGGATCATGGAGCTTCTGGGGATGAGCCTAGGAGTTGGCAGCAGATATTTCAGAGATTTCTACGAAGGAAATGACTCCATAATGAGACTGAATTACTACCCACCATGCCAAAAACCTGATTTAGCTTTAGGAACTGGGCCTCATTGTGACCCTACATCCCTAACCATACTTCACCAAGATCAAGTTGGGGGTCTACAAGTGTTTGTGGATGGAAGATGGTACTCCGTTACTCCTAAAGAAGATGCCTTCGTTGTCAACATTGGTGACACATTTATGGTATGGATCATATTACAAGTTTGTCAACTTGCTTATAATTGACACACAATTGATAATTGAAAGGTTCACGATATTATGTTCGGTAGGTCCATATTGCCCTGGAAATAATGAAATAATATGAAATATTAGGTATAAAGAAAATTAGCACATGTCAATTACTAGTACTAAATGTGCTAATTAAGGTGAATTGACATATTATTTAATATACAGAAATTATGTTGTTAAAATAAGAAAAATATCTTACTCTATATTATTGAATGTTTCTCACATTAATTTTGTAAATCATTATTATATCTTAATTTATTTATATTTTTAATATTATAATTGATATGTCACACATTTAATGCACAGAGCAAGAGATTTCTCGTGTTTCGTAAAAACCGATAAATCCCTTATTTGTGCGCCAGTTCTTAAGCTTATGTAATAAACTTGCAATGATAATATGTTTTGATTTATCTTTCAGGCTCTATCGAATGGGGTTTACAAGAGTTGCTTGCATAGAGCAGTTGTAAATAGCAAAATGGTGAGAAAATCACTTGCTTTCTTTCTATGTCCAAGTGTAGACAAAGTGGTCACTCCTCCAAAAGAGCTCGTTAACAGGGAGAATCCAAGAGCATATCCAGACTTCACATGGCCAAGTCTTCTTGAATTTACACAGAGGCATTACAGGGCAGACACAAGAACCCTTGATGCTTTCTCAAGGTCAACACAAGAGAAAAACAACTAATTAGGGGTGTCCCCACCTGTGGCATGGCCAACAAAAATATAAACTGAGTTTTCTCTTCTATCTCTTAGGGTGAGGAAGATGACGTCATATAAAGTGAAAGGAGGTGCTTTTGGTGGGTCTGTGAAGAAAAAGATAACAGAAACACCAAGAAAAAGAGGCCAACTCTGTAATTAGCTGTTCGAGTGTTAGTGTTGGGAGAATCCTCCATATGCTAATGGAGGAAACGAAGCGATTCGTAGGAATAAAGAGTTCAATGGTTGTGTAGTCAAAGTTATTCTTGTCACTACTAAACCATTACTAGTTGTCTTGAACTTTCTTGTAATTATGTATCATGCATGTATGTAAGACTTTTAATAAAAAATTAAGTTGCATTTTGTGTCTTCAGAAATATAAGATTTTTCATTTGAATTCTTGAAAGAATTAATTGATTTAATTGAGACTTTTAAAAATGTTTAATTTTCAATTCGGTCCAAATCATAAAGAACAGCCAATTGATGGACAATGCGGGCACGGCAAGCAATCCATCCAGTAATATGTTGACGTAGCTGTCAACTTCTTTTTGGGGACTTAACAATTTTATTTTAATTAATTTGAATTCAAAGTTTCAAACAAAATTCAATAAATCTCCATTTCAAGCAGCATCATTTTTGGACTTGAAAAGCGTAAGAGATTTTTTCTCTCGACCTGACCCGACCCAATCAAGAGATTTTTTTCACTTAACTTGACCCAGCCGACCCGCTCAAGAGTGGGTTGGATTAGGTTCAACCCGTGAGTCTAACATTTAAAAAAAATTATTGAAAAATAATCAAAATACAAAATTTAACAAATTAATATCATAAGTCTCAATATCAAATAAATTAAACATCATAAGTCAATAAGTGCATAACAAATTAACAACTAACAAGTCTTACTAAGTCTTAAATAAATTAAACAAAGTTAGTCATAACTTAAACAACAAATTAGTCTAACCAATCAAAGTCAGTGTCATCACGCGTGTCATATGAATTATGGACAATATAATCATTGACTTCACTCTCTATTTTATCCATATACTCTTTATCATCTAAATGATCCATTGATTTTTTAACACAACGGTCACTTAGATGCATCGAAAGTCTTATGAACTTATTTTCTTTGTTCACTTTAAGAGTAATATCACAATGCCTACACTTGAACTTGATTGGAACAACACAAAAATGAGGAGAAAGTATCCTAAAATGCCACCATGGATATTTAGGATCCATGGACATGTCATAGAACTCTGCACGATGGCATGCCTTCCTTTCTTCCTTGGTTTGTACAATCAACAAGACAATTATCAAATTACATACAAATTTAAACTCAATAATGAAATAATAAGTTCATAAGAATTAGAAAGTCAACCATTAAATCACAAACAACTAAAAGAATCAATATTTAAGACCCACAATTTCTTCTCTAACAGCTGACATATCTAACATACTAAAAAAGTATTAACAATTAGTAATAGACAATTAATAATTCATTAAACAAATTGAATGAGTTCTATATAACACACTACCAGTTTCGAGTTCTATATAACACACTACCAGCTTTAAGTTTCTCAATATCATCAATCTGAACCAGTAAATCTATGGGTTTCTTAGGAGTCCTCAATCAATTTTGAGCACAAATTAATGTCTTAACAGTGGTATGTTGCAAAGAACTACAAAAAGGGTCAAGAACTCGCCCTCTAGTACTAAATGTTGATTCAGATGAAACTGTAGAAACAGGAATTGTTAATATATCCTTAGTAATGAATGAAAGAATATGATACTTCTTAGTCTTTTCTCTCCACCATGTAAGAATATCAAAGTCATCAACATCATCCTCCTTATACCTCTCAAGCTCATTCTTTTTTACCGCATGTTGTTTTTTCTTCACTTTCAATCTAAACTCGAATTTATAACTATCATTATCTTCTTCAATATCATCATCATGTGTAGAGGAAGGAACATCAGATGGCATGCAACTAGAATCACTAGCATCAAGAGGAACAAGATGCATTTGTTGATAATGTTCACTACTAGAAATTTAGGTTTTAAAGACCGATTTAGAGATCGATTTATTTCGTTCTCTATAGAGACCGATTAAGGAAAAAAAATTAATTTGCTACCGAAATAAAATTGGCCTCTAATTCGGTTTCTAAATTTGAGTTTTAGAGACTGATTTAGATATAGATTTATTTCGATCTCTTTAAAGACCGAATTAGAGACCGAAATTATGCTATTAAAAAGTTTTAAAAAAATAAAAATGTGTCTTATTATTAGAGTCCGATATTTCGGTCTCTAAATTTAGGTTTTAGAGACCGAATTAGAGACCAAAATTATGCTATAAAAAAATAAAATATATCTTATTATTAGAGACCGATATTTCAATCTCTAAATAAAAAAATTTACAAAAAAAATTGGTCGCTAATTCAATCTCTAAGTTTTTTTTAGAGATTGAATAAAATATCGAAATTATACTATAAAAGAAATTTTTAAAAAAGGTGGCGACCTAAATTGAGGTCGCTAAAAAATGCTCTGATAACAAAAAATCTCAATTTAGAATACCTCTCACCCTTTCACCCTCTCCTTCTCACTCTCGCTGCACCGCAGCTTCCTCTACCCAAGACTTGCAGTGCTTGCTATCGGAGCAACACTGATGCAAATTAAAAGTTTCAAACAAGTCTACAAACTTGATGCGGGATTAATTGTTGCATTGCGAACCCAAGTGCAGGTTGTCTCAAGTAATAAATTTCTCGGGAGTCCGAGGTCGATCCACAGGGAATTGTTGAAGATTAATTAAGGTGAAGTAAATATTTTGTTACTACGGTAAAAATTATTTACTTGGGTTAAAAGATCCACTCTTGATAAATAAAGTAAAAGTAAGATTAATTTCTTTTATAACTCAATTAGAATCCTCGCAACATGGAGGTTCCAATAGGAAAATACAACATTAAAAGTCTAATTAAAATAATATACGTAATTGTATTATGTTTCCGAAAAATATTACCACCACTTATAAATGGGTTAAAGCATTCATTGTGCTAATATTTTATCTTCAACAAATCAAGAACTCCACTTTATAAGGAGAGTTTCTAACACCACCACTTGTAAATGGGTTAAAGCATTCATTGTGCCAATCTCTTGTCTACAACAAATCAAGAACTCCACTTTACAAGGAGGGTTTCTAAATTGATTGGAAACAAAATACAATACGTATAATGACCATTTGAAAATATATCATTTAAGCACAAGAGAGAAATTAATCTAACCTTATTTCATTACCAAGAGCTTCACTCTTTCACCCAAGCAAAATGAAACTTAATTACTCATAGATAAGAAGAAATAAAGAGAAGAAGAAGAAGAAGAAGAAGAAGAAGAAGAACATGACTTTAATTTAGAACAAAGGAAAATTACTACAAGAAAAGCTAGTAACAAACTAGCATCATTTTGGTACCTAACACTTAACACCTTCAATGATCTGCCAAGGCCCCCTTTAAAGAGGATTAGAGATACAAAATGACAAGGGGGCTGAGTCATTAGTGAGTGGATGAGTGGAAATGAGTGAAAAATGCCAAATGACTTTTGGTGAGTGAAAAATTATGGAGATTTCTTGTTTCCGAAATCATTTAGCTCTGAAGTCATTGAATGCGTCAGAATAAGCAAATATGATCCTCATCAAAGTTGTAGGCCTGGATCTTAGATTTCAAATGGCTTTAGTTTGAGTCCAATATCATTTCTATAACTCCAGATATGTTCAAATTACTTCACACTACTCAGGCCCAGTCACAGCTCCTCTATTCTTACTTGCAAGCCTAATATCACCTATTAGACCTCCGATTCTGGAAAAATATTCAACATAAAAGTTGTAGATATAGGTCTCAACTATTCAGCATCAAAATTTCAGCCCATTTGACAACCTCTAGCCCGAAAAATGGCATGAACAGTACACATAGGTCAAGCTGTCAGGAACAGCACTCTAGTTCTTACTTCAACCCCAATTTGAGTTATCTACTCGCGTGATTGGGCCTTTGAGGTCTCATGAAAGTTATAGAGCTCTCTCTTATCTTTAAAATGCCATCAGATTCACCTCATTTGACCACATACACCCCAAGATATAGCCCAAATACAGAAATAACGTAAGACGTAAATTATGCTGAAAAATTCAATTAAGTCCAATTTGAGTCCAAACTTACAAAACATAATCAAAATCAATCAATTAAGTATATGGAGAGTGTAAATGACTAAAAATAAAGGCTTATTAATGTATCAAATATGTGATCATCAAATTCCCCCACACTTAGCTTTTTGCACTCCTGAGCAAAACACACAAGACCAAACTAAAAAAAAAATGAAACAGACTCAAAAGTTAAACACTCTAAAAGACTTAATTTCTAATAATATTTAAAAAATGAAGAGCAACCAATCATTCAAGTAATTAAAACATTCATGAGGTAACATATCTTCACATCTCAAACCAATAAGTAAGGAAACTTCAATTGAAAAGCATGAGTCAATAATGATAGATCTTCACAAGATTTATTCTCAATCCCTCAAGTGTTTAAAAAGTAGGTATTTCACTCAATTCAACCCATGAAAATTGTACTATCATAAGCTTGCTTATTTTCTACTTCTCCACTACTCAAAACACATACATACACAAATCATGAGGACTTTATTCAAGGTTGTAATAGAGTTAAGGTAAAGGAGAAGGTAATATGGATATGACAAGTTAAATACCAAAGAGAATAAAAGAACATGAAAGCTGAGTTCAATTAACAAGCATGAAAGTTCATCTCAACTCCACCTAATACAAATTCCCTTTATATATTCTTTTCCTTTCCTTTATTGCCTTGTTGACTCTTTTTTCTTTTTACATTTTTTTTATTTTTTATTTTTGATTTTTTTGATTTTTTTTTACAAAAAAGAACATCATATATACATTTTTTTAACCATTCTGCACACACACCCCCACACTTGTTCAAGAACTCATCGAATGACAAAGCTAATGTTCTCTTCTTCCCTAAGGTCGGGTAAGAACATAATTTTTTATTTAAGACACATAATGAGTTCGAAACAAAAAATGGTCAAATAAGCTCAAAGAGGTTAAGCAAAGAGAAATAGATCATTTTCAATGCTTTACGTTGGCAGGAATCAGAGAATTTTCAAGAAGTCATAAGAGTACTTGATATCATATTGAGACAATATGCTGCTAAGCAAGGCTGGTTATTTGATTAAAGTAGCTATTTCAAGAAAAATGCCTCAATCATATTTATGTATGCATATGAAAATGTAGTCTAAAAAAGAATCAAAGCAAGTTCTAGAGTAACAATTCCATGAGTGAAATTCACACAAGAAAGAAGAGAATGGTACAAATGTTCAATCCATTTATCAATAGACTCAAAATCTCACAAGGCATAATTCTATCATTCTCAGTCCACCAATTCAACATCCATAACCAAGCATGTGAATTTTAAGAAAGAAGGCAATTTACTCAATCATTCAAATTTTCCTGAATTTGAATTGCTACTTTCACATAATTAGTTATCTACCCCAACTAAAATGCGTCTCAAGAGTAAAATTTACTCATTACTCGGTCATTCTTAATTGGTTTAGTAAGTTAATGACAAACATATAAACACAACAAACATATTAATAAACACACTTTCTTTTTTAATTTAGTTTTTTTTACACAATTATTCACACAACTATCCTTCCCCCCAACCAGATCACAACATTGTCCTCAATGTTAAAAATTAAATCCAGACTGAAGAAATAATCATCAATATACATCAAAGAAATTATTGGAACAAAATTAAACAAAGTAATGAGAAGAAGTCACATACCTGAAATGCTTAGACGAGAAGAGAATAACTACATCTTGACAATAATTAGTAATGACAAAAATAAAAATAAAATAAAATAAAGTAAAATGAAATAAATAAGCATGCAAACAAATTTTTTTTTGGTTCTTTTGTTTTATATTTTTTTTTGTTGGCCAACACTATTTACATCCCCATACAAAGGCTCCAAAATTTGGGAGGCACTTAAGCCGACTCAATCAAAACATGAAATACTAAAAACTTACCTCAGCTTTGGTAGATAGGATCATCTACCAAAGTCTCTGCTACATTTGGATCCTTCAACTCAAGTTATAGCTTCAACTGCTGATCATTTACCTTCTTCCAAATTAATTTTATAAGAACAGACTAGGGGACGAACACCTTTTTTATTAGTAATGCTCCAAGCTTTCTTAAGCAAGTTCTTAAACTTTAGTTGCCACGCCTGAGTGTCATGATCTTGAGTTTTATAAAAAATAGTACAAATATCAATTACTTCAGATGGATTATTGATAGAATCAAACTCAGAATTAATAAGAAAATTCTCAAGGGGATTAAAATCATAGGTTGTAGAAACTCTCCTATCCATGATTGAGTCAATCATGCATGTCTGGTGGCCCTCATCATCATTTTCTGGCTTAACAAGACTTTTTGTCACTTCAGGTTCCATGAGTAACTCAGCATCACTACTATCTTGATTCTTTTCCATATCCTCTAGCTCATTCACACTCAAGGAGTTCATCACTTTGGACACTTGGCTCTTTATCTCCTTACTTTCTTCAACAATCTTTCCATTCCTAAGGGTTATCACTGACTTGACTTGATCTATTTGTTGGTTTTCTGAATTACCATCATTTAGACTGTATTGACCCTTGGGATTTAGTTGAGGTTGAGAAGGAAATTTTTTTTTCTCGTGAATGGTGAGTGCATAAGAAAGTTTAGTAAGAGTGTCTTTTATGTCAATCATGACTTGAGTGTTTTGATTAATAATGACATCTTGCTTTTCCATGAATGCATGCAATGTTTCTTCAAGGTTATTCCTGTATGGTAGGACAAAAGGTGCATATCCTTGAAAATTTTGAGAGCCCTGTTGTGCCTGAGGAGGTGGTGGTTGCACGAATTGTGCCTGATTGTAGGTCCTCCAACTGAAGTTCATGTGATTTCTCCATCCCGGATTGTATGTATCTGAAAAAGAAGAAGTGAATGACTTTTTAAAATTATTCATTGCATTTACTTGCTCATGCACAACTTCTTTAAAAATAGAAATTTTTAGACATTCATTTGTTGAGTGTCCCAATTCATCACAAATGCTACAAATTTCTTCATTTTGCACAGATTTAATTTCTTTCACTTTCCCTAATTCCATAGCTTCAATCTTTCTAGCCAAACTGGAAAACCTTGCATTTAGATCTTCTTCTTGACTAAGGTGATATTTTCCTTTACTAGCATTTGCAAGGTTAGATCTAATTGAATTTTCAGAAGGATTAGTACCATGCTAAGATTGAGAATTTCCAGCCAAATGGTCTAAATAGTCTAAAGTTTCTTCAGGTTCTTTAACAAGAAACTCACCATTGCACATTGTTTCCACAAATTGTTTAGTTTCGGGTGTTAACCCTTCATAAAAGAAGCTTATAGTGTGCTATTTTTCAAAACCATGATGTGGGCAAGAATTTAATAAATCTTTAAAACGTTCTCAACTTTGAAAATATGATTCATTTGGATTTTGAGAAAAAATTTAGATTTGTCTTTTCAAAGTATTGGTTTTATGTGTTAAAAAAAATTTCTTTAAAAACTCACCTTGCATTTCTTGCCACGTGCCAATTGATCTTGGTTTCAAAGTGTTAAGCCAAGTTTTTGCTTTATCTTTCAAAGAAAAAGGAAACAATTTAAACTTAACAACCTCTTCAATGCAAGTTTGATCATGAAAAGCAGTACATACTTCCTTAAATTCTTTTACATGTAAATATGAGCTTTCAGATTCTAAACCATGGAAATTAGGAAGTAAAGAAATCATATCTGGCTTGAATCTAAAATTGTTAGCATTGAGTGGAAAGATAAAACATGATGGACTAGAATTTCGAGATGGTTGCAAATACTCATACATGATTCGCAACGGTTGATTTTCATGTTCATCATGCACACTTTCATTTTCAGCCATTGTGTTTGATGTGTGTGATTGTGATCCAGACAAATCGATATATAAAGTTCTAGGATTAACTTTAACCAAACGACCAACATTTGAATCACGATACCAATTAAGCATAAATAAGTAACTTAAAATAGAAAAGAAAATGTACGAGCTAGCAGTATAAACCGTCCATTAAATATTAATAAAGATGTGGTATAAACCAACCACCAAATAAAAAAAATAACAAAGGTGCGGTATGAACCAACCACCAAATATATATATATAAAGGTGTGGTAATAAACCAACCACCAAATAAAAAAAAATAACAAAGGTGTGGTATGAACCAACCACCAAATAAAAAAATAACATACGAGAAAATAAAATATAAAAATTAAATTACAGAAAAGTAAAAGGAAGAGTTTCCCCCACTGTTAGTATGTACAAAAAAATAAAAGGGAGAAATTTCCCCCACAAAGTTAGTAAAGTACAGAAAAAATAAAAGGGAGAGGTTCCCCCACTAAGTTAGTACGTAAAATAAAAGGGAGAGTTTTCTCCCACTAAGTTAGTATATACAAAAAATAAAAGGGAGAGTTTCCCCCACTAAATTAATATGTATAAGAAAATAAAAGGGAGAATTATCCCCACCATACAGAAATTAAAATGGAGAATTACCCCAACTAAGTTAATAAAGTATAGAAAAAAAATAAAAGGGAGAAGTTCCCCCACTAAGTTAGTATGTATAGAAAATAAAAGGGAGAGTTACCCACACTAAGTTAATATACAAAGAAAATAAAATGGAGAGGTTCCCCCACTGTTAATAAGTTAGTATGTACAAAAGAAAAAAAATTAAAAGAGTAAAAAATACATACAAAATATTTACACCAGAAATTTGTTCTTCAAATCAAGTCCCCGGCAACGGCGTCAAAAACTTGATGCAAATTAAAAGTTTCAAACAAGTCTACAAACTTGATGCGGGATTAATTATTGCATTGCGAACCCAAGTGCAGGTTGTCTCAAGTAATAAATTTCTCGGGAGTCCGAGGTCGATCCACAGGGAATTGTTGAAGATTAATTAAGGTGAAGTAAACATTTTGTTACTACGATAAAAATTATTTACTTGGGTTAAAAGATCCATTCTTGGTAAATAAAGTAAAGGTAAGATTAATTTCTTTTATAACTCAATTAGAATCCTTGCAACATGGAGGTTCCAATCGAAAAATACAACGTTAAAAGTCCAATTAAAATAATATACGTAATTATATTATGTTTCCAAAAAATATTACCACCACTTATAAATGGGTTAAAGCATTCATTGTATCAATATTTTGTCTACAACAAATCAAGAACTCCACTTTATAAGGAGAGTTTCTAACACCACCACTTGTAAATGGGTTAAAGCATTCATTGTGACAATTTCTTATCTACAACAAATCAAGAACTCTACTTTACAAGGAGGGTTTCTAAATTGATTGGAAACAAAATACAATACGTATAATGACTACTTGAAAATATATCATTTAAGCACAAGAGAGAAATTAATCTAACATTATTTCATTAACAAGAGCTTCACTCTTTCACCCAAGCAAAATGAAACTTAGTTACTCATAGATAAGAAGAAATAAAGAGAGAAGAAGAAGAAGAAGAACATGACTTTAATTTAGAACAAAGAAAAATTACTACAAGAAAACCTAGTAACAAACTAGCATCATTTTGGTACCTAACACCTAAGACCTTCAATGATCTGCCAAGGCCCCCTTTTATAGAGGATTAGAGATACCAAATGACAAGGGGGCTGAGTCATTAGTGAGTGGATGAGTGGAAAATGAGTGGAAAATGCCAAATGACTTTTGGTGAGTGAAAAATTATGGAGATTCCTTGTCTCCAAAATTATTTAGCTCTAAAGTCATTGAATGCGTCAGAATAAGTAAATATGATCTTCATCAAAGTTGTAGGCCTGGATCTTAACTTTCAAATGGCTTTGGTTTGAGTCCAATATCTTTCTATAACTCCAGATACGTTCAAATTACTTCACACTACTCAGGCCCAGTCACAGCTCCTCTATTCTTACTTGCAATCCCAATATCACCCATTAGACCTCCAATTCTGGAAAAGTGTTCAACATGAAAGTTGTAGATATAGGTCTCAACTATTCAGCATCAAAATTTCAACCCATTTTACAACCTCTAACCCGAAAAATGGCATGAACAGTACACATAGGTCAAGTTGTCAGGAACAGTACTCTAGTTCTTGCTTCAACTCGAATTTGAGTTATCTACTCGTGTGATTAGGCCTTTGAGGTCTCATAAAAATTATAGAGCTCTTTCTTATCTTTAAAATGCCATCAGATTCACCTCATTTGACCACATACATCCCAAGATATAGCCCAAATACAGAAACAACGTAAGACGTAAATTATGCTAAAAAATTCAATTAAGTCCAATTTGAGTCCAAAGTTACAAAACATAATCAAAATCAATCAATTAAGTACATGGAGAGTGTAAATGACTAAAAATGAAGGCTTATTAATGTATGAAATATATGATCATCAAACACCACCGTGTCTCCTTCCATATCATAATCTCAGTCGGCCAAACTTAACAACCACCATTCCATCGTCGAACCAGATCCGCCCCACCTCAACCACCGTCATCGTGCCTCTGGTACAAATCTAGTCATTCTATGCCTAACCACGATCCTCGACCCGCCTGACCAGATCGGTACCCAGCCTGCACCGACGCGCTGCTCGTCACGAGTCAGATCTGCCGTCCCTGCAGCACTGCGTGACCCGCTCTCACCATCCGATCCGCAATGGATCTGGTCCTACGTCGGACTGCGCCGTGCATCCCAGCCACACCGCTCTTCTTTGCTATCGCGTCATAGCTCCGTTGCGCTGCATCGCTCCGTCGCACCGCCCAACTATCATATAGCACTCTTTCTTCAAATTTGAAATCATTTATTTATATCTTTCTGGTTTGTGGGTACTAGTCAAATGATTAAGTAAAGTCTCATTGCAATTCAGAAAACTAAGGTCACATCCTCTTCTGTTGCTTCCTAAATCTGTCTTCACTAAACAAGCAAATGGTTCAGGTACAATATTTTGATTCCACTTGCTTTATATTACTCAACAAATTTGTTTGAGTTACTGTATTGATTTTATATAATATTCTTGTATGTGGTGTTTCTAATGATTATCGGTAGCTAATGGTCATTGATATTCATTTATCAAAAAACTGATATCAAACTCTAAGCTTTTCTTAGTTGGTTGTACCTGTAGGTAGGATTTGCTTTTACTTATTTAAGTTTGATATATGAGATAAATTATCTGAGATGGAGTTCATCGCATTTATGTTTGATTGGTTAGTTTGCTATGATACATATATTCTTGTCTGATGCTAAATCAAGGAAGAATCCAAAATCTGCTTCTATGAGCAACAATGAAGAGAATACATTTATGTTTGTGCTGGCCTCCAAAGACAAAGCTCCAGCAGCTGCCTTTTAGAGGGTGATTCTAATGCTTCTCAGGAGCTAAATGGATGGGCATCTTCAAGTCTGAGCCCAAAAGATCCCACAGCTCCCAATTTATATAGAAAATCAATATCTACTGGCAGTCCTTCCACTGATCCACAGCGCCTTTATGCAAGAGTAAGTCTCCTTTGAAGGGCATTTCTTTAATAAAAAATCATGATGAGAATTGCACATGACATTATTATCACTGTATTAATAATCTTGTCTTTGCTCTCAACAAAATATAGTTCATTATATCTAAAACTAAAAGGTTTTTCCTCTTGAATTGTGCAGAAGAGAAGAGAAGAATAAATGAAAGGTTAAGAATACTGCAAAACCTTGTCCTTAACGAAACTAAGGTAACTTTCTCAATGGCAATTGAACTATTACTAAACAGTTGGTTATGGTGCTCAAGCTTTATTTCTTGGTGAATTATAGGTGGATATCAGCACCATGCTTGAGGAAGCTGTCCAATATGTGAAGTTTTTATAGCTCCAAATTAAGGTAACAACTTGAGAGCCAACCTCACTCTGCATCTAAATTTTAGCTGGGTATAAACATATTTTCCATTTTACTTGATAAATTTCGATTAAATTGTGAAATTTCTTTCATGAAAGTTGCACATGCATTACTTGATAAAATGTCAATTTGTTCGTTAACTAATGATGAGTATTGGTCTTGTTTGTGAATGTTGGTAAATGATACGAAGAGCTTGATTGATAGTCTATTCCGTGTTTGCTATAAAAAATGAAAAATGATAATGGATGGAGTTGGGATTTTATTGTTACTTGAATTCTGAGTTTGTTTCAGACTTAAGATGCTAAGTCATTGCTTTAAGTTATTGCTTCATTATTTGGTCCTTTGTTCTTATTTCTTCTTGTCTATTTTTTGCTCCTCATAGGTATCGTTGTGCAAAAGGCTTATGTGTGTTGTTTATTTGCTAATGATTAAGAAGATCTTATGCTGATTTGCTTATTCTGTTTGGTAATTGTGAGGTTTCCTTGTAGCAATTTGGAAATGGAATAGAGTCTATTATCTCCAGTTTAACTTCTTTGATGGTAGGTCAATGATGATTACTGTGATCTTTTGATTTATTGAATTTTGCTTTGTGCTTCTAGTGTTGATTGGTAACTTTAGAGGTGTCATCTTTTTTATTTACACTCAATTTTTTTGCTTTGAATTCTTTTTATTCTATGTTCTTTGCATTATCGCAATGCACTCATTACATTATCAGTGCTCCTTGTTTCTTATGTTACCTTACCTTCTGGGATGGGGGGTGGTGTTGCAATTATTAGTTGTCAAACCTTATACTTCATATATTGTTACAAGACATGTTATCAAAGTGTTTTAGAAACATTAATTTAAACCAGTGTGAGCATCAAATTTCTTTACAATTTTTTGAAGAGATTTTGCACTGTAGATGGCAATGGTGACTGCTGCCAATCTATTCTTAAATAATTTCATTATTTAATATCTTGTCATTTAGCACTTAGCAGCTTAATCTTATTATCCTTTAATATCTTGTCATCTATGTTTTTTTTATATGGTCTTTGAGAATCAAAAAATAACTTTTTTAAGATGCTTATTTTCTGTCTTAGCATGGGTGCTTTGTTTTGTGTGAGCAAACTGAAATCTCTTCATCTATTTCAGAATGGCCTTGATACTAAAGTAGAAAAGTCAAGGAAGCAAATGAAGGAGAGAAAGAATAGAGCTAAGAAGATTCATGGAGTAAAGAAGGTATTTCCGTAGTTAACAATAATTGTTGTTTGTTGATGATTGTTTATGTCTTATGTCATCCATGTTTGATTAAATTATAACATCTGGCATGTTTTGTTTGTGCAGACCAAGGCCTCTGATGCTACTAAGGCTGGAAAAAAGAAATGAGTTTTGAGATACTCTGTTCTGATTTTAAGGTTATTTTACTTTGGGTATTTTCTAATCTTTTTTATGTTATGTTAGGTCTATAGAATGAGATATTTTGCTGTAAGTGTTGATCCTAGTTTAATTTATGTTCGGTTATAACTTGAGATTTTAAGTACTAGCAATGAACAATTTTAAGAATTCAGTAGTTTACTGTCCTCTACATGATCTGGGGCTATTACGTAGGATTTGATCCGGGTTTTTATGCATCATACCGTGAAAGTGTTCTATTAATGACATTTTTACTCGTCCCTGGACTAATCGCTTTTGTTTTCTTTTTTATTATTTAGAGACCGATTTAGTGACCGATAAAATAGTCTCTAAATCAGTCTCTAATTATATAATATGTTCAGTTTTAGAGATCGATTTAGAGACTAATTTAGAGACTGATAAAGCGGTCTCTAATTTAGAGATCGAGTTAGAAATCGATTTCATAAAATATATAATATGTTCAGTTTTTAGAGATTGATTTAGAGACCGATTTAGAGACAATAAATCGGTCTCTAAAAAATCAGTCACTAAATCGGTCTCTAATACACTTTTTTAAAAAATAATTGACCAATTTTTGACTGAAATTAGAGATCGATTTTTTAAATAATCGGTCTCTAAATTTAGCGACTGACCAATATCAGTCACTAATATTTAGTGACGAGAGTTTTAGAGACCAATTTAAATTAGTCTCTAAATCGGTCTCTAATTATTTTAGAGACCGATTTTTCAGTCTCTAAAACCTAAATTTCTAGTAGTGGTTCAAACAATGTCCTCATAACATCGTCCAACCTCTTCATAATTTTCACACTCAATTCCAAGTCATACATCTTTTCCAAGTAAAACTCAACATAATCCATTTTATACCTTGAATTAAGGACAATAACCATAAGCAATAAGTAATTTAGAGGACCATCAATGTCATCCCAATACTTATCTAACTTCATTTTCATATAAATGACCATCTCCTTCAAATTTGGATCATTCCATCTAATCCACTTTTTTATAAACTTATTGATGTCACACAATTTATGGAAGAAAGTATTTGAAATAACATGCCATGATCCAGAAAAAGTAAGAGTAGTATCATAAAAAATCTTCAAAAATTTAATAATGGGAGTGAGTGTTACAGATTAGAGGTGAGTGGAAAGTGATTTTACAAAAAAAATAATAATAATGGGTCGTGGGTTGGTTGGGTTGTGTGGGTTGGAAGTGCTCCAACCCGTTACCCGACCCACACATTGTGGCTTGAATATTTTACAACCTAACTCGCGAATCCAATCTAACCCGCATTTTATGGGTTAAATTGGGTCAAAATCTGCAAGTTTGTAGGTCAACCCAACCCGCTGGACACCCCTAATTCCAAGAAGCCGAAACAAAAATAAAGTATTATAGGATCTAAAGTATAGTTTAACCTCAATCAAATAATTACTAAGCAAAACTTACAGCGAAAAAGTTATCAATATTTCTGTTTGTGTGTGGGCGTGTATATGCTTCTCGCGTGCACCTCAAGTGATATTGATCAGCAACATACATAATGAAATAGATTAATTTGCCAAACTTGTGTGGAAATTTATTTTCTTAATGTATTAATTATCCATAATTATTATATTATGTTTATATATTTTTTCTAATCTTATTTCAACTCATACTTTTTTTTGCCAAAGATAATTAATTTCATTTTTAAGAATGAAAATGGAAATAAAATCTCAAGTACAAGATCCAAGATCACTGACAAATACACAAATCACTTCTAACAAACTGGAAAGGGTGGCTCAAAAATCAATGAAAAAACATATAACCAATAAATATAATTTTTTCTTTCTTTAACTCAAGCCTCTAGAGCAACTCATTGCACCTAAGAGAAATCTCAGGGTAGCACAACTTGACATGACAATCATTTCTTCTTCTTCTTTTTTCACATTGCATATCACACTGAGATATGTTAGCTTAGAGCTAGCTCTTGTTAGCACATAGCGTCAAGTGAAGGCTATATTTTGTTACCTCGAGTTCTTCATGTAGCTCTTTCTCGTTGAGGTATACGACCTTGTCATCGTCTTTGTTATCATCACTACTTTTGCTATCATCTCTACTATTATCAAAGCCTCATTTTTCCTATCTCATCTCCATGATCTGTAGTTTTGGACCGCAAATCTGAAGGTCTTCTTACATTGTAGACCAGACGTGCAATCAATCTAAGAAATTAAGGTTAGAAAATTTTAAATCTATCTAGATAAAATGCAACTCTGAAAGATTCAAACTCAAACTCCTCAGATCTAGAAATTTAGATCAGTTTATTCTTGAAAAATAAAAAAATAAAAAAAGAGCAAAGGGGGCTGCCACTAAAGGAGATCGGCGACAATTCCAAAAAAAGTTCAACGAAAGAGAACCAAGCTTCACGAAAAGATATCAAAACTGCCAAATGCAGAGACGAACAACCGTCAAGCACGGATGGTTGTTGTCCAAGAGTAGCGGTGCTAGGTGAACCATAATAGAGCCACACCTTGCTGAGAAAAGTAAATCCTCAACTCATACTTATTTTATGATTGTTTATATTTTATTATTTTACTTCCAAGATTGTTTCACTTGTTACATAAGATCAAAATATTTTCTTCGTTAGCGCAAAACAGAAGTTAATTGTATGTTGATTTATTTATGTCATTTTCTTCGTGCACGCAAGACTAATTGAAGTCAGCAATTATACAACTGTTCTTGTACAACTTAGATAAGATCAAGATGACTCCCTATCTTAATTGAGTCTGTCTTTCCCCATCTGTGTATTTGTTTATTTGAGTAGAAAAGATTGTTGTATGCTCCAAACCTATCAACCACGAATATAGATACGAATATAGATATATAACACAGAAGTGACATATAATATGAATGTTAATATGATAAAAAAATTAAAAATAATTAAAAAATATATAATTTTTTTGAAAATTTGAAAATATTTAATACAATATATATTGGATAACGGTGCGGCAATTATTTTAAAGTATCGGTACTATATAACTCTAAACTACAAAAAAAGCAGTGATGTTCTTATTGGGTTAAAACACAATAAGAGATAGTATTACTCTATTTTTCATTTTCTATTTGCGTGATTCTCATATCTTTAACAAAAACTAACGGTGATATACTTTTTTTTTGTATTTTTGAGTATTTCTTCACCTAATAAGTAAGAAATTGGTCTTTCAAGATACGGTTAAATGTCTAAACAAAAACATCTCTCAATAATATTATTTCTATACACATAAATCTCAAAATTGAACTAAAAATCACATGCGTAAAGGACTCAACCTTTCCACTTGTCTGTTACTAAGTTAATTGCCTTTTCAATTGGATAGTTGGCATTTGGTACTTGTGACAAAATTTCCATTTTGTTTATTTTTTGTTCTGTTATATACTTGTTAAAAGACCTAGCTAGGATATATATATGATTTTCACATTATCCATTTTTAAGTATGCAATCTCTACAACGAATTCGTTAAAAGAGTCAAGGAAACGATTAAAAAGTGGCTTACCAAAAAGAAAGATTAAAAAGTATTTTTTTTAAGGGAAAAGACAAGCAACGAAAACGATTAAAAGTCACCTTTACTGAAAGGTGTGGCTATAGATAAGATCCCCAATTAGAAGCTTAGGAACATATCAGAAAATGACTTAAGAGAGAACCTTTAATCAAGAAATAAGATAAAGATGTAAGAAGAATCGAAAAACTTCTCAATTTCTCTATTTTCTTAACTTGAACTTTATAGAGATTTTGTATCTCACTTTGGGATTTTCTCAACATGACATCTTTGGGACAGTGAATACTGAATAATGTAGATTGGGGAATCCCCTCCAGAGCTAGCTGTTAAAGAGGATATATTTGTATTTTTCTATATGAAGCATTAGGTTAAAGGATGAAAACAATAGGTAAAAACAAAGATTTAGGTCTTTTTTGCCCATTTACAATATCTAATTAACGGTGGTATTAGGCGTGATAACTCTTATTAGGAGGATGAAGAATTGGGTGAACATCAAATAATAAATTTAAATTTAAGTGAAACCATTATTTTAAAGAAAAAAAAAAGACATATGCATATATAAAAGGGAAAATTACATCGACCTTTCTTAAAGTTTGTTCTAATAACACCCGATTCCCCTCTAGTTTCAAAAATTACGTCGGTCTCCCCTACATTTTGTTTGCACATTGCAGTTAGACCTCTTTGGTGTGACGAACCGTTAGCTCATCTAATGACAATATTATCACATGAGATCCACGTGATTCATAATGACATACATGTAATTTTTTTGTTGCTATTTTGATTGGTGATGGACAAAATTGCCCTTCCTATTAGCCCTCTCCTATATGTTACCCTTGCCTCTACTATTGGTGATGCTCTTTGATAGGCACAGATAGTTTTATAGAGTGGAGGAGTTGAAGCTTCGCCAAGGTGGAGCTGTGAGGACCCATCGAGATTTTGGTGCTTATTTGACCTGGTAAGGCATTCTTGAATAACTCTCATCCAATTTCATTTATGTTCTTCCTCCTTATATCAGCTTTGATGTAAAAAAAGTCATTGCACAATATGTGTTTGATTAAATGCCAAACTTATTTCTGACACTTCATTCCTGGTTTTTTTATTAGTTTTACAATGCCTTCAAGTGTGAGTGAAAGTGGAAGTGGGGGTTTGAAGTTGAGATAGCGCAACAAGTCTTGTATTTGTAGGAAAAAGATAGACATCCAAGTTTCAGGTGCTAAAAGCAATACAAATAGGCTATTTTATTATTACAGATGTAGGAAATGTGAGTTCCTCCAATGGTGCATTCCACCAATGTTGACATGCCTAATTCATCCAAGTATTGCCCTGTTGACAATGATGGCTTCAGTGAAGAAATACAAAAAATAAAAAAAGGAGGAGCAAAGTAGAACAGTGAGAATGAGAGAGAGATGTGCAAGGTTAAAGAGCAATTGATATGGAATCAAGCCTCACTTGATTCCATGAAGTTGTTGATCTTGGTTTCCATTGTAATGTCGTTGGTCTTTGTTGTTTTAGGATTTATTTTAAATGCACTGAAGTGAAGTAGTTGTATAGTGTACCTAGGTGTGCAAGTAAATAGGTGCTTAATTGTGTAGGATTTAGATGATGAGTGAATTATTATGTAAACTTTCCTTAGAAGGAGTAACAGTTTTGTAAAAATTTATCCTTTAATGACAAATCAGATTTTGATATTAAAATGATATGGTGTTGATGAGACATGGTATTAAAATAGTATTGTGCATTTATTTGCTTTTATAGGACTAACACAATAAGTTCCAACATATAATGTCCATTACAATAGGTAACTGGAATATAATTCTACAAAATATCATTATACTTCATTACTTGATAGTGCATTATTACATAATGCCAACGTGTGCATAATTACAAAGGCCATAGTACTACTTAACACATGTTGGACTCAAAAAATGGACACAACTTCATCATTAGGCAACCAGTATCCCCAAAGGAAGTATCTCAAAAAACAAGTACTGTCAAGTATATCATATATCTCAAAATGTCAAATTTTACTACTGTACAATTTAAATGATAGCATCCCAAAAAATAAACTATCAAGGACTTCCTATACCCAAAACACAAAATTTTCCAACTATGTACTGCCACTATAGCCCAACTATGTATTGCCACTATGTCCAAAATAGGTACTTCCACAATCTCTAAAATATGTCCAATAACAAAAAAACCTATGCACTGTCTAGTATCCCAACAAAACTAGAATCCTTGTCCTTCAATCTATTGTGTTGCCTCCTTACCTTTTCCTCTTAAGTTGAAGCTCTTCCTCCCACTCTGACTTGCACTTGTTGGAATTGAAGTGTGAACTGCACCTTGACTTGCATTAGTTACAACTAAAGCCCTTGTTCTACCTTGACTTGCATTAGTTGCAATCGAAGCTCCTATTACACCTTAACTAGCTTGACTTCTACCTACACTTGTCCCTGTTGCACCTTGAATAGCTTGACTTCCACCTATATTCGCTCCTGCTACAGTAGCTTGACTATCCCCTGTTGGCCCTTGACTAACATTTGGACCACCATTTGTAGTAGTAGCAACAACAATAGCAGCTATTGCTAGTTGTTTCTAAAATACAATATTAAAACACCAAGTTAGAAAGTATAGGTCACAAGAAGAAAAAAAGAAAAATAAACAATTCATATTTTTTCTTACTAACTTGACCTAAAGACACAACTGAAGCTTGAGTAGCATTTGGTGCACTTGAATTCCCAGCAGAAGTTTGACTAGCATTAAGACCACTATCTGTAGTAGCAACAGTAGTAGTAGTAGTTGCAAGTTACTTCTAAAATGCAGTATTAATACACCAAGTTAGAAAGTACAAGTCACAATTAGAAAACAAATTCAGCAAATCATACCTTCATCTTAGTAGTTCTTGCTCTTTCATAACCAAGTTTGCTATGGTCAAACTCTTCGTAAGTGCTGCACTTCACTGTGTTGGACCTTCTTGCATCATTCTGTCTAGCTCTACCTTCATCAAGACTTATCTTTCTGCTCCTCTTTGGTCTGCTAGGTAGCCTTTTAAGCTTAGGTGGATCTAATGGGTCATATCCACCTCTGTTCCTCTCAACCAGCTCCAGCATAGAATGAACAAACTCTTTATATGCCTTGCAATACATTCTAGTGGAGTAATAGTGGTCACAATACCTCTCCACATCAACTCTTTTGTAGGCTATGCATGCACAAGCATGATTACAGGCAAACAACACCAATCCTAATACATGCACCCACATTATCTACTCCTAAATATTTACCACAAATATAGTGAATTCATCCCTCACTTGAAATTTGTCATCCCCTATATAAATGACTCTACAAACCTTACTATCTTGTATTGTACTTTCCACAACATTTCTAATCCTAGGAGTTATCATGTATTGAAAGCTACAACCCTTCTTATACCTCCTTTGAAACCTCCCTATTATTCTAGTAGTCAATGACTCAACCAGTCCTAGGATAATCTTCTTCCTATCATCCCCTACCCAACTATTGAAAGACTCAGACACATTGTTACCAATGTGGTCAGATTTGCATGCAAGGCTTACAGTGTTCCTAGCCCACATCTATTTAGGCCTCTTATCAACTAGTAGCCAATTTGTAGCCTCACTGCTAACTTTTTTAATTTTTGTCAAAGACTTCTCAAACACAAATTCATTGTATGCCTTTGCAACAGTCCAATACTGAGTTAAAAGCATCAGGGTTCTACAATTCAACTTGAAATTATTTAATAAATGGTTACCAATACCTATAACCAATGAGCATAGATTACACATACAATCACAACCAAATGAAAACTAGTTGCAACACCTAATACTACTTAACATATTTCAAAGAATAAACATAATAAGTTGCAGTAACATTACTTGTGTTTGGCACCAGGAAAGCACTCTACCACAGAGTCATCTAAACCCTAACATATAACAAAAAAAGAAGTATAAGTCAGAAACATAAACCATATAAAAAATGAAACCCACAAAACATTTTAGACAAGTAATTTGTACCTTCTGCATGACTGACATTATAGTCAAAGGGTCCTCTTTCCACCCAGGGACAGGTTCCAATGCATCATGAAGGAGGTTTAGGAAAAACTTCCAAGAACTATAATGCATTCTACTTCCAACACAACAAAAGCAATTGGGAACATTCCTTTGTTAGCATCAATAGCTATAGCAAACAGTAGAATTCCTCTATAAGGACCCTTGAGGTGACAACCATCAATTCCAAACCAGGGCTTGCAACCTCTCACAAAACTCTTCTTCATTGCATCAAGGCAAACAAAAAATCTCTTGAACTAAGGGTTTTGGTTTATCCTAGGCTCCAACTCCATTTTTATGAGACTTCCGAGATTTGTTTCCTTGGCAAGCACAACCCAACATGGTAGCTTATTGTGTTATTCTGCATTATTGCCCTCATTAGCTTCTTGCACCCTCCTCTTTGAATGGTATAATTGTATGATATTACTTTGTTCAACACCATACTAATCCAACAGTTCAGCCTTCATACTAGCATAGCTTATTTGAGGGTCAACACAATTAATTTAGATTCTAATTTCTGAGCAATCCAAGTAAAAGTGGCATTTGAATTCTTAGTTGTTCTTATGCAAGTATAAGTTGGATTATAGGTTTTAATCTTGTAAGTCATTGTATCTAGTGTAGGGGAAGCGTGACTGCAACAAGAACACCCCTCAACATCGCACCTTGTTGTTACCCTAGACTTTTCATTCTTAAGCTTGATAATCTCAAACCCTTCTTCTATTATAAAGTCCTTAAGAGCTTCCCTAAATGCATAAACATCCTGAAACAGTAAACCCTCTTCTTTAATTTCATTCTCCCACTAGCTTCACAAGTAAATAGCTTTCTTGTCATACCTCTATCAATATAAATATTTGTCATATCTTCATCAAACCCCTCATGGCCAAAATTTGGATACCTCTCCTCATATTCACTTAATTCATCACTACTATTTCCATTATGTTTTTCTTCTTCCACTATTAAGTTAGAGTCACTCTCATCTCTACTCTCACTTTCACTCTGCTCAAGTCCAGCCATTTGATTCCATTCTTCATCAGAATCACTTATCACAACCTCCATATGTTGTTCATCATCAGGCATTGCATTAACTTCCTCACGCATTATAGGATTAACTTCCTCAAGCATTACATTTTCTTCCTCGGGCATTACATTTTCTTCCTCAGGCACTATATTAACTTCTTCACGCATTATAGGATCTATAGCATGTTCATTTCCGAATTCACCATTAGCATGTTCATTCTCTATGACAACATTAGCAGGTTCATTCTCTATCATATTAATAGGTTTAATCTCTATGACATTGGTAGACTCAACATAAGCATACACATGAATGTACATAGAGTTTTTGTATGAACTCAACATATTCATAACATCATCATTAGTCTTAATTTCCTTCCTTTGAACATCATCTCTAAAAAGGTAGTAGAGATTGGATCATTTACCTTGTTCAATGTCAATACGCTATTCAACCATTACATCCACGTCTTGATAGAGGTCATACAATGAGTATAAGTCAAGATCAACATCCATAAATTGTTCAAGTTCTCCACCCTTGCCCACGAAATGAAGAAGTAGGATGTGAGTTCCAAGGTCCGGTACAACATACTTGGGATTCACCATTGAACCCTAACAACAAAAGCAACAAAATCTACTCAAATGCATACCAAAGAAGCAAACCTGAAATGCTTACCGGTGGAATAATCACGATGGTGTGGTCCCAAATTCCAAACCGAAAGTAAAGCAAAAGTGGTGCAGTGGTCCCACGGTGGTCCCCCCTTCGATGTTCTCCGTTTTCCCTTCGATAGGTGGGTGCTTACTATTTTAGGGTTTCAATTTGGGAGAAATTTTTGGGAGAATGTTGAGTAATTAGAAAGGAAAGAGTAACACTTATAATTAGAGAGGGTAAACTTAGAATTGCACATTCTCATGTAACGTCGCTTAATCTCATCAGCATTAAGGGAGATCAATGTAATTTCTGAAACTAGAGAGGAGTCAGGTATAATTAAAACAAATTTTAAGAAAATTCAGTGTAATTTTCCCTGAATACAAAGAGTCAACGTAAATGTCTTTTTTGTCATTTCAAAGAATTGATAACCGCCATCAATTAGGCATAGTGTTGTCGATTGAATACTTTTATGTCTGAGTGAAATTCTGTTTTTCGGCTGCACCTAACGGTTGGTAGAGGGAAAAAAAAACTTCGTGGAGCACTACCTATATTAAGTTATCATACAATTAATGACTACCTTTTAATTGCATGTATTAATTTACTAGTTCAGATTGGATAAGATGCGGAATCTCATTAAGGGTATGTTTGGATTAGTGAGATTGAGTGGAATGGAAATATATTCATTGTTTGGTTATGTTAAAAAATAGTGGAATAGGATGGAAGTTGGTGGGATGGGGGATCCATCCCACCACAACCCATTAATTTTCTTCCCTCCCAATTTGGGAGGTATGGGATAGAATCACGTTTTTTATTATAATTATAATTAAAATTTTATTATATTAATCTCATATCTTAAAATTAGTGTGTTTGCAATAAGGATAATTTAGGAAAAATAAAGTTATAACTCTTACCATTCTATCCACTTCCAAAAATAATGGAATGATAACTTTACTTCATTCTATCTTAAAATATCCAAACAAAGGAATGGTACTTTTATTCCAGTCCATTTCATCTCATCTCATTCTATCTCATCTCATTTCATTCCATTCCATCAATTACTAAATATACAAACATAACCTTAGAAAAGAATGGGGTGTCTATATGAGAAACTATACTATCACTGTTCAGCATAAACTATGCGCCCTCAAATCCACATAACAATTTCCAACTTCCAAGCTTTCTATTCCACTTTTGTATTCTACTTAATTATTTAATTATGTTGGCTTAATAAGAAATTAACCTAAAGGAAAAGAGTGATGGCAAAATAAATTTGGGTTCAAGGTTATTTCTGACAGTATATTTATAATTAATTTTTATAAAAAATATATATTTATAATTATAAATTATATTTTGAATAGTAAATATATAGTTATTATTAAGTTTCATATTAATTGAATATATGAGTAAAGAACTATTTATAATGATTTGGACAATCATTCTTTCTTGAGCTAAGTTAATTTGAAGTGTAGTTAGGCCAAGTAATTCTAATAGAGTTAAGCTCTGATATTCTAATGTGATATCAGAGTCTATCCTAGTTGGGTCACTCGTAGATGTTCAGTCTTACAAACTTTACGCTTTAAATGTCTAGTCTTGAGTGTGAGGAGAGTGTATTAAATCTCACATTAATTGAAAATATGAGCAAAAAATCATTTATAATGGCTTGGACAACTCTCCCTACTGAGCTTAGAGTTAAGTTCAATTATTCTAATGTGGTATCACAACATATCCTAATTGAGTTACCAGTATATGTCTAGTCCTGAGGTGTATTAAGTTTCACATTAATTGAATATATGAGTAAAGAACTATTTATAATGACGTGAATAACCCTTCTCTTTAAGCTAACTTTTAAATTGAAATTAGACTCAATTATTCTAATAATTACATATAAGATTTAGCATGAACCTTAGTTTATACTAACATTATTCGAAAGGAAAAGTTAGTTTCTCTCTACTTACTGGTGTGGTTAGGAAAATATCAATGACTTCCTAAATAATAATAATAAATTCTTCCTTACAAATTGAAGACGACATAACCAACGTAGGTTAACTTAACTAATCAACAAGATGAATTGTACGGATGTAATTAAAGGTATAGAATTCGATTCTTGTTGGTGGATGTTTTATTGATAGTTATCTATAAGTTCTCATTGATACTTGTGACATATACCAACATTGAAATGGTCCTCTCCTATTAATTACAAAAAAATAAAAGAAAATAACAATTTAAATATATGAAAATATTTGACTATTATAAGAGAGTACATCCAAACAGGGCGACTCTTCTTGGAGCCTGAGGGGTCCATTCCCACAAAAAAGCAGTTCTAACTATGGCCCCTTCACGATCTTCTTCCAGCTCCACCCCTGCATGCAAACAAGTCCAAGCAGTACTTTTCAATATTCAAATAATTTCTCTTTTTCATTATAGAAAAATTATAATACCCATTTAACAAATAGCTTTAGTATTTGTAAACATCAAACGAAATAATCTATGACTAGTAGTTATCAAATTTTAAATATGATTTTTTAAGCTGTTTTTCTTTTTGTTATTATTAAAGACTGGGCGTCAAATGCTTTAGGACAATATATCTAAACAATTTTACTCTAAAAGTTGTTGTTTGTTATAATCTTATATATTCTTTCAACTTTAACTAGTTCAAATTAAAATGAATGCGATTTCATGTGATTGGATGTAATTAATTAATGAATTATTTTCTAGACGATAGAGACCAAAGAGTAAGAAGAATATATTATGTTAGAAACGTCGCACACAACTTCAAAACTCACCGACCGGGGTTGGACTACTTTGGACTCAATATGTGTTGCTTTTATATCCAACGCGACAAAATGTCACTGTAACAATGAATTAATTGGACACTGCATGCATGCAAGTCATTAATCTTAACAAGCGTTTGTTTTTAGCAAGACTGAGCGAGTTGCTCATGAATCTAGAGAGGAATCTTATACATGCCAAAATTGGTTGGCAATGTTCCAATCTAGAGAGGAATCCAATGTTCCAAGTGTTGCAGATACATAATACTAGAACTTATAGGAGGAAATGCCGTTATTTAATTAGTAAAAAATTAGTTAATTAAGACTAATCTTGTCACTTTAAATTATATAGCTATGTTTATCCCATAGATTCAAATTTTACTTGATGGAACTCTAATTATATTGAATTAATGTCACATCAAAAATAAATATTGCATTACTGTCTAATTCTATTCTTTATTAAGTTAATGTTGTATGGGCTATTATCCTTGAGTTTGCAATCACATACAAGGTTTGTTTAACTCAAGGCTTAAACAAAGCACAACAGAAACGACAAGCCATCCTGAGTCCTCAATCAGTCTAAAAGAGAGAGGGGGGAAACAATTTATTATTAAAGATAAGCTCAAAATCATTTTAAGCATCATTGTTCCCCTAGGGGTAAGTATAAACCAACTACTACCTGCCCAAACACAAACGATGCCTACAATGCTGGTTGGATTGGCTCATTTCGGGTTTATAATTAAGGGATATATAAATTAAATCATTTATGGGTTTACATCTTATTTGAAGTTAATATGATGTTAAAGTCTTTTTAGATCAAATGGTTAAGGTTTCGTCCTTGACATGGTAGAACTGGTTACATCTTGTGAAATTTTGTTAAAACTTCTGCATTCCCAGAAAATACAACACTAACTGAGCGCTCGTTTTCAATGAGCAAACTCTAATGTCCATAAGAAGACTTAATCGTGTTTGGGATAACTGTAAAAATTATATTATATCAATAATTGATTATTGTATAAATTTTTTTTGTTATAACCGATTATAAGAAAAAAAGTTTTATATTCAAATATATTAATTGAAAAGTAATTAAATTAATCTGTTTTATTGAATGATATAAAAAAAATTATTTTTATATATTAAATTATCAAAATATATATAAAATAATTAAAAAAATTATTTGATTGAAAACAAAATAATATTTACATATCATATTTTCTCGTTGAGAATAATCTCAACAACTTTTACACAAAACAGCTCAAATTTTAGATGACATAATAACAACTTTTTTCTCCTCATAAAAGTTGTTGCTCTTTTACTTTCAAATTGCTAAATACATTACTGAGTTGGGACAACAGCTTTTTTACTAAAAAAAGCCTGGATGCCAAAAAACTTAGGAAACAATCACCCTCTTGATCTAATTTGAGAATCTCACGAGATAGAGCTTTTTCCTTTCTTTTTTCCCTTCAATCAGTGGGGTGGGATAGATCCCATGGCTATGGATAAGATCTCCAATAGAGTTGAAGCGTAGGAACAAATCAGAAAATGATCAAGGAGAGAATCAAGAAATAAGATAAAGAAGCAAGAAGAATCGAAAAACTTCTCTATTAAACTTTAGAGATTTTGTATCTCACTTCGGGATTTTCTCAACATGACGTCTTTGGGACAGTGAATAGTGTAGATTGGGAATCCCCCGCAGAGCTAGCTGCTAAAGAAGATATATTTGTATTTTTCTCTATGAAGCACTAGGTTAAAGGATGAAAAAAAATAGGTAAAAACTAGGCTTTAAGCCCTTTTGACTTATGTCCATTTACAATATCCAATGAAGTTTGGTATAAGGCGTGATAACTCTTATTCGGAGGATGGAGATGGGTGAACATCAAATAATAAATTTAAATTTGAGTGAAAACATTATTTTAAAGAGAAAAAAGACATACATATGCATATAAAAAAAAGTCAACGTACATATGTTTTTTTCATTTAAAAGAATTGATAGCCATCACCTAGGCCACAATAATGTTGATACAATATTTTTGTCTGACATTCTCATTTTTGGCTGTACCTAAGTTCAAATATTGTACATGAACAAACAAACTAACAGTTGACAGCTAAAAAGAAGAAAAAGTATAACACTACCTATATTAAGTTATCATACAATTAACGACTACCTTTTAATTGCATGTAAATTTACTATTTGCGGAATCTCATTAATGGGGTGCCTAAAATTTTACTATATACTATCACTATTCTACTTTTGTATTCTTTGTGTTGGCATCATTTGAAATTAACGTAAAAGAAAATGTTAGTTTCTCTAGTTACATGTATGGTTAGGAAAACAATAATAATAATAATAATAATAAATATATTTTTATTTTCAAATTGAAGAGAACATAAGAAATGTGGGTTAACTTAACTAATAATATCGAATTGTGTCGACTTAAAAATTTTGAATTTGATTCTTGTTAGTAATATTTTATTTATATGTCATATGTAGGTCTTTATTGATATTTGTGACATGTACTGATATTAAAATGTGATATCTTCTATCTTAAACTTTTAATTACAAAAAACTAAAGAAAATAAATTAAATATATGAAAAAAATTTACTATTATAAGAGAGTACATCCAAACAGGGCGACTCTTCCTGGAGCCTGAAGGGGTCCATTCCCACTAAAAAAAGTTCTCACTATGGCCACCTTCACGATCTTCTTCCAGCTCCACCCCTGATTGCAAACTAGTCCAAACAGTATTTTTTAATATTTAAATAATTTATCTTTTTCATTATCGATGAATTATAATACCCATTTAACAAATGGAAAAAATTTAAGTCTATTAAATTTAAATCTATTTTTTATGTCTATTACATTTATTTTATTAATTAAATTATAATATATGTGTATTTTTTATAAAAAATAATAATAATAAAAACATTAATAAATACATGTCATAACTTAATTGATAAAATAAATATAATAAACATAAACAAATAAACTTAAATTTTGTCCTTAACAAATAATATTAAATTTTGTCCTTAACAAATAACATTATTATTTGTAAATGTCAAACACATTTATGAACATCAAACGATATAATTTATGACTAGTAGTTATCAAATTTTAAATATGATTTTTTAAACTATTTTTCCTTTTTTTATTACTAAAGACCAAATGCTCTTGGACAATATATCTAAATAATTCTCCTCTAAAACGATATAATTTATGACACATGTATGTTTGTTATAACCTTATGCTTTCAAGTTTAACTATTTCAAATTAAAATAAATGCGATTTCATGTGAATCTAACATGATTGGATATAATTAATTAATGAATTGTTTTTAAGCCGATAAAGACCAGAGAGTAAGAAGAATATATAATGTTAGTAACGTGGCACACAACTTCAAAACTCACCGACTGGGGTTGGACTACTTTGGAATCAATCAGTTGCTCCTATATCCCACAGGACAAAATGTCACTGTCACTACAAGAATTTTAAAAATTTGCTACCAAAATTAGCTACGGAATTTTTTGGTAGCTAATCCGTAGCTAATTAGCTACGGATTAGCTACAAAAAAATTATCCGTAGCTAAATTTTGGATGAATGGAAAGAAAATATTTATCAAGTAAATAGCTATCGAATAGCTACAATTTAGCTACGAGAAATATGGTAGCTAATCGTACTAATTAGCTACTACGGATTAGCTACAATATAAAATCCCTAGCTAAATTTCATATACAGGTATGAAATGTACTTATTTTGTAGAATAATCAAGTAGCTAAATTAGCTACTTGATTAACTACAAAAATGTATTCGTAGCTAATTTTTTATTAGATACAAAAAAATTATTAATAATGCTAATTTTATGGCGCCACCCTTCCCTCCTCCCGCTTTCCCAATTTCCATTTCACTTTAATCTCTCTGCGGTTGCCGTTCTGCCTTGTCTTGCCCCTCCCTCCCTCTCTCTCATTCTCATCTCTCATCAACGAAGCTACTTGCTACTCTCTCTCTTGTTGCCCGCTCCCTCCTGCCCTCCCTTCCTCTCTCTCATTCTCATCTCTCATCAACGAATTTCCACAACATTGGAACTACAACTTATACATCTGGGTATCCTCGACCACGACTCTAATTTTCCCATTCGGGTTGCCCTCTCTACAGGTTTGTACCTATTGCTATTCAAAGAGAACTTTCTCACCCCCAACATTGCTTGCTAAAATCCTTCTCGTAGGGCCATAGCTTCTAAAGTGAGAAATTCTTAGTTTTTTCTCAATATAAATGATTTTCCTTACACTGGGATAATAATTATCATCTAATTATAGAATTTCTAAGATATTTTTTATGAGTTTATATTTATAGGATTCATTTGATGAGCTTATTTTTTAAAACTTGTGATTAGAGAATAACTTATTAGCATTAGTAAATGTTGTTATATATATACCTGCTAATGATTAGAAAAATAACTTATTAGTATTTCCTTCCTTATCAATCTTTGCTCCCTGCGAAATGCATGCACAGTAAAACTGTAGTTTTTTTACCTTTCCTTTTTTTTTTTTTTAATGTTCAGTTGACGTGTTACTTCTTTTTATTCTAATTGGTGTGAGTTTTCCCTTGAAGATTTGTTCTTTCAATTAGCTTTGTTGATTTTTTTTTATTAAAGGTGGACTTTTATTTTTGTTTTTATTTATTTTGGTATTTTCTTTCTGAAAGTTGAGTTATTAAAGTGACTGGAGCTCTTGGGACACTTTATGCTAATGAGACCTTCCAATCAGGTGGATTTTCGGAGCATTACCCAATAGAAGCTCCACAGGTTATTATTCATAAGTCAGTAGGATTCTCTTTAACATATGTAAATTCACCATTTTTTTAGCTAGTTCGATGTTCACTTGATGCTATTTTGTTTTGACTTGTTATGGATGCTTTTAAGTCAGGTCACATTTTTGCATCGGGCTCTGGTGCATCCCCATATCTATAGCAACAGGCATATTTGTTTAGGTATGTGATTTACTCATTGTTTTATGGTCTAATCTTATTCTATAAGGAATATTCTGCATACACCAATAGGTTATTTGTATCAAGACCAAAAAAAAAAAAGGTTATTTGTAAGTGTATTTTTTATATTCTTATGAGGTATTCTCATACTCTGAGTATGAGATTAATCTTCACTCGGGCATTGAGAAATTAATCTTCTCAAACATATCTTATATAATCCACCAAATTTTAAATTATGATTTGGTGAAAAGATAGATTAGAGAAGTAATAAGATGCTTGTGCTTTGAGAAAGAATATCTAATATATAAGAAGATCATATACAGAACTTAGTTTAGGCACTATGGCTTGTTCACGTTAGATTAGAATTATCCCAGAGGATGAGCTACTGTCATTGCAATTAGCAACTGCCAATGACTAATCTATCTAATCATTTGAGTTTTTGAATGTAACCTGTATGCTGCTTTTTGTATTGATGATATTTGATAAGAATTTTGAGTCTTTGCTTGTTTCTGATAATTGCTGCTGCTGTTGCTCTAGTTTAATTTTAATTAATACATGTTCTTTCCATGTGTGTAAAACAGCCCATATCCCCATTAAGTTGCTAGAACCTCATAGAAGGTGCTTCATCCATCATCCTTGTGTGTAAAATAGCCAATTATCCATCGCATATAACAATAGACACTGGCAACTAAAAAAGCATGCCCCTAGCTCAAATGTGGCTGAAATAAATATGATCACTTGCTCATGTTAAATTAGATCTGATTAGTGATTCCAAATAATCAAAGCTTTTATTAGGGAAGGGTAGAGAATAGTGGATGTATACATATAAATATATATAGCAGGACACGTAGGGATTGCATTGAGAGAGGGAATGATATGGTTGTTGTTGGTTCAATTTTCTTTTTGCCTTTTAGTTCACTTTCCCCAACTAAGCTTTCTCCAGCACCCCAGGACACATTCTGACCTTCTGTAGCAACATGATTGTAAGCATCCTTAAAAGACAGACATCCATTCGAAGAGAACTTCCAAATCAAGCTATCTGAGCAAGGCTTCAAAGGAATGCAATAGCTTCTGATTTCCTGAGCCAGATAAGGAGAAGAATCTTCTATAGGCTGAGGTAAAATCCATGTATTGTCTAATAAAAAGTCACTTACAGTGGCATTCAAAGAGTTCCAAATATTAGTTAGAAAATTCAGTACTTCAACTATAGGAGAAGGGAGCCAATGATCCCTCCAAAAGTTAATAGTTTTCCCGTCACCAACCAGCCAAAAACCTTATCCCTGATATGATGCCAAATCTGTTTTAGAGCAGGCCAGATTGAGGATTTAATGTACCTAGTAATAGGCTTATTCTGTCTAAAGAACTTTGATCTCAGGAATTTGGACCATTGACTATCAGAAGTCATTAAATTCCAACTGAGTTTTAACATAGCAGCCTCATTAATGGCTCTTAAGGACCTAATCCCAAGCCCTCCCTCAGAAACAAGTCTACACACCTTTTTCCAAGCCACAATCACCAACTTCCTGACATTTACATCTCTAGACCAAACAAAATTCCTTATCCAAGAGTCCACTATTTTTAGTAAAGAGATTGGCCAAGAATAAACATGGAAGCTGTATAAAATCATACCCTGTATCACCGAATTCACTAACTGCACCCTGCCCATTATAGAGAGCAATTTACCTTTCCAAGAAGCTAATTTACACTTGATTTTATCAGCAATAGGATGGAGATGGGTAGCCCTAGGCTTACCTTTAAAGAGAGGTACTCCTAAGTAATTAAAAGGAAGAGATCCTGTAGGAAATCCTAGCAGATTTCTAATGCCTTCCAATCTGCTAAGAGTAAATGAACCAGTGTAGAATCTACATTTGCTCAAACTTAGATATTGACCAGAAGCATTACCATAATCAGAAAACAGATTCATTAAAACTCTCAAGTTAGCTTTTGAACCTTTACAGAAGACTAGGATATCATCTGCATAGAGGACATAAGATGGAGTGGAAAAAGATCTTGGGCTAGCCATAGGTTAAGAGTTCCAGATTGCACAAGGTTGATTAAACCTCTGCTTAAAACCTCTTCAGCAAGGCAAAATAACAGTGGTGAGAGAGGTCACCCTACCTCACACCCCTTTTACAAGAAATGAAACCAATGGCCTTTCCATTAACTGAAAAAGAAAGCTTTGTTGATTTTAGGATAACTTCAATCCATTTACAAAAAATAGGACTAAAACCAAAAGCCTTTAGAACCTGAACAAGGAAGTTCCAATCTAGAGTATCAAAAGCCTTCCGATGTCAAATTTCAAAGCAATGTTTCCACCAAAAGACTTTGAATCCAAGAGGTTTATGGCCTCGATGCTATGCAAATACAATCGAAATTTGTCTACCTTTAATGAAGCCTCTCTTTGTTATGAGATGATGGATGGAGCCAAAGTGGCAAGCCTATCAGCTAGGACCTTTGAAATAATTTTGAATTGGAAATTTGCTAAGGCAATTGGCCTATAATCTTCAATTTGCTTTGCTCCATCAAATTTAGGAATGAGCACTACCAAGTTGGAATTGAGATTTGGAAGAAGGCAAGACTGTTGAAAAAATAGAAAAACTGACTTGAATACATCATGACCAATGATGTCCCAAAATTATTGGTAAAAAACTCCACCATAGCCATCTGGACTCGGGGCACCTGCTGCATTCATTGAGAAGACAGCAGCTTTAACCTCCTCCATTGAAGGGAGGTTTGTCAGCATAGAATTGTCTTCAGCTGAAACTGAGTTTGGAATAACTCTATTGAATAAACCAGACTGAACACAATTATTATCAGCAGCATAAAGTGTAGAAAAATAGGAAAGCACATGATCCTCAATTACTTCTTTACTATCCAGAATTCTATCTCCATCCTTAAGCAGAGACATGGATTTTGAAACTTGTCTAATCCTGGCTAGTTTGTAGTGAATCATGGAAGTTATATTTTAATATGAACTGGAATTTTTTGCAAGATTACTATGGTTTCTTCTATCTTGTGCTCGTGCATTTTGATTAGATATAAATGAAATATGTAAAATTTTCACTTTTGTATCTTATTATAAGAAGAAAGGGACAAAAAACAAACTGAACAAGAATTATGTGCTTGATTCTATCACATAGTTTCGGGTTAAGTAGAAGTGATTTTGTGCCACTGCCAGGTCCTGCATCTTCAATTTAATGTGTAAATCATTCCCACATTCTAGAATGTTTGACCCTGACTTTTTTTTTTTTTTTGTACATTATGGTTTTGGGTGGAAACTAATTTTGTGTGAGGATTGGTTTAAAGCTTCCACCATTTCTTTAGTGAATTGATGTGATGTAGAACTTAATTATTAGATGAGTACATAATGAAATGGTTGCCTTTCTTTCTCTTCGAAATTGAGCCTAATTTGATCCCAAAAAAAATGTGCTTTGGAATTTCTATTTCCTATTGTGGATGGATCAGGATCTATTATAAGCATACCATAGCCCAATAGGGAAAGCTGTCTAGAGGTAATTTGGCCCTGTAATGCAAATATTTGTAGAGACAATGCCATGAAAATGCCATATGCTTTCCCATCTTCTTGTAGTGGTACTGTTATGCCTTCATGGTTTGACAATCATGAGATATTAATGCAACAACTTTGTGATATTAATGACCACAACTTTGTGGGGACAATAAATCATGATACTGGAAATACTAACATCTGGCTCTTCTTGGCTTTACTCTAGGTACCTGGCTCTTCTTGGAAAATATTCTATTCTAGTGAAAGCTCTAATATAGGTAATATGATAATTTTTTTGTCTGTTTCTCTTTCAACTGGTTGTCAAAACATGTGCACTTGGTTAGATCTTTGTGAATGTTTTGAAATGTATAAGATACATAGAGATAAAACTAAAATACAGTATAATATCTTATTTTAAGACACTTGGACATGGCTCAAATGATCTACTTTATATTAATTTGTTGCCTTCTAGTCTGTGGACAAAGGACTGGATGATAGGGATGAATATAGGTAGATGAATACAAAATAATAAGCTTGTATATGAATGCAATATTTATATTTTCTTAACCTGCTTTTATGTTACTTAAAGCATATCTGTTACACACCACGTTTTTAAAATATATGATCATCAACTGAGGTAGATATGATAATTAGTGTGATATATATATATATATATATATATATATATATATATATATGTATATTATCATATATGAAAATTCGATTTGAAATTTGAGGCCACGAGAGTAACTTAACACTGGGTCAAGTAATTCTTGCACCGCTTGAGGTTCTACCTCTCACATAAAGTTCTTGATAATAATTTTAAAAGAGAAAGCGAAAGCTATGATTGCTCTCTAAACCTTTCAAAAATGTGAAAAGAAGTAGAAAGTGAAGCGCTAATGACAAATCCTTTAGGATATTTCATTTTTCTATATAAACATAAAGAGAACTGGTATGAGAACTATTTATATTTTACTATAATAACAAAGTGACTAACTACAGCACAAGTAACAAGGTGGTTTGCAGTTTGCACAAAGTCATTAGTATATTTCTGGTATAAAAAACAAAAACAGTGAAATTATACAAACATTTGAAAAATAATAAAATAATATGAATAATACGAGGGATGGTATTGTAATCAAAACAGTGATGATTTGAATAATATGAATAATAAAGACCTTAAAGGAAAAGTAAACAGACCAGAATACCTGCTCTTAATGATTATGATAGAATTGGACCTGAAATATGAGAAAAAAGAATAGTTCTTTGTTGAGAAACTCTCTTCTTTATAACAATCAGAGGGAGAAAGAAATAGAAATAGTAGTGCTACAAAAGATGAACAGATATGGTAAACATATACCAATCTGAATTCCCAATGACAATTCGAGAGGTTCTTTTTCTCTCCTAACCATCCTTTCCAACTCTGAAATAGGTTAACTTCCAAAAGACCCCCTTTCTCTATTTATTACCAACTGACTAACTATTATTATGTTAGAATAACTAACTAATTATTATTCTAACGAAAAACAGAATAAACTCATTTTCTGATCCACTACTACTTGTCTATTCTTCATAGAGGACACCTTTTTATGATAGGCTTGCTAACAATACTCCTCCCAAGACAATCAACACAGTGGTTGCCTTCTAAGTTTGTGTAGAACATGAGAAATAACAATCTCCCAATCTATCTAAATATAAACTAGATATCAACAATAATGTTGCCATCATTTAACAATAATAGGCCTGCTAATGATTACAACCATCACTTTCTCATAATTTAATCTTATAATTGGTACTTGGAACTTTAACATTTCAAAAGTTGGCTTAGATTTCCCTATACCAAAATTGATGTGCCTGCATGTATTTTTCTTTAGCTCGATGACACCGAGGTTGAGCATCATTTGTAATTACATATCATCTGTTAGTTTGGATTCTAGTGTTTAAAATCCAAGTGCATTTTCGGTGATGAACTTGTGGAAGAAACTTTTTAGACTATACCTGAATATGTAATATCTGTTTATACTATATAGTTCTTATAATTGAGTCAATATTATTTTTTGAAGCATTCTTTGTCGTATATAATCATTTTGGTGAGCGAAGCCTTAGTTTCCCGTTTGAGATTCAATATTAGTGAGCACATGTACTTTTTGAAGGTATTGCTCATTGTATTGAATCTTGAATTATCAAGTTAGACGAGTTTGGGAAGAAACTTTTCCTTCACTTGATTATAGTTACTCCTTAAATCTCACATCATATACTTGTCAAAATTTTGTTGTGTAACATTTCCTTTTGTTCTCTGGGTGCACACTTGATCGTGGTAGATGTTCCACTTTCTAGTCGTGTACTTGGAGACCAATGGGAAGTGCTGCCGAAATTTTGTCAAGTATACGATATGTGATTTTTATGAGTACTATCAACCAAGTGTTGAAAAAGGGTCTTCTCGAATGGGATAGGGCCATACCTTTTTAAGAGAGATGAGGAGTTCGAGAATAGTAGTACTAATGTGTTAACTCAACTTCAGCAATCATGAAACCTGATCGAAGTTGGATGTTGCGAAGAAAGGATCACACTGGCCTTGTAAGTGAAGAATTCAAGAATGAAGTTGATGATTTCATTAAGGTCGCCAAAGGACACCCAATGGTTTCTGATGCATTAAGTCGCATTCCTTGCCCATGTGCAAAATGTAAGAACCATGTTTGGATGGAGTCATTTTCAGTAGAGAACCATTTATACAAGTATGGATTTGTGGAGGGTTATGTAAATTGGACCATTCATGGTGAGGACAGATGGGGGGAAGGTGGTTCAGCATCCATTGTCCATGATAATGAAGTGGAGACTAGGAATCCATATGTGGATATGGTTATGGACGCTGCGGGTGATATATTAAATCCAGAAGTTCAAGATTTGGAAGAGGATCCGAATCCGTTAGCTTCAAAGTTTTATGATTTATTGAGAGACGCTGACGAACCTTTATGGGATGATTGTCATAAGCACACGAAATTGTCAGCTGTAACTCAACTCTTGAATTTGAAGTCAGAGTTCAACATGAGTGAAAGTTGTTATAACCGAATGATTGTCATAATTAAGAGCATGCTTCCAGAATCAGAAAGGTTACCCGAAAACTATTACAGATCGAAGAGAATGGTTAATGATTTGGGATTAGGATATGAGAAGATAGATGCATGTCCTAATCATTGCATGTTGTATTATGGAGAGTACATGGACAAGAGTGTTTACTCAGTGTGCTTAGTATGCGGACATCCACGATTCAAACCGAAGGTGGGACGTTCTAAAAATCAAAAGGATGTGCCATTCTCAGTGTTGCGATATTTTCCCATTATTCGAGACTCCAACGTCTGTTTATGTCCAAAAATACTGCACAATATATGCGGTGGCATGCGGATGGAGTGCGTCAAGATAAATCAGTGATCATGCATCCAGCTGATCTTTGAGGCTTGGAAAAGTTTTGACGCCATCCATTCGACATTTGCGCTAGAAACTCGAAATGTTAGGCTTGGCCTTTGCACAGATGGTTTTAATCCATTCAGTGGTTCATCTACTCTATACTCATGTTGGCCTGTTTTTGTCACACCTTATAATTTTCCCCCAAGTATGTGTTTGAAAAGGGAATATATATTCCTTACTCTTGTGATCCCTGGACCAAAGTCACTGGGTAAAAGTTTAGATGTCTATCTTAGACCCTTGATTGATGACTTAAAGAATTTGTGGGATAATGGGGTGAACACTTTTGATGCGTGGAATAAGCAAAATTTAATATGAAAGCAGCTTTGTTGTGGACAATTAGTGACTTTCCAGCTTATGGAATGCTAAGTGGATAGAGTACTCATGGAAAACTTGCTTGTCCTTACTGTATGGAGAATAACACGTCATTTATATTGAAGCATGGTAGGAAGTGTTGCTGGTTTGATTGTCATCGTCAATATCTGCCTCCTGAACATCCGTTTCATCGTGATCGGTACTCTTTTAAGAAGAATTCAACAGTGCAAAATGTTTTACCGCCACAACGATTGAGTGGGTCAAATATCTTGAATAGAGTTACTCAGCTTGATCAAGTCACTTTTGGCTTGAATTCACGTAACCAAAAACAACGTGGCTTTGGTCAGTTTCACAACTGGGTAAAGAAGAGCATATTTTGGGAATTGCCTTATTGGTCCACCAATCTAATACGACATAATTTGGATGTCATGTATGTTGAGAAGAATGTGTTTGAGAATATCTTCAACAATATTATGGACATAAAGGGAAAGACAAAAGACAATGCAAATGCAAGAGAAGATTTGAAGATGATATGCAAACGTCCCACCTTAGAATTGATTGTTGAGAATGGCAAGTATAAAAAACCAAAGGCAACTTATGTGTTAAATGCCAATCAAAGAAGGCAGTGTGTGAATGGATAAAACAATTGAAATTTCTGATGGGTATGCATCAAACATTGCACGTTGCATCAATTTAGATGATGGGAAGATATATGGAATGAAAAGTCACGATTGTCATGTTTTTATGCAAAGGTTAATTCCTCTGGCATTTCGTCATATGTTACCAAAGCCTTATGGGGAGCATTAATGAGCTTAGCTTGTTCTTTAAAGAAATTTGTGCAAGCGCATTACGTACTTCCATTATGGAGAATGCGGAGCTTTCCATTATTGAAACAGATTTGCAAGTTAGAGAAGATTTTTCCTCCAAGATTCTTTGACGTGATGGAACATCTAGTTGTGCATCTCCCCTACGAAGCTAAGGTTGGAGGACCCGTGCAATATAGATGGATGTATCCATTTGAGAGGTGTATGTTGTACTTAAAAAGGAAGGTTCGAAATAAGGCTAGAGTTGAAGGATCTATATGTGAAGCATATAATCTAGAAGAAATTTCCAATTTTGCTTCTATGTATTTTGATCCACAAATACAGACAAGGCGCACTCAAGTTCTTCGAAACGATGATGGTGGGGAAGATATGACTAATGATTGCTTGTCTATTTTTAAACATCCATGTCCCTTATCGGGAGAGGTCGTAATAGGTTCTTGTCGGATGTGGAGCTTCAAATTCTTGAGACTTATGTGCTTGTAAATTGCGAGAGAAGTAGAACCCTATCTTCAAGTAAGTGTACTCACTAACTTAGCTATTTAATAAATTTTCAATTACATTATGTTCAATACTAATTATTGTATTGATTAGACAATTTGAGGATTCGCTAAGGGAGACAAATTCTAGTATCTCATGAAGATCAAATTTTGGAACTTCGGGATAAGGACTTGATAGGGTGGCTTAAACATCTAGTGAGTCCTTTCATCCATAATCATATATATCACATACAAAATAATGTTTGTTATACCAATACTAAATGCGGTGACTATTTGTTCTCTTTGTAATGATTCACAGGTAAATATAGGTCAAATTGAGGATAGAATAATTCGACAGATGAGTTATGGTCCATCCAAGTCTGTTACTTCTTACAATGGCTTAATAGTTAATGGGTATAGGTTTCATACTAAGGAGTACGGACAAAATAAAGCTACCATGAACAGTGGGGTTTGCGTTAGAGGAAGTATATATGGCGAAAATGAATTAGACTATTATGGCATCGTTGAAGAGATATTGGAATTGTCATATCTAGGTCAGAACAAAGTATTTCTTTTACGGTGCCAGTGGTTTGACCCAATTAATGGAGTCAATGTTGATGAGAGATATGGATTGATTGATGTGAAGTACAAATCGAGGCTTCACTCAAATGAGTCATTTGTATTAGTTGAACAAGCACAACAAGTATACTATACGGTATACCCACAATGCGGGGGTCGAGCTAGTGGGGAATGGTGGGCAGCTTGTAAGGTTAGAGCAAGACTCTTTACGGATGAAACATTCAATGATGAACGTGATGGATCAAATGAGCTAGCTGCTATCGATTACTACCAAGATGATGGTTCCTTGAGAACACCTAATATCATCACAGATGACGGAGTTATTTCCTTGTTTGATGCACATGCCCCAGTGGAAGAAGTGGACATAAATGAAATTCATAATCCAAATAATCTTTTGTTTGTCGACCAATTCATTGATGACAACGAAGAAGATGACAATACCGAGTTCATAGATGAAGATGAGGAACTATATGATTCAAGCTCAAGTAGTAGTAGAGTTGAACTTTGTTTATGGTATTTACACTAAAATGTCATTTTTATATTTTATGAGATTCTTGACAATATTTATGTATGTAGTTTGTTTTATAATGTGTTTTATTATTGAGACATTTATCATGGTAATTCGAGGTAGGGGCAATGGACGTGGTCGAGGAGAGGCCGCAACAATCCACCCGAGTTTTCTCAATCGCACACTAGTTCACCACCACGCATGACCTTCTCCGCGCTCCCCGGGTATAACTATATAATAATCTGTTTATTGTTAACTCTTGATTTGTATTTATGAATTGATTGCCTATAATTATGTTAGGTATTATTTCGGCTACTAGCCCATTGATCATTGGTGATCCATCAAGCTATTTGTTCCACCCTCCACTATTGTCCCCGACCCACCCCCGCCGTGCCGCTGTCTCTCGTCCCACCCCCATGCTTTGTGCCTCCAACTAGCGACCCAATTTCGATGCCTTCAAGTGGAGCATCCCAAATAGAAAGTGATAGAAGACCAGTTATATCGTGGAGGACATATCTCAACCGTGAGTAATAATGAATGTCATGTTTTATTACATTTATTTTATTTTTAGATTATTAACAATTCCTTGATCTTTTAGGAGGAGGTTTGTCCCACAATCTGTGACCCGTGAGATTATGGCCACTTTGTGATCACACGGATGCCCATTCCAAAGTGAAAAATGGAAAAATTATCCCTGTGTACATGAAAGATGAATTGTTTCGAGGATTTTATGGTAAGTAATTATGTTTCTAGCCTCATTGTATTATACATTTATCTAGATAGAGGAATATACTAACATGACTTTGTTTTAGAATAATTATCGATTTGCGTCAGATTATGATCGTTGCATAGCAAGAACTGTTTGGGAAAGAACATGCATGGATCGCTATTCGGATGATTTAAAGAATTATAGAAAGACAATCATGAAAAAGTTGAGGACATCAAACATAGTGACCTTAAGGGCCATGGGCCCTGACTTTGAAGTCGAAGTGTGGGATGGCTTAGTTGACATTTGGTTGACACAGTGGCAAAAGAAGTCATTCTTTGGTCGAAAACAGAGCGAAGCGGCCGTGCGATGCTATGTTGCACACCGCAGCTCAATAAGCTTCGGTCAACATAAAAGAATATGGTAATATATAATTTCTTCTCTACTTGGTATAACATTGTAATAATTCTATCTTATACTATTGTATAATTATAGTAGTAGTGAGCATGATAATATTGAATTTGCATGCATTTCCTTCTATACTTTGCTATGTTAACAAGTTAATTTCCATTATTCGAAATTCTCAACAAAATACCTCATACATAGCACTCCATCAATTCTACTATTAAATATAGAATATGCTCTTAATAATCTGTTGAAGTCACAAGGTATTACCTCTTTTTGAGTCTTTTTTTCCCTCTTTCTTGGTGTTCATTGAAGTAAATTTTTTTTCTTTTGCATGAATTAGAATCTTAGTATATAGCTGTTGCACCCTTTCAGATTATCAGTTGGACATGTACAAGTAAAACCAATTTCTAGTTTTTCACCCAAATGTGGAACAAATTCTAAAATAGAACTGAAATTGCATCTGAAATGAGATGACTTTGCTAGCTTTTGGGGGTTTCGCAACCAATCCCTTCTCTCTTTTACTGTGCAATGTGCATTGTTCTGTATCGTAAGAAATTTAGTGAGTCTCAGTAACTTACATATATCATCTGGATTTGTAGCTTTGACGTTACTAAAAGAGAATCTTAAGGACTAAGAGGTGATAATGAAGAGAGCAATTATATAGGATAATAGGAATATGCTTCATTGCTGCATTTAACGTTCCAACTGATCCTTTGAGTTGTATGAAGAACAAACATCATGTTATTAGATAAAGTTGAATGTTTACAATGGTTTTTAATCCCTCTAAAATGACTTGCTTACTTGATTTCCTCAGCTTTCATGTCTAGAATGGGAAAGTAGCATTCAAATGTCTCCAATCCTGATAAGTCTTTGGTTCTAATCATAGGAAACATAACTGAAATTCTTCCATATATGAATACTCTTTTCTGGTTTTTTGGGGGATATAATGTAATTGATATGATGATTACATAAAGAAAGAACTACTAAAATAATGAAAATTTGCCAAACTATGAAAAGCAGCAATAATTGATATAATGTAGAGCTTGTCATCACCTGAAATATGCTCTTATTTTGGTAGTTAGAGGAGACGAATTTTCCTGTGTCTTTGTCTAAAGCTCTTATATAAGGTATCTTATATTCTTTGGATCCAACCAAGTTGGGGTCCTGTAACTTTCGTAAAAGTGAAAGGAAATTGGCCGTTTCATTGAACCTATTGTAAACTTGTATGCTGACCTTCAATATAATGGAAAACAGCAATAATTGATATAATGTAGAGCTTGTCATCACCTGAAATATGCTCTTATTTTGGTAGTTGGATGGGGACGAATTTTCCAGTGTCTTTGTCTAAAGCTCTTATATAAGGTATCTTACATTCTCTGGATCCAACCAAGTTGGGGTCCTGTAACTTTCGTAAAAGTGAAAGGAAATTGGCCTTTTCATTGAACCTATTGTAAACTTGTATCTTTGACCTTCAATATAATGGATACCAAACAGTATTGAGCAGTAGTAGTGGTATTGATAAAAATTAACCAGTATGGATAGTAATGCTGACCCTTTGTGCTTATAACTATAAAACTTTCATTTTTAGAACTTCTAATTAAATTTGTGACTTATCTAATATACCCTTCTTGATATCATGAGAAAACCTATTACCAAGTCTTTCCTATTTTTTTAAGTTTGTTGGGCTCTTGTCAAGAGACAAGATGTGGTTATTTTGGTTTGGTTTTTTGATTGAGACTTGCATTGACTTCTCTTTTGTATAAAATTATTATGCCTTTAATAATTCTATTAACATGTGAAGAAAACTTTAACCCTTGTCTTAAACTTCCTTCCATAATTATTCAGAGAATTGTTTTTGAAGTCGAAGCTCTTGTGTTATTGATTCTCTAAACCGAGCTAGTTCTTTGGATACCGCCCTTGTTGTTTGAAACTTAGGATCTCTGATCACCTTGGCTCTTATTTGTTTTTGGATATTTATTATGAGTATATCGATTTTTGTTTCCCATGCAAAACTATCATTTTTGACAAATTGGGGTATTATGGTGTTAAAACTAGAAACATGATTATAAGGGTTTGTTTGATGTCACATTTCATAAAATATCCCTTGACTAAATGAAATGGCAGAACATTTGGTTTTGACCAAGTTCTTCACATCTCATAATTACTGAAGATGCTAAAATATGTGTTTTTGGTGCATTATTTGCGTAACTATTTTTTATGATATGACATAATGACATTGTTTGATCCATGCTGAATTCACATAGTGAGAAAATAGTTGGTTGTTGTTATTGTTGTATATTCTAATAGATGTTGATTACAGGAAGCAGAGTTGAATCGTCCAGTCCCTTTCAGAGATTTATATGAAAGTGTTCATAAGAGGAAAAATGGAGAATATGTCACTCAACGCTCAAAGGATTTCATTGTAAGTGTCTTTCAAATTTAAATTAATCATATTTGTTAAGTTGTGGATTGTTTTGATAAAGTTTTCTATATTTTCTGTTTCAGGACTCTTATGACACATCGATGTTAGACAAGTATGGAGAAGACTCTTCACTGCATCCTGTGGTAGATCAGGAGGTCGGATGGAAGTGACGGGTCCTAACAAGAAGGGACGGGTCCATGGCATGAGTCATAGTTTAGGTATTGGCATTTATGGATCTAGTTCATCCTCACAGGTTGGTGGTTCCTCCTGCACTATTCCGACACAAGCCATAAAGGAAGCTGTTAATGAAGCGATGACTTCTTTTGTCCAGACACAGTTGATGCCCATCCTCCGTGACATAACAGGCTCCCAAGCACATAATGGTGTGCCGAGCTGGTTCACAAGGCGATGCAGTTGGGGATGATCATGCGACTAACTGATTAGTTGTTTTATTGATGAGAGTACTAATTTATTTAGAACTATATGTATTAACATAAATTTAATTAGTAATCCTTTCTTTGTAGAATATGTTTTGGAACTTATTAATGGAAATATGATATTTTCAGTTGTTTTGTACTTATTTGTTGTATTTTTCCTGTTTGTATTGAAATATAATTTGTACAGGTATAATTGTTATAGATTAGTTATAGAATTGTTGCAAAATATAAATATTGGATTAGTAACAAAATTGTTAAATAGCTACGGATTAGCTATGGAATCGCTATGGATTTCATAACATAAATAGCTACGGATTAGCTACGGAATAGCTACGGATTTCATAACATAAATAGCTGCGGATTAGCTACGAACTTGTTACGGATTTCATAACATAAATAGCTACGGATTAGCTACGAAATTGCTACGAATAATTGCTGAATCGCTACAGATTTCATAACATAAATAGCTACGTAATAGCTACGGAATAGCTACGGATTTCATAACATAAATAGCTACGGTTTAACTACGGAATTGCTACTGATTTCATAACATAAATAGCTACGGGTTAGCTACGAACTTGCTACGGATTTCATAACATAAATAGCTACGAAATTGCTACGAATAATTGCTATGGATTAACTACGTAATTGCTATGGATAATTGCTACAAATTAGCTGCGGAATTGCTACAAAAATAGAAATATATAGCTAGATTTAACTATGAATAATTGCTACGGGTTAGCTACGGAATTGCTACGGATTTAGCAGCATAATAGCTAGAAAATAGCTACGAAATTACTAGGAATTTTTTTAAGTGGCTACGGATTACCTACGAAATTGCTACGAAAATTTTTGTAGCGAATTAGCTATGGAAATGAAGAAGAATCTAAACGAAAATTAGCTACAATTTAGCTTCGGATTAGCTACAAAAATTTAAAAAATAGCTTCAGATTAGCTACGGAATTTTTTGGTAGCTAATTAGCTACGAGAAATTTGCTACAGATGAATCCGTAGCAAATCCGTAGCTAATCTGTAGCTAATATAGTTATCTACGGATTAGCTACGGATTTGCTACAGATTTTTCCGTAGCAATTTTCCAAAATTCTTGTAGTGATGCTAATAAGTCATTAATCTTAGCAAGCGTTTGTTTTTAGCAACAATGATCGAGTTGTTCGTGAATCAAGGGGAGAATCATATATATGCCAAAATTGGTAATGATATATATGTAATTTTACACAGGAATCCAAATTTCCAAGTACTACAGGTATATACAAGATATATCTGATAAAATGAGTTTTTATTGTGAGAGAAATAAATTTTAATCATATAACTATATATAGATGATTAAGATTAAAAATTACTTAAATGTCATATGACTACTTAAAAAATCACATGCATTTATGTTTTAATCTTGATCATTCATATAAGATCCAATAGTTAAGATTCACTTCTCTCACATCTTACAATAAATATTTTTCTCACCAAATACGTTTACTCTCTCTATATATATATATAGAATCTTACTCAAGTGAGAGAAGTGTTTATTGTGAGAGGTGAGAGAAATGAATATTGACTATTGGATCTTTCATAAATACTCAAGATTAGAACATAAATACATGTGACTTTTTTAAGTGATCACATGACCTTCGAATAATTTTTAATCTTAATCATCCATGTATGGTTGTATGGTCAAGATTTACTCCTTTTATCCTCTCACAATAAAAACTCTTCTCACTAGATATGTCATATATATATATATATATATATATATATATATATGACCACTTAAAAAAATCATATGCATTTATATTCTAATTTTGATCATTCATATAAGATCCAATAGTTAATATTCACTTCTCTCACCTCTTACTATAAATATTTCTCTTGCCATATACGTTCTATGTATATATATATATATATATAACATATCTAATAAGAAGAGTTTTTATTGTGAGAATAGTAAATCTTAACCATACAACTATATATAGATAGTCAAAATTAAAAATTACTTAAAGGTCATGTGACCACTTAAAAAAGTCACATGCATTTATGTTCTAATCTTGATCATTCATGTAAGATCTAATTGTTAATGTTTACTCTTCTCACATCTTAGAATAAACAATCTTCTTAACAGATACACTTTATATATATATATATATATATATATATATATATATATATATATATATATATATATATATATATATATACACACACACACTAGAACTTATAGGAAATATTGTTATTTAATTAGTAAAAATTATAATTAATTAAGAGTAATCATGTCACCTTTAATTATGTAGCTACATTTATCTCATAGATTCATATTCCACTTGATGGAATTCTTTTTTGTTTTTGTTTTTTCAAGTATCCTTACACTTGATAAGTAATAAATTAATATTTTTAAATACAGTTAGACATCTAAGTAGAAATCCTTTCGATTTCGAGATTCAAGTGTATGAAAATACCACTTGATGGAATTCTAATTATATTGAATTACTTTTACATCAAAAATAAATATTGCATTACTGTCTAATTCTATTCTCTAAGTTAATGTTATATAATTTATTAACGCTGTACGGGCTTTTACCCTTGAGTATGCTATCACACAAGGTTGATTTAACTCAAGGCTTAAACAAAGAACAACAGAAACGACAAGCCATCCTAAGCCCTCAATATGTCTAAAAGAAGAGGGAAAATTTTATTAAAGATAAGCTAAAAATCATTTTAAGCATCATTGTTCCCCTAGGGGTGTGCATAAACCAACTACATCCTGCCCAAATCCAAACAATGCCTTAAGATGGTGAAGGTTGGATTCGTTCATTTCGGGTTTATTACAGATATAGTATAAATTAAATTATTTATGAGTTTACATCTTGCAATCTGAACGTAATATGATGTTAAAGTATTTTTAGATCAAATGGTAAGGTTTCATCCTTGACATGGTAGAACTGGTTACATCAGGTGAAATTTTGTTATAACTTCTACATTCCCAGAAAATTAACGCAACATTAATTAAGCGCTAGTTTTCAATGAGCAACCTCTAATGTCCATAAGAAGACTTAATCTAATTTGAGAATCTCATGAGATAGAGCTTCCTCCCTTCTTTTTTTCCCTTCTATCAGTGGGGTGGGATAGACCATATATGGACCGAGGAAGAATTCATTGCAGTAGGAAATTTCCATTTTTGTCATCAACAACAATACATTTCGCAGCTATGAAGTATAGAGGTTGAGTTTTCACTGTAATATGCTTTTTCTTATTTCTCCTGATCAGATACGTTTTATCAGCTCTTAAAAGAGGGGTTTGTCTTACATGCACCTATGGATAAACCCTCAATCCAAGCCATAGATTAAGTTGAAAAAGCATTTGAAAATGATCAATGGTTGAAAATAAACAATGTCTACCAGTTTAACAGGTAAACCTTGAAAAGTATACTTCGCCGCCGGCAACCACTTTGTCGGAGGAGGCAGTTTGCCAGAACTCTCCTGCACCGATCAGCCACCACCACCTACAAACTCCCCTAAATCGCAATCTCTGTATCACAGTCCAACCACCTTCCGCCACATGTGTGACTTGTCCATGGAGATCTCCTCGCCGGCTTCGACGGCTTGAAAATCTAGCATGCTGATCAGATTTTTCTCTTCCTCGACGACAGCGATCGCGCACACGATCTAGATCGCTACTCATGCTTATTAGAGTTTAGTGTTAGTTCAGTTAGTTATGCAGTTGTTACAAGTTAGTTATAGTCAGAAGTTAGTTATGCAAAATAGTTAGCTATGCTGAGCTGTAACTATATGAGCTGAAGCTATATAAAGAGGTTCTCGATAACTGAAATGATATGAAAATATTCCAGATTCAGAAATATACAATTCTATTGTTCAGCTCTTCTCTCTCTCTATTTTTCCTTTACTTTCGTTTGTTCTTCATTTTCTTCTGTTCATCATTTTCCTTTATGGTATCATGAGCTCTTCAAATGATCCCTACGCAAATGTTGTACCTCAACCTCATGCAAATACTGCACCTCGATCAACATCAAATACTGGTCAAATTTCTTTTTCTCATCCAATCTCGATCAAATTGGATGATAAAAATTTCATGCTCTGGAAACAACAAATTCTTGCAGTAATTCGTGGTCATAAACTACACCACTTTCTTGATAATGCACATGAAGCTCCTTCTCCGTTTGTTACTGAAGAGGATGCATAATCTGGTAATCTTAGTTCTCTGTTTCTTGATTGGGAAGCTCAAGATCAACTCCTTCGTTCGTGGCTTTTGTCTTCTTTGTCAGAATCAATGCTTACCAGATTTGTTAGCTGCATCAAATCCTCTGAACTATAGGAGCAAATTCATCATTATTCTAGTTCTCAGAATCGAGCAAAGACACGCCAGTATCGTTCTGAGTTACGTAATACAAAGAAATGATCTAGATCGATTGGTGAATATTTGTTACAAATCAAAGCTCTTATTGATGCTTTAATGTCTACTGGTAATCCTATTTCTCTTTCTGAACATATTGAAATTATTCTTGATGGATTGCCTGAGGAGTATAATCCATTCGTTACTTCTGTTTCCAGTAGAATTGATCCTTATTCTCTTGCTGAGATTGAATCACTGTTGCTTGTTCAAGAAGCTAGATTCGAGAAACATGTAAAAGAGTCAGTACCTGATTCGTTTTCTGCTAATATTGCACATGTTAATTCTAGTGGAAACCATATACAATCTCAGTCTTCTGTTGGATCTCAAAAAAATTCCTCTCACACTTTTCATTCTCCATCACTACCACCACCTGGATTTAGTGGTCAGTTTGGTTTTCATTCTACACCACGACCACCTGGTTTTAGTGGTCAGTTTGGTTCTTCAAGTTCTCAGCATTTTGATTCTCCATATCATAGTTCTTATCCTTCTGATAATCGTGGTTTCTATAGAGGAGGCAGGTTTGGTGTTAATAGCAGATCCAGAGGTCGTGGAGGAAGATTTGGTGCTAGATCCTCAGTTGTATGTCAAGTTTGTAGCAAACCAGGTCATAGTGCTTCAGTGTGTTATCATCGATTTAACTATAGTTTTCCACCAAATCCAAATCAAAATCCAAATCCTTCTCAATTTTCTCCATCACTGAGTCAACCTCTACATGCTCCTTTACATCTTTCACCACCGCCTCAGTTTTCTGTTTCATCTTCATATGTTCCTTCCTATATTTCTCCATTTAATCATCCTTCTTCGTCTTCTTTGTTCTTCTATCCCTCTATGTCTCATGCTAGTTCATCTAGTCATCAACCACCTTCCACTGTGTTTCCTTACTCTTCTTCACAGTTCTTATCCACTTCCTACTCTTATCCTCATCCTGCTGTCTCATCCTTACCTTCTTCCAGTACTACCTTTTCTCCATCTTTACATCCTCATCATTCTATTCCTTCTCAACCTTCTGGTTTTCCTCATGCTATGATTGCCACACCTGATATTGTCTCTAGCAGTTCCTGGTTTCCTGATTCAGGTGCTACTACTCATGTTACTAATGATGTTCAAAATTTACTACATAAGGAAGACTTCACTGGTACTGAGAAGCTTCTGATGGGAAATGGACAAGGTTTGTCTATATCTCATGTTGGTTCCTCATTACTTACATCTCCTTTTAATGCTTCCATCTCTTTGTCTTTGCGTCAATTATTGCATGTACGTGACATCACTAGGAATTTACTCAATGTAAGTAAATTTGCCAAAGACAATCATGTTTATTTTGAATTTCACCTCACTTATTGTTATGTGAAATCGCAAGCCAACCATGAGGTCCTTCTAGAAGGCTTTCTTGGTGCTGATGGTCTATATCATTTCACTAGATTTCCTTTCACTCATCTGTCAACTAGTTTGGGTTCTGATTCCATTTGTAATAACCGTTCTGATTTGAGATGTCATATTCAAAATAATGTTCTTAGGTCCAAATGTGTTTGTAACTCTATTGTTTGCTCACATTTCAGACCTAATGAGTGGCTTCAGTCATATAATTCTGTTCTTTCTTCTAATAATAATGTTTCTGATCAGCAACTTCAGTCATGTACTTCTGTTTTTTCTTGTAATAATGCTGTTTCTGATCATTGTAAGTCTGATACTGGTTCATGTGACAATAAACTTGCTTCTGTTACTACTGACTCATGTGACAATAAACTTGCTTCTGTTACTACTGACTCTGATAATTTCTTTACTGCTGATTCTGATAATTTCTTTCCCTCGGCTTTTATTGTTCAAAAAGCTACTTCTAAAGTTGTCTCTAATAATACTGATTTAGATATATGGCATTGTAGACTTGGTCATCCACATTCGGTTGTTCTCAAAAAGGTTTTACATATGTCACACATTTCAGTTTCTCCAACTATTTCCTTTAATAATTTCTGTGAAGCATGTTGTTTTGGTAAGATGCACAAACTACCTTCCTTTCCTTCATCTACAATTTACAATCAACCATTTGCTCTTGTTGTTAGTGATTTGTGGGGACCAGCCCCAGTCACCTCTTTCACTGGTTTTTCTTATTATGTTGCCTTTGTAGATGTTTTCTCAAGGTTTACTTGGATTTTTCTGCTTAAAAAAAAGTCAGAGGCACTGCAAGCTTTTATTCAATTTCAAAAGCTAGTTGCTGTTCAGTTTAATGCTCAAATCAAATCATTACAAACTGATTGGGGTGGTGAGTATAGACCTTTTTCTGCTTATCTTTCATCCCAGGGTATTAATCATAGGGTCATTTGTCCACATACTCATCATCAAAATGGTTTAGTTGAGAGGAAACATAGGCATATTACTGAATTGGGTCTCACTCTTTTAGCAAAGGCACACCTACCTCTTAAGTTTTGGGATCATGCCTTTCTCACTTCAGTTTTTCTTATAAATAGAATTCCTTCTTCTACTATTTCCTTTGCTGTTCTTTTTACAAAATTGTTTGGGCAAGTTCCTGATTTTTCTTTTTTAAGGGTATTTGGTTATGCTTGTTATCCATATCTCAGACCTTTTAATAAGCACAAGTTTGCTTTCAAAACATCTCAGTGCACTTTTCTTGGTTACTCCCCATCTCATAAAGGTTACAAGACTTCTGATGGTAAAATTATTATTTCTAAAGATGCAGTCTTCAATGAAAACCATTTTCCTTTTGCTACTGCTGCTACTCCTTCATCTTCTACTGTCATGTCTCCATCTCAGTCTTCCATATCCTCCATTCCACCCATTCTGTCTTCCTCTCATCCCATATTCCCTTCTTCTGCTCATTCTGCTCGATCATGTTCTTTATTTCACCCAACATCTGAGTTTCATCCTGAGTCTTCTTCTCCTCAGCTTCCTGCCCATGTTAATCACTTCTCTTTACCACATTCTCAGCCACCTCTATCACATTCTTTGCATCATTCTAATTCTGTATCCGAATCTGAATATCACTCCCATTCTGACTCTACTATGACACCTGAGTCTTCCTCATCTCCCTTGCCTTCTACTCGTTCATGTCATCCAATGATCACTAGAGCCAAATCTGGTATTTTCAAACCTAAAGCCTATCTTGTCCATACAGAAACTGAACCTACATCAGTTAACCAAGCTTTACAAAATCCAAAGTGGCTTAAGGCTATGGAAGAGGAATATAATGCACTAATAGTCAACAATACTTGGCAACTTGTTCAACTGCCTCCACAAAGGCCAACAATTGGTTGCAAGTGGGTATATAGGATTAAAGAAAATCCTGATGGTTCAGTTCAAAGGTACAAAGCAAGACTTGTTGCTAAAGGATTTCATCAGCAACCAGGTCTTGATTACACAGAAACATTCTCCCCTGTAGTAAAACCTGCAACTGTGAGGTTAATTCTCACTTTGGCTCTCACAGCTCAGTGGTCAATCCATCAAATTGATGTTAATAATGCATTTTTAAATGGCATGCTTCATGAAGAGGTGTACATGTCTCAACCTCCAGGATTTGAAATTGGTGATGGTACATTGGTCTGCAAACTAAAGAAGGCTCTATATGGCCTTAAACAAGCTCCAAGGGCATGGTTTGAGAAACTTGGTTCAACGTTACAGCATCTTGGCTTTGTTCCCAGTAAATGTGATCCATCCTTATTTGTTCACACAGTTGGCACATCCTGTTCATATGTGTTAGTGTATGTTGATGATATTATAATTACTGGAAACTCACACTCCAGCATTCAGACTTTGATATCCGATCTCAATTCTGTCTTTGCTTTGAAAGATCTTGGTCCTCTTACTTATTTTCTTGGTATTGAAGTTCTTCGGCTTAGTGATGGCTCTATTCATCTTTCTCAGCAGAAATACATATGGGATGTTCTTAAAAAGGCTCAAATGTTAGAGGCAAAGGGAATTTCAACACCTATGGAATCTGGTTTGAAACTTACTAAACATGGTGCTGATTATTTGCAAGATGCTTCCCTTTATCGGTCAATAGTAGGAGCATTACAATATGCTATTGTTACTAGACCAGAAATTTTATATAGTGTCAATAAAGTATGTCAATTCATGAGCCAACCCTTGGAGGAACATTGGAAAAGTTTCAAAAGAATTTTACGGTATCTCAATGGCACCTTACACTATGGACTTCATATCAGGCCAGCCAATAAGTTAGTGTTATATGGATTTTGTGATGCAGATTGGGCAACTGATCCTGATGACAGGAAATCCACCTCAGGGTCATGTATTTACCTTGGTCCTAATCTTATTTCCTGGTGGTCCAGAAAGCAACAGGTTGTTGCTAAAAGTAGCACTGAGGCTGAATATAAAGCACTTGCTCACACTGCTACTGAAATCATTTGGCTTCAATCATTATTGAAAGAACTTCAGGTGCCTCTTTCATCCTCACCAGTAATGTATTGTGATAACCAAAGTACTGTTCTCTTATCTCATAATCCTGTTTTGCATTCTCGAACAAAACACATGGAGCTAGATATATTTTTGGTCAGAGACAGAGTTATTCACAAGCAGCTTGATGTGCGACACATACCTTCCATAGATCAAATTGCTGATGTGCTCACAAAACCTTTGGCTGCTAATCGATTTCAGCATTTGAGAGATTTACTTACAGTAAAAGATCACACCGGTCTTACAACTTGAGATGCGGTTCCAGAAAACATAAGAAGTATTGTTCTAGACTTCTCTTGGAATTAAGGGGACAGTATTAGAGTATAGTGTTAGTTCAGTTAGTTATGCAGTTGTTACAAGTTAGTTATAGTCAGAAGTTAGTTATGCAAAGTAGTTAGCTATGCTGAGCTGTAACTATATGAGCTGAAGCTATATAAAGAGGTTCTCGATAACTGAAATGATATGAAAATATTCCAGATTCAGAAATATACAATTCTATTGTTCAGCTCTTCTCTCTCTCTGTTTTTCCTTTACTTTCGTTTGTTCTTCATTTTCTTCTGTTCATCATTTTCCTTTACTGAACCACAAAGATCGGAAAATCTTTGAGGCATTCAAGTACGATGGAGCTCTGATAAGCGATTCGGACGCGGCAGGGTTGTGCTTCGAGGTGAGAGTGTATCTGTCGCGCCCTATTTCTCTCTCCTCTCTCGGCTGTCATCACAGATCTGCGCATCTGAGATCCACTTTTCTTCCGACCAACCCCTCCACCGTGTTCACTACCTTCCCCTCGGCTAGCCATCGGAACTGCGCCGACTTTGGAGCTCCACGCGTCGCCACGGACCTTTCACTTTTAACCCTTTAATTAGGAAGTGTAAAATGATTTTCAATTTATGTTTTTGACATACTCAAACATGCAAAATTTTAGTGATAATTCAAAGGTAGAAACAACTTAAGATTTACAATTATATGTTATTTTCTTAAAAAAATTATGAAATTTATAACTATTGTCATGTTCTTTTAGTTTCAAGTCATATGGAGTATAACCAACAAGGGATGAGCATGGTGGTAAGCCAGTTGCCCTCTTAATAATACGACCAAATTTCAAACTTGAAAAGAGTAATTGTTCGGAGAAGGTAATTTGTTAGGAAAGGACCTCCTAATTAGTAATCAATCACAACAGTGTATGAATGATTAGCCTCACAGTAATTTCCGTAAGGTTACGTGGTTAAAGACCCAAAAGAGGCAAAGCAGAGCAAACACGAATTTCGGTAATGGAAAAAGAAAGTTTAATTTGTTCGGATAGGTGGAAAAAAATTTCATTTTGTTTCACTTGCTACATTTTATAAAACTAAAAGAATCACAATTTTAGCAATTGAAGATACCTACATGGGTTTGTTTTATATGGGCTGGATTGGCCCAGGGGCCAGACAAAAACAGTTCAAAACTTATCTTTTTATTGCATACTTAGTGAACTATTCAGTTTTTCTTTTGAATTTTTGAAATAGTTTATATTTTCAGACCAAAAAAGAGAGTATATATTTTATGTTTTATTATCAATCAATTAAAGTTTTGTAATAAAATTAACGAATAGTTACGAAAAATTTAAGAATTTTTTATATTTTTAATTTTTTTTTTAAACTTCTGATTCTTTTAGTAGACTAGCCACGTGCTGCCCTAACTCATACAAGGCTAGACTATTATATTAATTAATGGGGGATTACCAACCCAGACAAAACTCACTTTGTCCCTTTGAAATGATTTGCGAGCAGTGTAGGCTTTGGGTTTCCACAATTGGATTGGAAACTGAGCTCCAAAGCTATACAAAATAAAATGGGCACAATGGTGAATAAAATCAGTAACAAAGCCATATATAAAGCTAAATAAGGAGAGACGATGAATCAGATGGCAACCAAGAGCCACACATCCTGTCTATGTCTGCAGAATGCGCGTGCAATGATTTCCTTCCCTAAAGGAGTACCAAGCAACAACCCAATCTCTGTACATAAGGCTGCGGATATCATTAAGCAGTGGAGCACAATGGTGGTAATTGCCAAACCTCAGCTATGGTCAAGGAAATGCAGGTCACTCTTGGAATCACTGTCCAGAATAACCTTCCAAACATTCTAAAATCTTTTAAAAGTGCTTTTTCTATTAAAAAATGATTTTTTTTGCAAAAGAAAAAAAAAACACTTAAACAAATGGGCTCTTAATACCCTATCCAGCTGCAAATTATAAATTGGCATATAAGTAATGTATGCCAGTTCTATGTAGTGAAAACATGGCATAATCAAGAAGAAAGAGCTCCCTGTAAATAATTGAACACATTCACCAGAACACATCAAGACTAGATATTTCAGTGTTCCCTTTCACAAAACACAGCACCTCCGCAACAATCATTTCCCATCAACAATAGTCCCTGAGTTAATAATGAAATGAATTCATCACTCTCCACTGCCTATATATCGTCTTGGGGCTTAATATTATCAATAAAAGACATTGCGAAGAGTGAAAACATACACAAACAGATGCAACTTCGACATTGGAAATTAAAAAACTATAAAGTGTGAGATACAAAAGCTTTCTCTTCCTGAACTCTGCAAGATACAGCAGCCAAAGTCCTGGAGTCTTATAGAATCTTCCATCAGATGAGCATAATGCCAGCAATTCATTATCTTGGAAAATATGTCAGTTCCATTAACACAAAAAAGCCGGACTACATCTTATAAGCTTACATGTACCTCAGCCATCAATTGAGCCTACTTCAAAAGTTACTGATTTCCGAATTATGCATGCGTGATTGGTCAACAAGAAAGTGTCTCTCAAATGCAAAAGTTGATGACATCAATCTAGCTATAGTTATCAAAAGAGAAAGGGGCCCTGACAACTTCATCTTAGTTTAGAGCATCTTACTGGCAGCTGCCTTCTGTGTTGGGTAAGAATCTTACTCTTTTTTTTTTTCTTTAGGGCAATGGAAATTAAAAAAAAAAAAAACCTAAATATTGATAAAAACGAATTTAGTCATCCATGACTGGAGTAACCAGTGGTTTACTTAAAAAGAAGGCTTCTAGACTCCCTGCTACAAATTCACATGTATCAGTGAAACATTCTAAAGTCAATGCAGCAGCATGTGGTGATAGGACAACATTATCCAATGGAATGAGCTCCTTGGGAATGTTAGGTTCATTCTCAAACACATCCAAGCCAGCACCCCCTATCTCCCCTTTCATCAAACACCGCACCAATTCGTTTTCATCAATTAGTGCTCCTCGTCCAACATTGACAATAACTCCTTCCTTCCCCAATGCCAACATCACTTCCCTGTTAATTATGTGCCTTGTTTGCTCAGTTAATGGACAACAAAGCACAAGGACATCACTATTACGGGCAAGCTCCACAACATTAGAATAAAAAGGGTATGAGACAAATGGCTTCTTGTTCCTTGAATGGTACATAATTCTGCAATCAAAGGCCTCGAGCCTTTTAGCAACTTCTCCACCAATTCTTCCCAATCCAACGATCCCAACTCCCTTACCTCCCAGCTGAAACACAAAGCCAAGTGCTAGATATCAATCAAGCTCCAGAATTTACTGTTTCACTTGTCAATTCTAATGAGTACTACAGCCCTATATGGTAAACAAATATATCGATTGTCCTCTATTAAAAAAAAAACCACACACACACCCGATTTGAGTTGAAATTAGAGAAAATCTTCATCGAAATAGAAACAAAACATCAGAAACATTTGCATAAGATACATACACCATAATATATACAGCTATTATATTGCAGCTCCATTTACAAAAAATTGTTCATCAAAATGTAAAGAACATGCACATAAAGCAGAAGAATGATGAATACCTTAGAACCAAGAGGAAGATTCCACGGCTTAGATGGAACCCATTTCCTAACATATCGATCAGCGGCGGAAATTTTGCACAGCACATCAATCAACAATCCCACAGCCATGTCGGCAACATCCTCAGCAAACTGGCCTCCGATAGTGACAACCTGAACACCACGGTGGCTGCACTCAGGCAAGTCTATGTGGTCGGTTCCAATGCTGGTGGTGACAATGAGGCCGAGTGACGGGAGGAGCTGGATGACTTCGGCAGTGACCAACTGGTGTGGGTTGCAGAGTATGGCTCGGATGGATGAAGGGTCAACATTTTGGGTGGTGAGGAATTGAAGGAGAGGGAGTTGAGAGGAGAAAGCTTTCAGGAAATGGTATTTGTGAGAGTTTTTTGATTCAAAAAGTTGGAATATTAATGGAGGACCAAACACAAGGAGTGGATGCAGCTCCTTGTTATCATTGTGGTTGTGCTCGTCTGTTACTGCCATTGATGATTGAGCTCTGGCGAAGAGGTCCTGTCAAACTAACGTATTTTTCACCAAGTAAAAAGCTTAACTTCACTTTTTTTTCAAAATACAATTATTTATGCATCCAATTATTTGTATATGATGCGGCCAAGAAAAGGATTTGCATCTCTTTATATATAAACAATTATTTGCATATCTTTCAATGGAAAATAAAAACAATTATTTATGCATCCAATTTTATAGATTAATCTATGATGATGAATGTCCAATGAATAGGAGATGGGGCCAAGAACTCTGTTAAAGATATTAGGATATGGAAACTAAAGAAGGTTGTTAAAACTAAAAGATATAAGGCATGTTGTGAGGAACCAGATTTTAGATGAAAACTTTTCCCCTGTCAAAATCAAAAGGGATTAGTAGCACTTCGCCACTCCATTTCCATAGAATAATAGAAGCTATTACATATCTAGTGAATGAAAAGACAAATTCTGTTAAAATAAGAAAAGCACATTAAGGGGCTCACGGTTCAGAGAAAACTTTGCCTGATTTCATGCATCCCATGTAAACACGAGGTTTGTCCAAATGAGTTGCAAGTGTAGCTCCCAATGCATCTGTGCAGGATGAACAAGTAAGTTGCAAGACATATATACATCTAAAAATGTGAAACAATCTCTTTAGGAATTTGATTAAATAGGGCAAAGAGGCATACAAGAAATGTTTACATGAATATTAAAAAATTTTACATCTACAAATGTTTACGAGTCATTCCATTATAGGGGACTGGTATAAAACAGGATTAAAACCACACATAAATCATCTATTTGAGAGCTCAAAAAAGTGGAAAACTAGATCCAAACAACGGACATTTTCTCAAATAGTTGATGAGCTAGACAGTGGTGAAAACGTCGGCAACAGTCACTGATGGCTACAAATACAATCTCGATACTTCGCAGTATGCCTTTAGCTCTGGAAAGCAAAAGCACTTGAATCCATTACTGAGATTCCAAGGGTTTGTGTGACAGGCTTCAAGCTTTCAAGCCAGATCCGTAGGTGCAGAAACACTTGGATCTTGCACACTACATGTTCGAAGAAAACAATTCCGGCTACGTAAAAATAACCGCTATTTTAGCAGTGGGAAAAAAACAAAAAGTAAATATTATTATTATAACAAAACAATCCAATGAATCGTGACCTACAAACCGGCCCATTTAACCTTGTAAGTGGCTCGAGTTAGCCGAGTATATCAGTGGCCTAGATAATTAGTAGGCTTTTGGGCTCAGCCCTTCGTCAGCTAACAATGCCTAGCTCTGGCTGCATCGATTAGTTTTGTATGTGCTAGGTTGGCACATAGAAGTTAGAACAAACCAAAAAACAGTTTAAATCAATATTTTATTTAAATAGCTAATGAAATATTTTTTATGATTTTTTAAATATTTTTATTTTCCTCGTTGTTAAGTAAAATATTTTCAATAAAAATTAATGAATAATCACAAAAAAAATATTTTAATTTTAATTTTAAATTTTGTTCAATAAACCTAAAAATCCTTTCCCTTCAAATTGGTGGATTGGCGGGTAAGAAGGGAAAAAAATTCTTTTTAATTAAAAAATATTAAATTTCATATGTAACATGTGCTTCTGTTATAAGATTAGCAACATAAACTTATAAAGACAATTAAAAATTTAATGTCATAGATAATCTATTCCCTCTATTTTATTTGCTAGGTGGTAATTTGTTTCTGTATTTCTTTTTCTGTTTTGAGTTGAACAATGGATGTTTGTAATGAATTTGATGTTCTTACTGAAATGTAAAAGGCTTGTTTATTCTCAATGCTATGAATTTTTGTGCCACGTTCAACCTTATTTAAGATTTGACAAAGTATTCAAACAAAGTTTTTTTTAATAGTATTTTTTCACAATTTCTTTTTTTAGTAAATAATGGTTTTTAAGGGATAGAATTTTTAGGGTTATTATTAATTTGTAGTAATAATTTAAAGTAACTATATAAAGATAGATGTATCATGATACTGTGAAATTTAATTTCTATCATTTCTTGTACACAATAGATTCTCTAACCTTGAATGGTTCTGAAGATCATTTTTAAATTTTTTTAAAGAATTTTACCAATTACTTTTGCATCGAATAAAAATCTGGTTGTGATGTTAATTTTAATTTTTTTTAACGCCACCCTGTTGCTACCTGACATCCACTGTGATTTTCTTTCAAAACTATGATACTAAAAGCGCCACTAACGTACAACAGTAGATGGAGGAAACCAAATAAACCATGAAGGAAAATTGGCTTTCAGTAGAAAACTATTGCAGACTGCATTGGCAAAAAGTCTCGTTATTTGTTTAATTTAAATGCGTTTAATTTGTTTAATTTAAGTGTAAAATTATTATATATGTTATAAAAATATTATAGTTACATATAAAATAATTTGATATTTTAAACTAATTTAACATATAATATAAAGATAGTAGACGTGTTTTGATGAACATGAAACATTTTTCATTGACAAATAGCGTAACATTGAAAAAAAAAATTCAAAAAAGACCAATTTATTTAATTGTTATGTCACAAATGTAATAGTTACAATCTCAAATGTCATACACATGTCATTGGAATAAACGATGGTATTTGAAGCCAAACCACTATTAATGAGCTTGAGATTATAGGTGAAAATAGGTCAAGTCATTTGTCGAGAACCTATGGCTTAGTTTGTTTTAGACTTGATTTAGTTTGACTTAACTTATTTATTAAACAAGTTAGATTAAGATTTTTTTAAAATCTATTTAATTAAAAAAGTCAAGTTTTAAGTTATCTAAAAGATATTTTAAACATTATAAGCTAATCAGTTTAAATATAAATATAAATATATGTATAATATCATAATGATAGTAATAATAATAATATAACTTATAATTATAATATTATTGTTGACCTATTTAAGGTCTAAGCATGTTCGCCTATTTTAAGGCTTAAAATTGCTTTTTATGTAAAAGTTTATTGACTTATTTAAAGACCTTATTATAAAATAAACTTTTAAATATATTTTCAGGTAAGTTAAATTTTTAAAAAGGTCAAGATAAATCTTAAAAAATGGCCTATGTTAGGTTCATAAGTCAGATTCAAATCTTACAATTGAAATATATATTATATTTATTTAAGACAAAACTTGACCTGACCAAACTCGTTTCCACCCCTAATTGATATAGGATTTATTTTGGGGGGAGGGGGAAGGGTAAATGTTAGGTTGTGGTTTTTTAAAAATACAACTTACTCGATAGTTGTGTAACTTAAAAATCATACATAATTTGATGCATTAACCATTATAGATTTTTTGTTATTTTAATTTAAGATTTTATTTTACTAATTAAAGATTTTATCTATTTTATAATTAGGATTTTAGTTTTAATGAAATTCTATCAAATCTCAAATTTTATCTTTAGTTAGTTATATTTGATTTATATTTAATTTGTTTTATTTTATGGTTATAAATACCTCTCCTACGCACTTAAAGACGTTGTTGATTATGATTTATTATTGAATTTGGCTTTAATTATATTTCTAATTTAAAATCGAGTCTTTTGACAACGAGTGCCTAGTATCAAGTGTCTTTAGAACCTCAAGAGTTCTTTGTTCTTTTGGTCCTTTCGTCAAGTTTAGAATTTTAATGTAGGTGACTGTGTTATGATACACATTCACCTTAAGCATTACCTTAACCTCTGCTTCAAAAAGTTTCATGCTAGAGCTAAAGGATCTTACCAAATTCTTTGTAAACTTGGGCTTAGTGTATATTCACTTGATTTATTTGTTGATTTGACTATTAGTTTTGTTTTCAATTTGAATGATTTATTACCTTACCAAGACACCTTTGAGCTTCCTTTATTGTCTCGTACTATTTTTGTAGGTCACATTTCTCAGTTTCCTCCAATTCCTTCTGTTCCATCGCAGTATAATAAGATTGATGTTGTGATTAATGATGATTTTGGTATATTGGATGACAAGTTTGTTGGTTCATGTTTTGCCCCATTTTGTCACTTTTGTGAAGTGGAAGAACCGACCTACCAATGATGCTACTTGGATTTCTGAGGATGATCTTCGCATCATTGATCCTGTTCTTTTTTGAGGAGTACCTAATTTCTACCTCTCTGGAATAAAGTCCTCTTGGTAGGGGAAATGATACATTGTCCATTATAAATTTTCTATTATTTTAATTTAGGATTTTATTTTGTTAGTTAAAGTTTTTATCTATTTTATAATTAGGATTTTACTTTCAATAGGATTCTATCAAGTCTCAAATATTATTTTTAGTTAGTTGCATTTGATTTGTTTTATTTGAGTATTATAAATATCCCTCATATGCACTTAGAATACGTTGATTATTATTAATTATTGAATTCAGTTTAGATTATATTCTTACATTAAGATCGAATCTCTTAACACAGAGTGTCTTTATAATCCTGAGAGTTTTTTATTCTTTTGATCTTTTGGTTCTACATTATACTTGCTATAGATTTATGTAAACTTTATTCATGAACACTGTCGCGACCGTTGATCATGGCGGAATAGTAACTTAAATTAAAAAAAAATAGAAGTCGCCACTAATTTTATTTTTTTATTAGGAAAAATTCGAAAATCCAAGAAAAATAGTCTTTGAAATCATATTGAATTCGAGAGTCAGTTATGTATAAGGAATGGTGGAGACTTAACCCCACAGCATCCCTAATACACCCGTCTTGAAACAGTACCTTAAGTTAATTGTGTAAATTCTTAATAATTCTTGAAAATATTTGTTTTAACCCCTTTTGTTAAAAGATAAATAAAATAAACAAATAAATTATGAAAATTTAATTTTTGGCTTTACAGAATAGAAACTATGTTCCTATGTATTCCCTGGTGTAGTGAAGAACTCAAAGTCACGTAATTCTTTAGAAAATAAGTGTGTGTTGGTTGATTTTACTTAAAAAAATTAATTTTGAGTTTTGAAAGTTTGAATTAACAAGTCGTCGTGACTTAGTTAATTCTATTAATATTCGAATAGGTGAAACTCAGCGTCACGCTAGAGACGTCACCAATTGCTCATCAAGTTTATTGAAAATAAAATTATTAAAAAAATTTGAGTCTTTATCAAGTAGTCATTTATTTTATAAAAACTTGAAGACAAAATAATAATAATGATAATAATAATAATAATAATAATAATAATAATTATTATTATTATTATTATCAAACTTCCATAACTCAGATGATTACAAAAGTTATAAGATTAGCAAATGGCCACAACTCGCTTAATCCTGTTTTATTCTTCTAAAAAATTCAATTATTTTATATTAAATAATTTATTTTTAAAAAAAGTTTGAGTCTTTATCAATTAGTAATTTATTTTATAATAATTTGAAGAAATAATAATAATAATAATAATAATAATAATAATTTAAATCATCAAATTATCACAACTCAGATAATTATAATCATTACATGATTAACAAGTCATCACAACTCAAATGATCCTGATTTATTTTTTTCTAAAAAAAATAATTATTATTATTTATTATTTATTTTTTATATTTACCATTTACTTTAATTTTTTATTTTAAAATTTTAAATTAACAAGTTTTTACGACTCAATTAATCCGTTAAGGTTTGAATGATCAAATTGACGTCATGCTTGAGAGCGTCATCCATTATTTATCAAGTTTGTTTCAATTTTTTTTTCAAAAAAAGTTTAAATATTTATTGATTAGTGATTTATTTTATTTTAAAATAAAAAAATTGAAGACAAAACAATAATAATAATAATAAAATAATAATAATAATAATAATAATAACGATAAAGAAAAATTTGAATTATCAAATTATCACAACTCATATAATTATAAAAATTACAATATATCACAACTCAATTAATTCTATTTTATTCTTCGATAAAAAAGGATTCAATTACTTTACATTTTTATTCACCTTTTATTTGTTATCATTTTTTTTGTTTTCTTTCGTTTTTATTCTTTCCTCACCAAAAAAAAGAAAAGAAAAAAAAGGTAACAGAACTAAAAAAAATCAAACAACACCGAGGCCTTACTAAAAAGGAAAGAGGAGGGGATTCTGTTTTGAAACCCGAACGGGGAGTAGGTGTAGAGGGGGAAGGCTTGGAACGGTGCGGGCTGGATTTGGTGGAGCAGATTCTACGGCTACGATGGCTTCAGGTGCGCGAATTGGGTGATGCGTGGCTGGTTGGGCGTTGATGGTCGGGACGTGACGAGTCCGCGATTGGGAGTGGTGGTTCGGCTGCTCTGTTCTAGCAACGCAAAACAGGGGTGAAAGTGGCTACGACTGCGAGTATGGGTGGTTGTTGTTGGTGGCTCCCGTGACGGTGAAGCAGATCTGATGGTTGGAGGCTTGTCACAGTTCGCGTGTTCAATGGGGTGAGACGGTGAAGGCCGGTGGTGCTTCATTTGGTGAATTACGGAGAAGGGGACGGTGAGTGGTTTGGACGTGGCAGGGGGTTAAAGAATGGTTATGGCGTTTGTTGGTAGTGAAGGTTATGAGGGAGGTGGTGATGGTGGGCTGGTTAGCGAATGGTGATGGTACTTGGTTGCAAAAAAAATAAAAAAATAAATAGAGGTTGATGGCTGTGTGAAGGTTGGAGATAGGGGCTACTATGGGTTGGATGTGTGAAGGCTATGGTGGTTTGATGATGGATAATGAAGATGGAGGGGATAGGCTAACGTGAATGGAGTTGGCAGAAATTGTGATTATGACGAGGAAAGTGGTGGTGAAGGGTGGCTAATGTGAATGGAGTTGGCAGAGGTACGCTAACCAGGGGAAGCTACATGATGGGGAGAAAATATGGCTAGAGTGATAGTTGTAGTCTGTTTAGGCTCATCTCAAGGCTGAAAAGTGTCTTCTTAAGTTGAAGTGGGTTAAGTGTCTTTATAAGAAGGATTAAGTTAAAGTGGTTAAGTTGAAATGTAATTAAGATTTGTTTAGGATGAGTTATGATTAGTTTAATATGAGTTATGGTTAATTTAGGATGAGGTTAATGATAAGTTATGATTATGCTAAAGTATTTAAGTTGAAGTGTGATTAGGATTTGTTTAAGATAATAACTTGTGGTCTATTTAGGATGAGACATGATTAGTTTAAAAGAAGTTATAGTTAACTTAGGATGAGGTTAATGATAAGTTATGATTTATGGATGAGTTTGTTTTAGGATGAATTTGTTTTAAAGTGAGTTTATTCAAAATAAGTTTAATGATATATGAGTTATGAAATGGATAATGGGTTAAAGTGTCAAATTATGGGCTAATAATAGGTCATAGGTAAGATAAAAATTGGGTCATTTGTTTAATAATGGGCAATAGCTAAAAACTAAGTCTTTTTTATTTTTCATTTTTTTCATTTTTTATTTTTTATTTTTTTTAAATGTTTCAGACAAAATTAAGTGTTCATAAACACTACTTCAAAAAGTTAAAAATTATACACATGTCATGTAGGAATATCAATAAGCTTTAGAGTAGGTACGTAATTTTTTTAATCTAAAAGTGTCATCACTTTTGATCATCATATAATTTTTGTCATTAATTCAGTTTGCCGATAATGTAAAATGCCATCGCTTTGGTTATTTAAAGATTTTTGACATTAGTTGAATCTATCATGTGTTATCAATTTAGTCTATTAATCATATAAAATATCATCAAATTAGTTCCTAAAGTAGGACTCTATTACCCTTATTTTTCTCAATCCGATAAAGAAAAACTAATTTAATGACACTTTACACAATTAAGGAAATGAATTGATGGCAAAAAAAAATTAAGACTAAAATGATGGCAGTTATAACTTTGGAGTACAAAAATAGAGATTTCCTCTAAACTTCATTCACAAAAGACTCTTTTTGTAGCTTAAAAATTGTACAAATCTTTTGTCAACATACAAGGAGGTCAACTTTATTTATAAAACACCTCTTCTGCAACTTAAAAACCAAACACACCTTCAATTGAAATACATGTGAACTTTATTCATAAAACGCCCTATAACTTAAAATTGTGCACACTTCCTGTAGAAATACATCTACAGGTTAACTTTATTCATGAAACACCATTCTATAACTTAAAATTATACAGACCTCCTGTAACAATACAAATACTCTATTTGTGAAACACTTCGTAACTTAAAAACCATACACATCTTCTGTAAAGATACAGGTAAACTTTATTTAGGAAACATCCTTATGTAACTTAATAACCACACACACATCCTATAGGAATACAACTGAACTTTATTCATGAAAGCCACACTTCAATAGAAAAGAAAAGCCCCCTATTTGTGAATAGTTGTTTCCATGATGTTATCCACTTATCGTCTCATTGCATTCTTGGAGTCCCGCTGAACCTTAAAAATTAAAGAAACAATTATGTAAACAGTTTCAAACTAGAAAATGGGAAATATGTAGAATCTATGATCATGAGTGGAGTGACTGCCACAGTGCCACCCAAACTTTGATATAAAAATTCACGTTTACAATCATTTTTTATAAAGCAAGAGAACGTGACTATCAAAATTTGGTGTTTTTATAATTTCTTTTAGCTGGTTTAATTTTATAATTCTGGTTCTGACAATTAAGAATTTCTATCCGTGTTAAATATCAATTCTGATTTTTTTATTTATTTCTCAAAATTAACTCATCAAGTTATGTTACTCTGTTCATATCCCTTTATTGCATAGCAAATTAATATTATTGTTGAATTTTAAAATGTATTAGTTACAAATTATCAAAATATTATAATCATAAACGTGTAATGAAAAGTAGTGAACAAATATTATTATCCACTGCGATAATCCATCAAAATTAGATGTTTGGATAAGGCTCGTTTGAAGACATTAAATTCACTCAAAAAATTGAAGTCATAATCAATTGATTCGGATAAAGTCCTTACGTACTAAAAAAAAAAGGATGAAGTCCTTACCTGTTGTAGGCCCTTTCTACTGAGGTGTTGAGATCATCTTGGAAGAGCAGATCATCATTTGAGTACACATCAACTCGAATTCTTCCTCTTAAGGATTTCGCAAGTACCCCTCCTGGGGAAAAAACTTTCATCTTGGGGCATTCCAGTATGTCCACTTGTGTCAAAGACGGTAAGCGCAAAGTGTCATTGCCCGAATAAAAACATTCCAGGCTTGATAAAAAGCATAGAACTATCGTGTCTAGCCGTGGAAATCTTATCTCTTCTGAAGTTTTTTCATCTTGCTCTTTTGCCACTATTTCTTTCATTGATTCACAATTCTCTACGCGCATCTCCTCAAGGTGAACTAACTTTTTTGCTGTTGAGGCTTTGAATAAATACTTCAATCCATGACATTCCTCTATACTCAATTCTCTTAAATTGGAGAAAGATACTTGAGAATGTATCAATGTTGTCAAACTAGGACATAACTGAACATGTAATTCGCGGAGCTTTTCCCAGATTGTGTTTAGCCCTCCGAGAGACAGGAGGCCAGATAGGTCGTACAGGAGCAATGCTTTCAAGCGTCCCAGCATTCCGTTTTCAACAAATTGAGAGGGGAATATCTCCTTGAGGCCACTGCAACTGCTTACTTCAATTGTTTCTAAATTGGGTGCCTTCACAACTATTTCAAAGGGCAAAGTAGATTCCTCATTGACATAGCCATCAAAGTTCAGGTTAAGTTGATGTAGTTGATGTAATTGGTCATTTTTGGGAAATTGTCCATTCCTTATTAACACCCAAGTGTTTTTCCAGTCGAGTGTCAATACCTCCAGCTTGGAAAGAACCTAGTAAGGACAACAAAACAAATAGCAAAGAAAGGGGTGGCAATTAGAAGATGAAAAAAAAAAATGAAAGTTGAGACTTGAGAGTGCGGATTCTATGCTACGTACATTTTGAACCTCCGGATGTGCTTCTTGCTCACTTTGAAATAGCTCCAACTTACCACATTGTTCCACAGTTAAACGATTTAACTCGGGGCATTTCAGAGTGAACCTTTCAGGGTAAAAGCAAGTGAGCTTTGGTAACGCATAAAGATCCAGCGAGGTTAAACGACGGAACAAAAAATTTTCTTTTTCTTCTTCTGCTGCTGTTTGTTTTTCCTTTCCAACAATTTGTAGAAAGTTGCGGCAATAACTTATATCAAGTTTCTCAAGCTTCTCAAGCTTTTTGGCCAGGGATGCAGGAAACAGAGTTTGAAGATCATGACAACGAGAAACATAGACTTGTTGCAGATTTTGAAAGATGAGAATTCCTTTATTATCCCATACATGCTTCAGTTTCGGCAGCCCAATTAACCTCAAGTTTTTCAATTGGAATGCTGTTCCATTAATCTCAGTGTCAAATATTACCATCACATTTTTGCAATTCTGTACTAGCAGTTCTTTCAAGGTCTTTAAACAAGGAAGAACCTTAGATGGAATTGCATATGGTCCAATTTCACAATTCTCCAGCGTCAAAGTTTTCAAACTTTTAAAGCAATTGTCTTTCGGACCAACTTCACTTTGCCAGACGGCCAGTACGTCGAGACGACGATCAGAAACTGCCAACTCGTCCACCACTTCAAAAAAAATCTGTAAATATTGCAAATAACCTCATAAAAAAGAGTCTTTTTCTTTTTAATAACCAATCCCATATACTAAATCTTCAACCACAGATTTTTTTTAAATGATGTAGTACAAAATATTAATAAATAGCATCAATTATAAGAAAAATATAATTATAAAAAAATTATAAAATAGATTAAGGTTGAATCTCAGTTACAAATCATAGGTCATATATATCCAAAATAACCACTTTCTCTTTTACAAATTAAATTAAATAAAAATTTTTATTTTAATAATTTAAAACATTAATAACTAAATCAATAAAATTTGCTCTTTCCTAATAAATAGTAACCTAATTAAATTTCTCTATCTTAATAATTGGTAACATTATGAGTTTTTTCCTCCTCTAATAACTCTACCTTCTAAACTATTTTTTAAAAAAATTATAATAATTTAGTTATTTTAATCAAAACGTAAACTAGAACAGGGAAGAATGCTGGTTAAACGGTTTAGGTTAGGAGTCCTAGCTCCAAGCGATATAGCCATATTGGGAAAAAAGGCACACTTTACATGAATTACTCAAAGCAGTATAAAAACATTAATTTACTATTTTTCAAAATAAAAATACTAATTTTTTAAATGAATTGCAATGTGCTTTTATTTTTGAAAAATTTGGTAGAAAAAAAAGGTGAGGGTGGTTTGGGGTTATGTTGGTTTATTATTTTTAATAAAACTAGAGTTCCTTATCTTAGAATTAAGTATGAAAAAAGATTGTAAATTTGAATAAAAAATTTAAATAATAAAATTGAGTAAAAATGATATTATTACTTCTTTTATTAATAAAGAAAATATTTAACTTAAATGTAAGGTTAAATTAGAATTTTAGATTCTATAATTTCTCTTCATTTTGAATTTTGTTCCTTATTTTTTTTTTTAAATTAACCCTTATATTTACAAGCATTTTTAAAATAATTCTTATTTTTAATTTTTGTCATAATATCATCAATTTATTATATATTTTATAAAAAAAATGACACTTAAAAGAGTACTTACTAAACAAAGAAGCTCTTCTTATTCAGAATAAATAAGCGCCTATAGAAGACATACTCAAATGCAAGAGTATCTATTGGATGTTTTATATAAAATTAAACATATAAAAGAACATCTATAAGATAAAAGAATACTTAATAAGATAATTAATTAATGGTGTTATAATAAAATTATTTTAAAAACGTTTATAAATATGATGATTGATTTATATATATATATATATATATATTAAATTAATAATTTAAAATTGTATGGCTAAAATTTTAATTTAACCTAAGTATAACCAGTTAAGGAATTGCTCTTTTTCTTTCTGTATAAATAAATGAAGGTGGTTTAATTAAATTACTATCCTCACCATGCTAGCATGCATTGGCAACATCACCGTGTATATATATCTACAATTAATTATGAAAAGCCTTTATGTATGATAAGAGTTTAGTTTGCAAGTGTCATAAGAACACTGAGTAATAAGTATTTAATATTTATATAAATATTTTTAATTACTTAAAAATATTAAATATTGTTTGCAATTTTAATACAATAAATATATACATTTTATTTAATATTTTTTGTTTTTATTTATTTCTCCAAGAGAATCATGGGTCTGAGTCGTTTCACAAAAATTTAATGAATAAATCTTAGTTTAAGTGACAGTAAATTTAATTTTTTGTAAAAAAAATTGACACAGTTTTTTTAACCAAAAAAATTATAGGGTCAATTTCTTTTATAAATAGTATTACTTAAGCTAATATTTAATCATTTTATATGAAAAGAAAACAAGGAGAATGAAAATTCAGCCAATAAATTCGTACGTACCTTATCTATGAACATTTTTTGTATTGTAGTATTTAAATTGCTTTCCCAGTACCATCTCTGGTCCTTTTTTCCACGTCCAACATACATTTTTCTTAGGATTGGCGTGGTCTTGACTTCTTCCGAGAATTTTTCCATTTTGGGGCAACCACTCACTACTAATTTCTCCAATGATGGTAAATCGAAGGCGTGCTTGGAGTTGCTGAAACTTGTGAGATTCTCCAGATTCACGAGTTCTAGAGCTTTCAATTGTCTGAAGACAATGTCAATCTTGCTAACATTTTGTTCTTCATTTCCCTGCTTTGTTACAATTTCCTTCAGGGATTTACATGTGATTACCTTCATGGTGGTGAGTTGAACCAGGCTTTTCGCAGTTGATGGTGCCATTAAATTTTCTAAATTTTCACAATTAACCACTTCCAGATTTGTCAATTGAGTGAAAGATACCGAGTAAGGCACTATAGCAGCCAAAAGGGGACATTCCTTTAAAATCAAGGACTCTATCCTTTGAAGTACTATGTCTTGTTCAAAGCCTATCTTCTCAAGATCAGGTAAGTCTATTAACGTCAAGCTTTTCAGCTTTGGAACAACCCCCAAGCTTTCAATTTCAGGAGGCCTTCCTAGAGGCACTAACTCTTTAAAGGAACAACTATTCAACCATAGGCTTTTCAAATTAGGACTGCTATGAAGGAAGGAATACAGAATCTCAGTATTCATTAATCCAGATAAGTGAAGCTCTTCTAAGTTGTCACTTCGATAGTTCCCCGTGTAGCTGCTCGACGACTTTGCATGCCCAAACTCAATTTGCATGGACTTCAAATTGTTGATTACCTATAAGAAATAAAGGATGAAAAAAATAGTAAATTTCCGAAAAAGAAAATATATGAAAATGCATCTTCCATGTCATTGAGGAACTTGTTTTTGTTTTACTTTCGTTATAATTTTTACTCTGTTTTTGTATGAATTATAAAGAATTATAAAGAGTTGAAAGGCTTACTAGTACCTCTTTAGGAAAGAGGACTGACTTTCTTTGTGCATCTGCGATTTCTTTTCTGAATGGTTGCAGCTTGTCACAAAGTTCAATAGACAAGCCGTTCAATGCAGGACAACTTAATTCATGTGCTCCTGGATAGAAACTCTTAAGTTTCGGTAGCTCTAAGAATTTGATAGTGGTTAGTTTAGGAAACACAAATGGAATAGAACTGCTTGTGTTGGTGTTGGTATCTTCTCCCATGGCAACAATTTCCCTCAATCCAAAGCAATCCCATACCACAAGGTATTCAAGATTTTTAAGACACTTTGCTACAGAAAATGGAAATATATTTTCCAAGTTGTGACATTTATGAACCCATATCTTTTGCAGATTTTTTAAGTTAAGAATCCCTTCCCGGTCTTTGTTCCATTTCCATACATGCTCCAATTTTGGGAGTGCTTCTAAATGAACATCTTGCAAGTTGATTACTTCCCTAGCATCCCGTTTTTTATCATCAAGGTCAAATACCGCCTTCATTGACTTGCAATTAGTAACCCTCAAGTTGCATAGACTCCTAAATATCCCCATCATGTAACAAGGAAAAACATTGACCAATTTATCACACTCCTCAATGATCAGAATATCCAATTTGCCAAAGGAATCTGAAGGGACATTAGAATTCCATATCTCACTCAAACCCATCATGCTACTCAGTTTGATACTCTTCAGATTTGGAAAAATGCTACCCTGCTTGGTTCACAGTAGCCATAAGTTAATCGAATTAACAAAGATGTCAAAGCTAAAGGAAATAAAATCAATAAAGAGAGAGCAGAAAGCAACTTGATTATAAAGGTTTTAAACTGTGGTTTAAGTTAAGAAATGGTTGCATTGCTATTATAGCAATTGTGAAAAAATGTGTACAAATACGACCTTTAGAAATCACATCACAAACAAAATCGGTCGCAATAATTCTCAAAATCAATATTGCAGTTTTAGACTATAATTTGAGATCTTAATTATAGAAGAGATTGGAGATAAATTATGTTAAGGGGTTTACGGTATACTATATGACCTGGGTATCTAGATGTCCACATTTAGTATGCTGATCAGTTGATGTAGTATTTAAACATGAAATAGGATGCTTCATATTTTTGCATATCCTATGTATGTTTCTAAATAAGTTTACAATATCATAGGACTCGTAATAAACACAGATTTTAAATTCTCTAACATCCAAGATAATGGGGTTTATTAGTTCCATATTAAAACGATGGCATATAAACATATAAAGAGATCTAAAATTGAATCCAATCCCACCAACGTACCTTCACTTTAGCATCACTACCTTCCCCGTGGAGAAAAATTTGTCTCATCTTCTCACATTCACTTACGAAAAGGCTTTGAAGATTCACCAGACACTTGGCCATAGCAAATGACAATAAATATTTTAAATTCCCACAACCATTCACGTCCAAGTGTATCAGCTTTTGAAAATAGGAACTTAGCAAAGGTTGGTCACTCCATATTTTGTTGATTTGGATCGAGGACAACTCCATTCTCTCTAATTTGGAAACAACAACCTGCAAAGCGACACACATAATTAATGTCCCAAGAAATTAAAGAATTGATTTTGATTTTCTCAAGTTAATTTACGCTAGAGAAAATAAATCTTTTTTTGAGCTTAGAAAAACAAATTTACACAGCTATGAACATACCTTTTCGTGGAATAGTTTTCTGGTCTCTCCTGTTGATGGAATGCTATAGAATCCAATAAATTTAGATAAAGATTGTAGTGTCAAAGAGCGTAATTCATGAAACTCGAGAGACTCAATTTCATCAGTAGTGCTTTGCGTTTCCGACGCTACAATCTCCTTCAAAGATTTACATTCAGAAACTTCAATTGTTTCAAGAACAGTTAGAAGTTTAATCACAGAAATTACGAAGACATTTATCAACTTATCACAGAGCTTGATCTTGATGATTTTCAATTTACCAAAGGAGGGTGGTGAAAGATTACAAAAGCATATTTCCTCCATCTTCTTGAGATTGTAGAGATACAGATACTCCAATTTAGGAAAAGCTTTCACTGGATGTTGCCTGTCCTTTGGGTTGATGAGAGATTGAATGTTAGAATTACTTACAATGGACAAATATTTTAGATGTGGAAATCCTTTCAAATTCAATTCATAAAAAACATCTCGGACACCATTGAGTTCTTCCAACAACAAATTTTCAACTCTTTCAAATAGCATTTTGATCCCCTTTTGAGAATGAATTTCAAATCCATCTTTTTGCCGTATTGCCAAAAATCTTGATGCTTCATACTTCTCTAGCATCTTGAAATTCAGCTCTAAATCCACATTCAAATCTCCAATGACAATGTTGTAACTATGCAACTTGTCAAAGAATAAGTTCTTCGGCAGATGGGCAACATTTGGGATTTGTATGTCTAGAGATGTTAACTGATTCAAATGCCTTAACTCGGAAAGAATAGTATTTTCACTTTGATTTGACTGTTCTTCAATCTTCCATTGAATCAAGTTGTTTCTCACATACAACTCTTCCAAACTAATCAAACTTGATATTACATTGGATGGAATTTCTCTAAGTTTGGAGCAATTACTTAAATCAAAAATTTGTAGCTTACCTAACTGCTTCAATTCAGTAGGCAATTTTTCAAAATCAGATCCTGAAAAACTAAGAATTCTTAATTTTTTCAACTCGCCTATGATAGATAATTTCTCACCTAGCATGCATCGCTCCAAACAAAGCATTCTGAGTTTTGTTAGGTATCTAATTGACCAAGGTAAGGGTGATAGATCAAAGCCGATCAATATCAACACTTTGAGTTCTTTCATTCTTTTGAAAAAGTTGTCTGATATTTTCAAACGTGGACCATTATTGTCAACATGGAAGACTGTAAGTCTAGGACAGCTTATACTTTCATGAAACCCCTCAATGATATCACAATGCTGTAAGGAAATAGCAGCATACCTTTTAAGTTTATCCTCATCAGGCCAATCTTCTAGTTTCCCCTTTGTCATTGTAAATACACGCTTCTCCTTGGATGCTATTGACAAAGCCGCCCCACGAACAATATCTTGCATGGTGAAACGATCATTTGAATAACTGTCAGACAACAAACTAGACTCTTTCAACTTTCCAACCAAGGCATATACTCTATCTCTAGCTTCCCTTACTGTGTAGACTCCTTGAAGAAAACCCAAACCGATGCAATATTTCACCAAGTCCATAATTAATGCATCATGACCCATGCGAGCACAAAGTAAGAAAGTATTCTTGAGCTCCTCATTTTCTAAAAGATCATAACTCAACTTTGTAGAAAAATCAGGTGCTCCTACTAACTTTTGCCTTTCAAGCTTCCGATGAACATCCTCCCATACCGAGCGGCTCTCATTTTTTAATGCCCTTGCAGTTGTAACTATTGACATTGGCAACCCATTACAGTTGTTGGCAATTTGTGCTGCTAATTTTTTGAATTCAGAATTGTTATCTATCCCAGCCATTTTCTTGAACAGCGTCTCTGCTTCCTTTTCCTGCAAAACTTCCAAAGAGAACATAGAGTTTTCCTTCCCATCCATTTGACTAAATAACACTTGCTTGGTCTCAGAAATCAGCAAGACTTCGCACCCTCTGTAACGACTAAGAGTTTCTTTAGTTTTCATCTTATTGGAAGCACTGGCGAGTTTTTCTGTTTTCATTTTATTCATAGCACTAGGGCTTTTATCTTCTTTCGTCGTACTCTGAGCCCCAAGGGATTTTCCTTCTTTAAGATTCTTTTGGCCATTATCTTCATCATTCTCAAATGGAATCCCCAACATATTGAAGTCCAATTTTGCCCAAAGATCATCTAGGATTATAAGCGTGTTCTCCTTCTCGTTCTTTAGCCTTTTTCGAATGCGAGCAGCTCTTGCAGTGTCACTTTCGTCTTCCAATTTGATCCCCAACATGTCAGCAATTTGTCCTTGAATTTTTCTTATGTCGGGACTTCTGGTTACGTTTGCCATAATCACCACATCGAACATCTTATCTTCTACGGCTTTCTTAGCAACTTCTTTGGCTAAAGTGGTCTTGCCCACACCACTCAACCCATGAAGTCCGATCATTCTAACACTTGGGCCTTCCAGTGCTGCCATAATCTTTTTCATAGTTTCATTTCTTGATGCAAAGCTTTCATAACCAACGCTAGAAAAAACATCATCCATGGAGGGTGGGCCAAGCCAATAAGAAAATGTATCCTCTTTTGGCGTTTGCAGTAGTCCGCTAACCTTCCTTGTAATATCATATGCTTTTCTGCTTAGACGATACCTTATCCCCGGTTTAGGAAGGTAACCACTGGAAAACACATCAAACGCGGCATATGCACGGCGTTTGTCCCGAATGAAATCCTCATATTCAGAAATTGTATTATTTACCCCTTGCATCCATTCTGTAACTTTCTTTCCAATTCCTCTCCCATATCGGATTTCTTCCTCGTCAACTTTGTGTTGAACTCTATCTCTCTCTGTCCGAAGATTCTCAACACCATTTTCTAGTTCCTCAACTCTTTTCTCGTACGACTTTAGGTGATTCAGTTGCTCCTTTAGGAACGCCTCTACACGAGGTTGCCACGAGATTGGTAAACACCCAGCAGGTAGAAAAGCCATGGTTCATCCTTGACTTTCCTGAGCTATATATGTATCAACCACATCTTGTCCTGCATGTACATAAACACCCAAATAATATTAATAATTTAATTATGATGAATACGAAAACAAACAGTTCATATATACATTTCGAGAAATGATACATACTTTACCTTATCACTTAAAACTATCAAGAGTGCCAAAAGGACAAAGCAAATGCCCTTTAATGGTTTTAAGTGATCACATATACTTGACATTTTTCATTAAGTAGATGCCTGAAGAACAGAGAGGGGGTTTTACACATTTAGTAAACTTCTATTTTTTTACTATTTTAAATCTTATAGAATATCACACTTCAGTCCATGGCCAAAACTACAAAATCTCACATGCATTAATCAAAATTTAAAAGGAGTCTTGTATTTTAACCATATATATATATATATATATATATATATATATGGGACATATCTAGTAATAGGAGTTTTTATGAGATGAAAAAGAGTAAATCTTGACCATATACTATACATGGATATCAAGATTAAAATTGAAGGTCATGTGATCATTTAAAAAGTCACACGCGTTTATGTTCTAATCTTAACCATTCATGAAAGATTCAATAGTCAAGATTTCACTCTCTCTCTTGTCACAATAAACAATTGAAAGTAAGATCCTATATATATATATATATATATATATATAATTTGAGAGGGAGCTCATTATTCTTCAAAAGACATGAAAATAATTTTTTTGGTCAAAAGAAATAAAAAAGTAAACACTAATATTGGTATTCCTTAGGTTATACCTTAAAAGTTTACTTTTCAACCTATACTGATTATACATTTTTCTTAACATAAAATAAGTTATTCTATTCAGTTTCTTCATTCATTTAACTTTTATACATCTAATTTTTTTTAATTCACTCATAAATTTATTTTGTATTTTGTGAAAATGTTACAATCATATACAAATTGATTTGAAATCTCTCTCACATTAACATACGGTGTACGTATAAAAGTTATAAGCAAAACATTTCTCTATTCTGAATACATACTAAAAAGATAAAGAAAAAGATGCATCTAAGTTTTCTAAACTTTGTTTATTTGCAAACGCGACCTCCACAAATTATAAAATATTTTAATTTAGTTTCTAAATTATATGAACTGTATAAATTTAAATTAAAGTAATATGCATTTTTATCGACATTTGACATATTTGTTTCATATTTTTTATTTTAATTATTAAAAAATATAATAATAAATATTAATATGCCAAAATATCAATATAAATTTTTACACTAACAATACATACAAATAAAACTCATCAATTATATCAATAAACATTTTCATCCTCTCCTAATTAAGTTGTTAACGGAGGAATGATGTGACATAATTCTCACCCTAAATCTGTTTCTTATCATAACACTTTGTATTAATTTATTTTTATTCTACTTTTGTTTAATTATTTTCTCATAAATTCGAAAGATAAAATAATATAAAAAAAATGTAAATGGTTTCATAATAGTTCCTCAGAGAAGTTATTGGGATAATTCCCACCTCCCATTGGGCTTTTCAATTGGTAGAAGAGAGACTCATCAAGCTTCTCGCTTTCTTGCCTGGCATTGTGCTTCAACCATCAGCAGAAATCAGCATTGCCTTCAATGTGAGGCATTAACTTAGGGAGTATATAGTGGATTTTGGCCAGAACTTGGGAATTTATACAGGAGAAAACTTAAGTAAAATTCTTTAGGTACTTGTAGTGTTTGTCTTTAATAAAAATATGACATGTGTTTTATTTTTTAGTTATTTAATTATTATTTTCAAAATTTTCATTAATAAGTTATAAAAAAATATACACATATCATATTTCTATTAGAGACAAACACCACAAGCACCTAAAGAATTTTACCTAAATTTTGTCTATTTATAAATTGGTTTAGGGCTTTGGGAATTGGGAGAATGTGACGACTGCAAAGCGCTTCCGTGCTTGGAATTTTAGGTTCGGAGGTTGGGATTAAGAATGACAAAATTATCTGTATTTGTAGGAATTTGCAAGGATTACCCGTGATCGTGATGGGACGGGAGATAGATACCTATTTAATAAAACGGAAGCGGGGATTATAGTACCCGCTCCGTCGGTACCCGCAAACTCATTAAGTATATTTTTTTATCTAATATGTATCATATATATATATTTTTTTTACTTTGAGATAAGATAAAAATACATATCTTTTTATTATTTTGAAATGATTTTTTTATTGAATTAGTCCATAATGATAAAACTTGTTAAAATATATATACTATTTATGTAATAGTTACTTATGTAAATTGATTATTACAAAATATAATTGAATTTAATTTGTTATTTATAATATTCTTTTAATTTTGTAAGTATCTTAGATTATTGAACAAAGTTGTAATATATGACATTAAAATTTATTTTCTTTATTTTTTTATAATTTTTTAATATTTTATTTTAAATTATTAACTATTCATGATACTCACTTGATACTCCCGTTTATCCGTAAAAGTCATAAATAAGTACCCGTAACGAGACGGGAACGGAGGTGGGGGAAGCATTATCTACTCCCGCCCCGCTCTGCCCCATTGCCATCCATGGTTGGGGCCTTGTTTGTGGAAAGAGTTTGAGAATAATCTAAGAGAAGAAAATCAGAGGTAAGTTGAAAATGGATTCAGGGTTTTGTGTAAGAACTGACTTCTAAAATGACTGAGACCCATCTCAAAAAAATTTCCCACCATTAGCTCTCGAACTTAACCCATGGAAAGAACCTTCCAAACAATATCAACACAAATTTACACAGGGTTTCAAATCTACCCATTTGTTCAAGATTTTTGACCTAAAGTTTCATGGGTTTCCTATTATTATTTTAATTTATGAAGAGATAACAAATAAATAAAATGAAAATGAAAATGAATTAATATATAAAGAGCTAAGATTGAAGACTGACTGAATAGTGAGTGTATAACAAATAAAGATGAATCACTTTATAAAAAATAAAAAATAAAAAGAGAAAAAGATTTCTCACTTCGGCTCAAATGGCTGTTAAGCACTTAAGCCGTTGCCGCAGTTGACCGGTTCACTAATTAAGATCCGTTGATCGGGATTTTACCAAATTTGATATGTTTTATAAGAAAATCCATTAATTTGTTCAGTCGAACTGTCTAACAAACCTGTTCACTAGTTTCTGGATCCAATAAGGCAAGTCCAATTTAGGTAATTATGCCTAATTTAAGGCAAAATTCGTCCTTAATTAGTTTTTTTTTTAGCAGAGGGACCAGAGCCCCTTAATTAGTTATTTTAACTTTACATTGTACGAATTATTTCGTATTTTTATTAAAAATATTTATTTGTTTAATTATTATTTTGTATATGTTATGTTTATGAAATATTTTTTTATTAAAAATTCTCAAATAAAGATGAAGTTTTGTTTTTTCAATTTTGTTATATCCTATTTTTATTACTTAAATATTGTTTTACACTTTTACTAATATTAATTGTTTAGCATCACTTTACTATTTTTGCCTTACAATTAACAGCACAAGTATTGAAATTGACAGTATAGAATGGGAAAAAATTACAATACCATTTAAATTGGAGCAAGTCCACAAACTGCTACATGCCCAAAATTAACTTGAATTTACGCGGGTTCACTTCGTCTTCGTGTCACAGAACAGAACTGTCATATATACATGCTTTGGGTAAAACTTGTAGATTAAATTTGAATGACGGCATAAAGAAAATATTGAACACAATACTTATGGTTGCTTCCTCTGTTTGATAGTGTTAGGGAGGAGGAAAAATACAGGAAAAAGAAATGCATACCTGAACTTGTCGGAGATAGAAGCAACTCCGCAGATAGCTATAGCTGCTGCTCCCAATTTCGACCACGCTAGTAGGTGAGAGCTTGGTTTGCCTTTATGCGACAGTGTAATCGTTCTGAAAAATGACATGAGTTTTTTTTTACACTTTATATATACAGCATTATGATTAAGATATATAAACTTATATAATACCACGTTTGCGTCAAAAGAGGCGGTAGGCGCTAGTTCTCCTCCTTTATGGTATTTTCACTTTTTTTTAGTGCTTTTTTTTTCTTTTTCGTGGAGCTTAGTTCTCTCTCTTTAAATTTTTTCTATGGAGTTGTTGCCCTTTTTTTTTTTTTGAGGCAGATTTTTTTTTATTTTTTAATAATAAATTGATTCAGATTTTTAGATTTAAAGAATTTTGATTTGAATTTTTCAGAGATACATTCTATCTTGATAAATTTAAAATTTTTTAACATTAATTTCTTAAAATCATTGTACGCTTGCCCTACGACACAAGAAGACTTTTAAATTTACAAATTAAAGTTATAAATAGTGGAGATGAAACAAGAAAAATAAAGTCTTAATGATAATAAAAATGATAGTGGCAACAACAATAATAATAAAAACGATGACAAAGACGTAAGCATCAATGGAAAAAGGTTACAGGAGAGTAACAAAGATCATAATATAACAAAAGTTAGATCAACGTTAACATAAACTCAATGTGATCTATAATTTGAAGGGGGGTAAAAGAAGAGAGATTATTCTGACAAGTTGTGTTATCTTGAGATTTCTCTCAGGTGTAATAAGTTATTCTAAAAGTTAAGTGTCTGTACTTAAATCAAAGAAAAGAAAATTTGTGTTTATTATTGATCATTTGTTTTTTCATTAATTTTTGAGTCACCCTTCCAAGTTATTATAAGTGATTTGGATACTTACTCGTATTCTTAAATCTTGAGACTTTTTTTTACTTCATTTTTAGTAATAAAATTAGTTATCTTTGGCAAAAATAAATTTTGCTCCAAAAGATTGATTAAACAATAACATGTTGTATCACCTTAATTATATAATTCAGTTCACGGGGTCAGAGCTACAAGAATTTTTAGATTAGAGCAAAATAATGAAGAACATATTTAGCTGGTCTTAATCTTCTCTACAACAATGATCAATATGGCAGTGAAAATGTCTAAATTTTGTTAAGCCCATGACATTTGTTGATTGTTTTGGAGCATAGTTTCTGTTAGACAAACATTGATTATTTAAAGTGAATCAGACACAATGATTTTTGTTAAAATGAAAGTTTAAACAATCTTTTTTCAACAACAAAAAAGTTACTTGGAAATGCCAAAATTAAAAGTAAAAGAAAATTACACTCAAGAAATTAATGTATTCTGTTAATTAATAATTACTTGTATCTTTTGTTTTTTTAGAGTAAAGTTTCAGTGATAATTGATAAATAAACAAGACAAGACAAATAGTCAATGAAGAAAATAAATAAACAGGCTAAGACAAAGAAACAAACCTCCACTTGTAATAGGGTGGATCAAGTTTTGATTTGTCCTTGCTTCACTACTGTATACGAAGGCAACAGGCGACCAGAAGCTCTGATGAAAATGGTTTCAAGAGAGCAATGTGAAGGCAGAGGCTACACTCCTTCCTACCATCACATCGCTTTAATAATGAAGCTGCAATAATCGTTGTTAGCACATTGAGATTTGTCTTACAAATCTATAGATAGAAGGAATCGCACTATAATTAGCATTTGCATAGAACTAATCCCAAAGAGAGGCATTTATATATGGATTTCATTCATTAATTTTCCTGTGTTCACGTTCACCTGCTACACCACTAGGCACTAGCAGCCAAAACTGAAGTCCACCTAGAATTATTATTGTTATGAACGTATTAAATCACGATCTATTGATATATTAAAAATGAAACAAGTTGCCATTATTTAAATCCAAAGTCCCCTTCATTATACACAGGTTTCATCTGGTTCGTTTTACCATAGGGGTTTGAACTTTGATGTGGTTAGATCACTTAGATGGAAATGTATTCATTATTATTATTTTTGGTTGAATTAAAATTTGGTTATATTTATTTTCAATTAAAATTATATATATATAAATTTATCTTTATATTTACAAAAGTTTTTAAAATAATTTTTATTATTAATTTTTGTTATAATATCGTTATAATATATTCAATTAATTAACAAAATTAATGTTTCTTTATCTAATAAAAAAATTTAGATGTTTCTTTTTTTAATAAAATGTCAAATTAGGTATTTATTTATTATTGTAAGTACTTATTTCTTTTATCTTTTGTCCAATAAATATTATTTTATATTTTTTTCATAAAATATTTATTAGAGATTAAATTAAATAGTATTAAAATAAAAATTAATAACAGAAATTATTTTTAAAATATTTAAAAATATAAATATTAATTAAAAAAATTATAAAAATTAAATTAAAATACATATAAATTATAGAAATTAAAACTTTAATTTATCCTTATTTTTCTTTTCAACTTTCCTCCATATTATTTTTCCTTTGATTTACCCATTTCCTCTTTATTAAAGAAGACTAGCTTAAACGACTTCCGAAGTCCTGTTAGACAATTTATTATTGGAAAACGGTTTACGTCCAACGAAATACGTCCAACGTATATCCACCGTATGTATATTTGCTGAGTCATCCGTATGCCTCCAACTATTTTCCATTTCATTTCCCGCTTCTCATTTGGTTTTTTCTTTTCTATTTCACTCTCAATTCCTCTCAATCTGGTCTCTCCTCTCAATCTTGTCTCCTCCTCTCCCTTGTCTCCCCCTCCGAATCTCGTCCCCTCGTCTTCCCTTCTCAATCTCGGCTCCCGTCTCCCTCGTCTCCCTCTCATCTCATTTCTTTATTTCTTTATCGATTTTAAAGACTACAAAATATCTAGGTTTCAACCTCACTAACTGGAAGTAAGACTCTTCATTTCTTCATCAACCTTATTCTACTTTCTCACTCTAGTCAACCACGCCTTCTCAAGGTAAGAGGAGATAAAAGCCCTCTCATTTTCTTCTTATTTCATCTCTTATAACTCATGACTATGGTTTACTTCATCTTTTTATTCTTAAAAATATTTTCTTTTGAAAAATTAATGATGGATACTGAACCGAGTTTGAAAAATCTTTTCTTTTATGTTTTTGAGTTTTTGTTTCTCAAAATGTTGTACAAATCGAGTTTAGATCATCATCCGATGATTTTCTTTTTCGTATGTGATACTGAAATTTTTTGTTAAACTGACAAATGAATGGAGTTTTGTTTCTCGACATTATCTAACTTAGGATTTGAAGGATTTGTAAGGAGAAGCCTCCATTGCATTTTATTCTTTTTTATTTTTTTATTTTTAGAAGAACCTGAAATGTGGGTTTAAAGGGTGAACCTGAGACTACCTAAATGTGTTGTATTGTGGACTATGGATTGTTCTTCTAATCCTTTTTGTTTCGGTGGAGTCCGTAGCTTAAAGCTCTGACTTTTATTGTGATTAGTTATCAAACTTATTCATTAGGGCACTTGCATGATTTATACTTCCTTTCATTTTTTGGTTTACACAAGGCAAAACCTTGAAACCGAGATTGATGCATCTTGGAAATTGTGTAGGGATGGGAGTTTGGTTGAGATATGTGAATGAACTTTTTTCTTTCATTCGGAAATGCATATTAAAGGACTACCTTTCAATTTGATTTTAAGGGCATGACTGAAAACTATGCTTTGAGATTGTTTTAAAATATAATTAATGGTTGAGTTGTGAGAAAGTTATACAATAAAAATGCAGATGCTTTGACTGTTTTGTTCAAATTTCATTGTATAGAACCTCATAAAGGATGCTTTCCTTTCTTCAGGGACCTTTCATATAATAATTTCACGGAGATCTACCAAGGTCATTTGGTTTGTTAGCAAACTGTGCTAGATTGTAAGTTTCTTCTTTCATATGCTTTTTTTTTTCTACATAAACTTGATTTATGTTTTATGATATACTCAATGGCGTAACTTTTCTTTTCCTACCATATGATCCATATTATGATCTTCCAAGATACTCATATGATACCCATTGATTATATTTTCTAATTGCTATAACCCTTTGGTATTGATATTATAAAGTAGTGTTGATTGATTTAATAAGTGCGTTGTTAATTTGATTTAGTGCTGGTTAATTTGAGTATGACTTCCTCAATGATACTTTTGAATTTGGAATTCTTGGTACTACCTGAATCTTGAGTTAATTTCTAGCCTCGGACAACATGATTATGAATGTTCAGAATATGGGCTCTGAGTTTAGTTTGTTCTTCTCTTGAGGTTTAATAACAAGATGCATGAGATTTATTGTTATTCCACGATTTATGTATCGTTATATTTGCCGTTATGTTTTATATATTGTTTTGATCAACTTGATAACCCATAAATTATGAAGCACATGCCTTTACTTTGTTATTTTGAGTTTGAAGGTTTCCAACATGTTTTGGTATGTTTGCATATCTTCTGCATTATATATATATTTTTTTATCTTTTGAATGGCTAATACACATTATTTTTGTGGGTGTTTGATTGCAAATGATAGAGGTTGAGTGCAATCTGAATGAATCTAAATCTTTGATGTTTTGTGTTTAAGTTCTGCTATGTCTCCATTTTTTTATTTTAAATATGAGGCACAATAATTTTGGTTCAAGATCCATGACAATATGATTTGCTTCTAAATGAATTTGATGGTCTTGTTTGTACTAGAATTGGAACAATTTGCTTGACAAAATGTCTGGGTTGAGTTTCATTGTCTTGCCACTCTTGGTTCTTGTATGCTCCTCTTCGTTAAGTGAACTAAATTTTTGAACTTGATTACAAATTGTCTTGTTTCTTGTTCGTAATATGAAAATGTATAAGTTGTGGTATGTTCTTTACAAGGGTCATTGGTGGTTTGTAAGTTGAGTCTAGATTATGTGCTTTTGAAGTAAGTGATGTCATTGATCAATATGCCGCATAATTGTATTTTCTTTTAGTAATGACTGTGAAGTTGATGGTATTTGTAGATGATGGTATTTTAGTAATGACTATGAAGTTGATGTATAAGTTTTAGTAATGACTGTGAAGTTGATGGTATTTTCTTTTCAAGTATGCAGATTTAAAAATGTGTTTCTAATGTATTGTTTGGCATAACCTTTAGCGGTATTTTTTATATATTAATGTTGTGACCTTTTTTATTTCATGGGTTGGAATTTGATGTGTGATTAATGGTAGATAGTATGCTTATTAGCTTTGAAATTGACAATAAATGGATGAGGAGTTGGGGAATTTTTTTGGTTTGTGATTAATTCTGTCATAAAGGAATGTTGGGGGATTTATTTGTTTGATTATTATTATTGATTAACTCAGAATGTGCTGAGAAATAATCTTGTCCATAAGTGGTTAATACACTACAAATAAGGGGTTAATATGAACATGTTTCTGGTTAATCCAAAAAAAAGTTTCAAAGAGTGGAGGGGAATCTAGTTACAAACCAATTAATAGTGGAGTGGACGTGTGAAATATTGTTTTTACTAAGTAGGAGTAGATTGCATAAAACTATGAAAAAGGGGTGAATCTCATGGATTTGGTGAGTTCAAAATTAAGTGGTTAATACACTATGAATAACTGGTTAATATGAACAAGTTTCTGGTTAATCCCAAAAAAATTTCAAATAGTGGGGGGAAACTAGTTAGAAAAGAATCAGTAGTGAAGTGGACATTTGGAACATTGTTTTTACTAAGTTGGGAGTAGATTGGTAGAAAATAATGAAAAAAGTGGTGAATCTCATGAATTTGGTGAGTTCAAAATTAAGTGTTTAATACACTATGAATAACTGGTTAATATGAACAAGTTTTCGGTTAATCTAAAAAATTCCAAATGGTAGGAGAAAACTAGTTAGAAACGAATCATTGTAATGTTGTTTTTAACAATATGTGAGCAGATTAGTAGAAAACCATACAAAAAGTGGTGTATCTCATGGATTTGTTGAGTTCAAAATTAGGTGGTTAATACATTATGAATAAGTGGTTAATATGAACAAGTTTCTGGTTAATCCAAAAAAATTTCTAAAGGGTGGGCGGAAACTGTTAGAACTCGATCAATTAGACTAGAAACTACTAAAGAATTCTGATATTATTGTAGAAATCTAGCTTGGTGTTAGTTTGTAATAACCATTGTTGTTCTTAAATTTGAGACTTGTGAAATGCAAATAAGTGTGTGTGCTTATAATCGATTTGAGAAAATGCCTATTTGAATGGAGTGAATTGAACATAGAGATAATGATGTATGTGGTTTTTTTTGTTAGACTCGGTGTTGATATACTATGGTAGTAGTGTGTATTTGGTTGAATGAAAAAGAGATATGATCCACAATATAACTGATAACCTCTTTCAGTGTAACTTTCCTTTTTTCCTTGAAGTTCCATAGCTCATTAATAGTATACCCACCGCTTGAATTGTATTCATTTAATTCTTTCAAGGTCTGTAACAACAAGGTAAATGTATGACATCTCCCATTCCTGCTTGAGACTTTGTAACTTCTCATCTTCCTCATCTATAATTTCCTATATCGATGCAAATAGTGTGTTCCGCATTTAAATGATTTATATAAGTTTTTAATTTGTTGTTCCTTAGGCTTAAGGAATTTTAAATGACACAATTGGTTCAAAATGATGAAGTTGGTGCATGTCTATGAGTTGTGACCAATACGATTGATTATTCATTTGTGCTTTTAATCGTGCTGAACTGGTGAAAATTCATTCTTTGTCTTCTGTATATGCAGAATACTTACATGGACAGCTCACGGGCAACACGGAGGCGTGATTTGTCCAGCATCAATCAGGTAACCAACTTGGTTAAATCTGTTATACGTGTTTGGCTATGCGCATATGTTGACTAATATGTTCTCATAATGCAGAAGGTGCGAGTGAGGCATGTTTGCACACCACGGTTGTTGTTGCTTGACGCGAATAGCACTTTGACGGATGTGCGAAGTCCGCGTCGAGTCTACCCCATTCAAATCACTACTATGTATGCCTAAAAATTTAGAAATCAATTGTGTCTTGTTGTGGGAGTTAGCGTCTAGATAGATTGAAAGAGATAGGGGATTTCGAGTCAGAGGTAGGGTTATCCCTTTCAGTCCATTAGACGTGTGCTTGACACTTGGATTGCGGATTGCTGGGGAAAGAACAACCCCACGTGACGATGGAGTGGGCCGAACTTTGTCCTTATTTAAGGGGGGCGATATAACCATTGGCACAATTTGGGCTGAGTTGTATCACCATGTAGGGGTCAATGAAGTCGATAATTTTTGTCGACTTTACATCCTGCTTGCTTTCGCGGAGTTCTACTTTCCCGTTACAGGTGTCAACGTGCATTCCGTCTTCGCACACCTGTTAGATGATTTGGACTCCCTCGATAAGTATAGCTGGGGGTTGGCAGTGTACGATTTTTTGGTGGATGACTTGACACGAGTAGCACGTGCAGTGCACGAGGGTAAAAATATCTGCCAAGTCCATTTAACGGGATGTGTTGCACTTCTTCAGGTACATGTTTTATTATTTCCTGGTTGTTATAATTGTTTCATGCAATGTGGTAGTTTTGTTTTTGTTATTTTCCTGTTGCATCATTCTGATACCATACATCTGATTTTCTTCAAGGTTTGGGCTTTTGAACACCTGTCGTTATGCCCCACATCAACCTGTGATAAGTGCTCAATGCTTCCCACGTTTCTTGAATCGGCGGCGCGTGTTTAGGCGAGGAGGAGAAAGTGCGAACAACGTTCGAAAAAAACAAGGTAGCCTCGCAACTTTTAAACAATGTTTGTATTTTTCGCGACATTTGTATCAAAATGATTTTGTATTTCAAAAATTTATGTTATTTAACCATAGTAGTCCATTTTCACCATACTACTTAACTACGTATCCGGTGGTTACCGACATGTAGGTAATCAAGATTTGGTTGCATCGAGCGAAGAGAACCAGATTGACATAGTTAGGGAAGCAATAGCACTGTGCGGTTGTTAAGTATTGGGCATCGGCGCCGAGGCTATTTGATATGGAGGACGTTTCTCAGGTGGTTCTGATAATGTGCAGGTGAAGAAACGGATTTCTGTTCGGAAACGGAAATGAGCACAGTCAAACAACTATTGTTACATCAATCAGTGCCTCCACCTTCACGTTGTCTTATAGGCAGTCCAGAACCTGACCAAGGTACTCAATCATTGGATGTAGCGAGCACTCCTTTCTACGGATTCAGTGAAGGTGGTAAGCCGAGTGATCGACATCCGCCTGCACATGCCATCCCTCCAGGAGCACCTGTTGGCTACCCTGGTACACACATGAACCCAATCAAAAAGAACCCCGACTCCAACATTTGCACTCGGGTTAAGGCTCAGCCCAGGAACCGTGTGCTTGGGAAAAGCACCCGAACTCCTTACACTAAACTGCAGAAGAATAAGCAGAAGAAAACGAATCTGCGTACCCAACTTTTTACTTATTGCACCAGAGTGCTTAAAAAAGAGGACCACAATTCCACGTAAATTTTTGAATTACCATCATGACATGCTTGATACGTTTAAGACTGATTTTACTTGGTCTAACATTTGTCATTTGCATCTTATGTAATTTTAGCATCAGGCAATTTGTTTTGTGATTGTATTTAAACATTTTGTTTTGGGTTGTGGTGTAGGGCGGTGGTCAAACTATACGATCGTTCCTTACCATTGCAGACGCCTCTTGCATGAAACCAAGGGGGGGTGGGTCACAATATGGTAAGATCGAATGACATTCAACTCATAATTAAGATTATATATATCACACGTACTTAATTGTGTTGGTTCACATATAAGGACCTTTCTTAATTCACTCTTTCAAGGTTATTATGTTGGCTACAAGGGTTTTTGTGGGAGATGAAATTGATCGATCACGAAAAGTGACTCGTCACATGTTTTGTCCCACGTTCATGGTAACAACAACATGCTCAATTAACTTAGCACTATATGCATATTGACAATGTCAACCTTAACTTATTGTTGGTTATTTAAAAAATTTAGGATTTGGTGAAAAGTGGTGGAGCGTTTCAAATCGTTCGCCACAAAGCCCTGGCGAAGTATCAACGACTTCATGCCTCACTTATTTGAAGTGGGATATGACATCACTCAAAGGCAACTTGGTAACTTTTAATCATTATGTGTCAAAAATTACATGTGTTTGGCTGCATACACTTTATTGGGCAACATCTGGGGTTAAACCCATCATTTATCTAGTATCATTGTGTCTAGTGATTTATTTTCTTAATACCACGTAAGACTTTATGTTCCAACTATAATGCACATCACTATCATATGTCTACATTATCAAATAACTATGTAACATAAAAAGCCATTTGAGGAATAGAAATACTTTATGTAAGCATATTATGTAATACCCTAGAAAATCATGTTAGGGTTGTATATGGTTCTTAATTTCAAGGACTAAGTTAGTATGTTTTTAGCTTATTAAGAATAAAATAGATGGATTTATCCATAGATTGGAGCTAGTTGGTTTTTGAGTTTGAACCTAGGTCATGAACAACTAAGAGAGTGATTTTTGGGTTTGATTCAAATCAAGAGGTTTAAGTTAGTGATTAATGTTTCCTAAGTGTTAATGAACTAGTTAGGAACTTAAAATCACATAGAAAATGATCTTGAATGATTGAAATTGAGAATTGTTTCAAAGTAACCATTTTTGGATTCTGCAGAATCCAGTGAGCAGTCAGCGATGTTTGCTGCATAACTCGAGCTACCGATATCGGAATGACCTGATTCTAGAGCCATTTGAAAGCTAAGACATAAGGATTCATGTGGTAAAAATTTCAGAATTTTGGAGCAAGCCAATCAATACCAGTTTCTGTTTGAATCCACGGCAGATTCTGCAGAAAAATGTATTCTGGCAGTCAGTAAACCAGATTGCATAATTTCTTGCTCCGATGTTGTATGGACATGAAACCGGTGCCATTTGAAAACTAAGACATGAGGCTTCATGTGGTAAAAATTTCAGAATTTTCCCACATGTAGTTTGTTCCCATATTTAATTTAAAGTTAGGTCAGAAATGAGTAAAACAGAGAATGCTCTGTTTTGGCCTCTGCAAAATGTTGCATAACTTTGGCTACATTTATCCAAATGAGGAAAAGTTTGTGGAATTGGAAAGATATGAGAAAGATCTATGTACTCATAAAATTTCAGAGTTTTATCAGTTAAAATGGATTTCCATTACTTTGTTCAAGTTTCATGCATTCATGACATATTACAAGGAACACATTTAATGAACTTGTACGCATTTTTTTCATGTAGATATTCGCTCCAGTCGTGTTTGACGGCCATTGGTGGTGTTATGTGTTGCATCCAAAATTTAAAAAGTTGTATGTGTTGGATTCAATGGGCAGTCATATTGACACTGAAAAAGCTAGGCTGGACGTTCTGACGGTATCACACTCCTCTAATGTCATTGTATTGATAGTGTATTAGTTGTGCCGTATGATTTGACTTTGAATTGTACTTTGAATTTGTAGAAGCGCCGGTTTGAAGAATTGTTGCAGATACTTAGTCCAACCTGGACGAATGATAATCATTTAGACCTAGTGGAGGTTGACTTGCCCCGACAATGCAACTCGTGAGTACGGTTGCATTTCTCAACAAATATTAATTGTTATGTTGAGGCATATATGTTTAATTTATTCCCTTGTGCTTGTATGTCATTGAAATAGGGATGATTGTGGCATTTACGTTATCAAGTACATGGAGCTGTGGGATGGACACAAGATGTTTGGGGACAAGACTATGCCCGAATGGGAAGTGGTGAGCAAATTAATTATTTTGTTTTTTGATTCAACAATTACATTATGTTAGAATTTTTATTTATTCGTACTATACTGGTGTAGGGAGAAGTCACACAAATGCGACGTGACTTATTATGTGGCTGGGTCTTGCATCCAAAGAACGAGTGCAAAGAAGAAGTTTTGAGAGCTGCAAATGCCATGGAGTTGTTGTCTTGATTTGTAAATTTTATTCTACACTATTTAGCTTGGCCCTATGTACGTTATCCACCGATTTGGAATTGTATCTTATATAAGCCACTTTTTGTATAGATAGCGAGTTTTGATGATAATTGGATAGATGCCTTTGAGATTTGTGCTTTGTCTATGGTTTTTTGATAATATACACCCAATGTGTTCAAAACAACATTACAAGTGTAAACTTCGCTAGTACTTCATTCCTAAATATCATTTCATTATTGGGAACTAATCCAATGATTAACCGAAACTCGTTCATATTAACCACTTATTCATATTGTATTAACCACTTATTTTTTAACTCACCAAATACATGAGATTCACCCTTTTTTTCAATGGTTTTCTGCAAATCTAACTCCAACATGGCAAAAACAACATAACACTAGTCCACTGCACTAGTGATTCGTGTCTAACCAGTTTCCCACCTTCAGTTGGACATTTGTTCATATTAACCAGATACTTGTTCTTATTAACCACTTATTCATAGTGTATTAACCACTTATTTTTGAACTCACTAAATACATGAGTTTCACCCATTTTTCAATGGTTTTCTGCAGATCTACCTCCAACATGGCAAAAACAACATTACACTAGTCCACTCCACCAGTTGATTCGTGTCTAACCACTTTCCCACCTTCAGTTGAAAATTTGTTCATATTAACCAGATACTTGTTCTTATTAACCACTTATTCATAGTGTATTAACCACTTATATTTGAACTCACCAAATACATGAATTTCACCCATTTTTCAATGGTTTTCTCGCAAATCTACCTCCAACATGGCAAAAACAACATTACACTAGTCCACTCCACCCGTGATTCGTGTCTAACCAGCTTTCCCACCTTCATTGGAAATATGTTCATATTAACCACTTATGCGTAGTTTATTAACCACTTATATTTGAACTTGCCAAATACATGAGTTTCACCCATTTTTCCATGGTTTTCTGCAAATCTACCCGCAACATGGTAAAAACAACATTACATATGTCCAAAAATTCCCCTCCCCTCTACGTGTAATTACATGTATTCTATACACATTACATGTGAATCATAAATAACTATAGCACGTAAAACAATCCACTTAAAAGAACAAAAAAACTATCTAAGTGGGTTCCCGATGATCCACTAAGATCTATTTTCATGATTGCCACAAAAATTACCGTAGGCAAAATCATATATGCATCACAAGCAGTGTGAGCATGAGATTCACCAATTTGCTCCTAGGTATTTGTCAAAGACACTTTGACCATGTAAATTATCCTATATACCAAAAAAAAAAAGGAAATCAACCCGCAAAATAACAAGTAGATGAGATTAGTGCTAATTTGAAGCATATACATGAAGTTACTTGATATAATTTATACAAATCTAGACTTGTACTATGTCACCGATTCCCACCGAGTACCTTCAAATTGGCCTCGCATTACCACTAACTGAGTAAAATTGGTGTATGACATTTGACAATGACAACCCCTGGAAAAAAACATATAAAAATGTCAATTTCAATAATTACAATGAACTTGTTCAGCATATGTTGGACATGCTTGTGGCCTTTGACTGACATCATGATCAATTCCTTCTAATAATGATAAAAAACCAGCCGATGAGTTGTGTGATAGTTGCGAAACCCAATAGCTACCGTCACACATATGACAATTAAGCAACAATATACCAAACATCCTTTCATTAAAACAGATGACAATTCAAATGTAAGTAGCTTAAAACTTAACAAACATTTCAACAATGATTACACATGACAAACAGTTTTGGTGTATAGACACACCACAGTACAATCATCACGGCATTCTCCACAACTGTTCACTTCTATAGATGACTCTATGCTCAACTTATTTCCATCCATCTGACTCGAGCTTCCAACATTGCACTCCTACATGTTCATAATAAAATAACTTAATGCACAAATAAAAAGGGAAGCTAATCAGTCTAAATAAAACATATACACAACCAAAACATCCCATACAATTATAATTAGCAAAATCATATATGCATACATCAATTGTCAAAGTTTGACGACATCTGGTGCTTCCTTTTTCTCAAATTAAAAATACTCGATCAACTTTCGACATTTTTCTATTGCTTGGTGGCCGTCCTTTACGAGGTACATGTAATGGACTACGAATGCCAGTGTTAGCAGTTTCAATGCCCGCAGTTAACTTCCTTTGACGGTCATCACCATTGCACGTTGTTCTAATAGATGCAGCCATCAATTGCATCTTGCTTTCATATTCACATAATCCCCGGTGGAGATCTTCTGTGAGATCCTCAAACTCGCAAAGAACTTCACCACCTCATAGAAATGCTTGCATAATTTATCAAACCTTTGCATTTGGGCTTCAACAAGGTCACATCGTAATCGCTTCTTTATGTATGCATGTCTCCATCTAATGTTTTTGCTCCATCTACGTAGAATATACTTTGACGACACTTCTTGAACCATCTCATTACCAAGAACACAAAGTGAATGTCTACACATAATTCCCCTAAACTCAAACAACAAGCAATTGCAACTAACATCGTGATTGTCACGATAAAATACCACCTCAAAAATAGCATTCTTTGCTATCCCTCCAACTACCATATCCGCCCTCACATGGTAAGTACAAACCATTCCCTCCACACACTTAATGGACGCAAAACAGTCCATTCTTCCTCTGAATTCAGCTTGGACCTCAACGAACTTTGCATGGGTATACTCGAATTGAAACTGTCTTTCAATAGGTGAGTTTGACCCACATTGAATGGTGGAGTCCATTGACTTGAAATCTACCTCAAATTCCTTTTCTGCCTTGCTTCTTAGAGCATTATCATACTGCTTCACAAATTGTTGGAGGCTTGTTTTTGAGTTGATATATCCGTCAAAGAAAGCATGTATGCTCTCACTGCGTTGTGTTGTTGACATCCCTGCCCAAAAATACTTCTTCAAGAAAATTGGCACCCATCTATGCCTCTCCATGTACAAACCACTCAACCAATTGTTATCTTCTAGCTCAAATTCTTTGATGAATGCAGACCATTTTTCTTCAAAATCTTCCACTGTTAGGGTATCGTAAACAGCTACTTTAATTGCATTCTTTATATTGTTATATTCAATGCAACCTTTCAGCTTCTCAGGAATTTTTTTCATTATATGCCATAGACACCACCTATGTCGAGTAGTTGGAAAGACTATCTCAATAGCATTTTGCATGGCCCTGCACTGGTCCGTGACAATACCATCAGGTGCTTTACCTGACATACAACGAAGCCATGATTTAAATAGCCACACAAATGACTCCGTGTCTTCAGTTGAAATTAGACCACATCCAAGCAAAACTGATTGGCCGTGATGATTCACACCGACAAAAGCAGCAAATGGCATATCATATTTATTTGTCAAATATGTTGTGTCAAAAGTCACAACATCTCCAAATGACTCATAGGTGGCTCTACTTCTAGCATCAGCCCAAAATACATTTTGCACATGAAAATCATCATCAACGTCTATATCGTAGAAAAAACTACTATTCTCCTCTTGCATTCTTGTAAAATAATTCTTCAAAGCCTTCCCATCACCTTCCTTGCCAATTGCACGTCTTTCCTTGTTGACATAATTTCTAGCATCTTGCTCATTAAATGATAAGTTCTCGTAACCTCCCACCTCATAAGCAAGAGACCGAACTGTCTTATGTATTCTCACCCCTACATCATCATTCACTTGGATTGTTCTCTTCACGTGCATGCTAAGATTCTTGTTAACTCTCAACATTCTCGCCTTTGTTGGGCTAAGTTCATGAGAGTGTTCAAGTATAGCTGTCTTGATAAACCATCGTCCATCTCCCATCTTCTTGACTGTAATTTTTGCTTCACAATTTGTCCGTCTAGTTGGAAGTGTCTTCAAAGTATTTGGTATTGTTGACACATGTTTTCCCTGTCTTGAACAAGCTAGCATAATGTAATTTACCTTACCATCATCTCCTTTTTTTAAAGTTCTATTTACAATACCAAACCCCTTTTGGTAAGCATATTTCCTATAAAATTCCTTAACATCATCTTCTGATGCAAACAACATCCCTCGTTTTGGTTCATAACTTTCAAACTCGCCATCCAACGCATCACTCATAATGAAGTCATTTTCACATGCTTCTTCTACATTATCAACAGCCTCGGCTATATTGAGATTATTTGAACCCTCCATCAACTTCAGTTTTGGGTTGCTACACACACCTGTAAGTTATCAAGTATCTACTGTCATGTTACAAGCATATTTTGTATTTCACCAACATCTAGATTTTATTATGAAAGTTAAGAAATGACAGTGAAAAATAAACATACAAATGACAATAGATAATGAGGATAGAGACCCATTCGAATGGGTCTCTTCTATAAAGGCCACACTTAACCTTTTATGAGATGAAATAAAGCTTAAAAAGATAGCCTGAAATCATCTAGTTAACAAAATCGCGTACAATGGTAGTCATGTTAATCTTCTTTCACGTCTGCTCAAATAAATCTCAAATGGCTAAGTGGCAATTTTAAAGTGTATAAAAACAGCATTCAAAACATGCCATTACTCTTTCTCTTCTAAAACAGGATATGTTTTACCTCTATAGCAACGCTTAGGTAAGAAATTAAGGATGCTCAATGGACCAACTATTTCTGCTATATGAACCAGTTCATAACTCATCCCAACTCCACTCCACTAGTAGTTCATTTGTAAGTAATTACCCCCTTGTTAGAAAGTCATTGTTGGACTCACCAGAAACGTGTGAAGATTAACCACTTATTCTAAACATATTAACCAGTTAATTTTAGATTCACCACAAACCACAAACCATGTCAATGGACTAACTATTTGTGCTATATGAACCAAATAACCCATCCCAACTCCACTCCACTAGTAGTTCATTTGTAAGTAATTACCCCAGTTTGTTGGAAAGTCATTGTTGGATTCACCGTAAACGTGTGAAGATTAACTAATTATTCCAAGCATATTAACCATTAATTTTAGATTCACCACAAACCACAAACCATGTCAATGGACCAACTATTTCTCGCTATATGAACCATTTTAAATCCTCCTAACAGAAACAAAATATACCAAATAAACCAATGAATGAACCAACAAGCATTCTCCTATTTACCTATCTAATCAACACACAACCAACAAAAATAGATTTCATGGATTTGTACCCAACAAAAAATACAACTCACCAAACAGAGAGCATAATACGCAACATTTCACAGAAATTGCAAGTGTCCATCTCAGAAAACACGAAATATTATGGGGAGAAAAGTAGAGGATACTTACCGAAATTGTAGAAAATCCACAAAACTCGAACCCACGTGTGCGTGTGAAAGTCAGAGTGACGGAAGAGAGTGAGTGATGCCTGAAAATGGGGGAAAGAGAATGAGGACACGAGAACAATAATTAAAATACTGTGGGTGGGGCCCTAGTGAGTGAGACAATATCACGGGAGAGAGGAGATGTAACAGAGATGAAAGAAAGAAAGAAATGAGAAATAGAGAGAAGAAAGGAGGGAAAACAAAATACAGATAAGCCGAAAATGAAAAGAGACAAATATACGTACGGAAGATACGGTGGATAAAAGTTAGATGTATATTTGGTGGACATATAGCGCGACCGTTTATTATTTGATGAGTTTTACATTTTTTCTATTATTTTCTTTTGGTCATAACTATTGGATGATTGGAGGTCTTAAAGATAACGCTTTGAAGTTGATCCTTCGACAATTGAGAGGAGCATCACATGGGCACCAACAACTTTGTCCTACTTGGCAACTTGAACAAATAAACAGCTTAAAATATTTTTTTAATAATTTTTTTAATTTAATAAAAAATATTAAATAAAAAATTAAATATAATAAATATTTTAAAAATATAAAAATATTTAATATTTTTTTATTTAATAATTACAAAAATTATAAAAAAATGAGTTAAAAAATTAATTATTTTCCATCAATTAAATATAGCCATCCATAATAAAAATATTAAATAATTAAAAAATATAAAAAATAAATTATATATTATTATCACTAATATAAAACTAGACACACTTACAATAATCAATATTTAAAAATTATTTTTTTATCAATCCAATAACTAAATTATAACTATCTATTATGTGAATTATTCTGGTTGAATCTATCTATATTAATATATAAAGAGAGTCTAGTAATTAAATAATGCAGGGACATGCTGCTATGTGATAAGTTAAATGTTAATATATATGTAAAATACAAATTTTATATTTAAAATTGTTGCAATTGATTAGATATTCCAATTTTATGTGGCAATAAATACATCTACTGATTTGAATTTTAGGTGACTAATGGACATATTTATTGTCGCCTAAAATTAAAATTATATTTTTCCTTCTTGACTTTTTTTTATTCATTTTTCCTCTTGAATGATATAAATTGTAATATTTTAATTGCTATTTGTCTTAATAAATGCAAAATTCAATCAAAGATGAAGAACATTCAAATTGCGATATTATTTAACTTTATTTCTCTTGATTGATCTATTATTTAAATATTATTTTTGCATTAATTAATGTAAGTATTACACAATCAATATCAATCAATATAATTCAATATAGTACATAAAAACAAGATATATAATCTAAAAATCTGGCATGTATCTTCTCTATCATCAACTTATTATTTTAATTTTTTAACATGTGACGTTTATAGTAACTATTTTTATTTCACATATCATCGATGTAATAAATTTTTTACATATGATCGATGTGACAAATGTCACATGTAAAAGAAACAAATAATAAAATTAAAGAAATATTAATAATCATATTACAAAATAGAGAATTTGAAATTTTAAAAAAAAAAAAATTCAAACACCCAAATAAGTTTTAAAAAAAATCAAAATAGATTAACATCAAAATTTTAAAAAATAAAATCAAACACCCAAATAAGTTACTTCGTCCATTTCATTCATTTTACTTCTCCCAACATTGTCTAAAGATCAAAATGAAAATGCTATGAAAATCAAAATACCTGAAGAACGCAACTCCAACCATTTCTAGGTTTCAAAATCTTCCTTCATTTTACTTCTCCCAACATTACTTTCTTGCTCTTTACCACAACCTAATCGATATTTCATCATGTCATGAACTTCATGCAATTTTTCCTTATATGTAAAGTTTCCTACAATTTTCCCCAATCTCACATTCAGTAGTGTGTGGGCTCTTGGTAAGTGATTTTCAAGTTGGGATTTGGAAACAACAGGTGGCGGTGTGTGATGGTGCGCCAAATTCTGGCTCTAGCAATGGCTTGGGTTCGTTGTGCGAATGTGGTAAGGAGTCTATGGTGGCTGTTTGGGGTTCTAATGGTGGGAAAGAGTTGAGCTTAACATGGATGAGTGGTTGGCCACCTATTGTTAGGTAAAAATCCATGCTCATAGTCTTTAATTTCGTTGCATTTTTTATAAGGATTTAAAAAATTTAATTGATTTAAAAAAATTATTTTGACATTTTGTTTTGATTGCTAGTTAAACAAAAATGTTAATTGACTACACTCTTTGAATTGCGACTATTAATTCTTAAAAGGTGTCCCTAATCACCTTAACAATTAGCTAGCTTAATTCATTCAATTAAATTTGAAAATAAAATCTTTCTTATTTTGTGATCAGGCTATCAAGTAATATTTGCATGTTTTATGAGTTCAAAATATTTAGAATTAATCGTAAGAGGCAAAATAAATGTCATTTGATAATTAAATAATGTATATTTAAACATAGATATAATATGAAATTTAATTATGAGTCATATAATTTGAAATTGAGTCTACCATCAATAATTAATTGATTGTAAATCTCCATAATTTTTTCTACGTGCTTCATTTCCTTTAGTAGAATCTCATTATTGCAAGGTAATTCCTTACAGGTCTAACAAAGTATCTTCAGGTTTTTCAATATTTGAACCAAACTATTGCATCCAACATTTAACTTAAACTACTTGATATTATTATCAGTCAATGGAAGATTTGATTGACTTGTCTTAAAAATATTACATTGACGTTGCTCTCCCAATGCTGGAAATGATAGAATGTTAATTGTTTAGTTGTGTGAAATGTATTCCAATTAATAAGATTATGATGATTTTGTCATATCCCATATAAGAGGATGTGACCAGCCAGGGGTTACACATATACATATATAAGAAAAAAAAATGTAAACAAGTAACCCCCGAAGACCTTTTCTTATCAGCCAATAAAACATAAGTTATACTTAAAGGGATATATTATAAGTGAAAGATAATAAGACTATTAACAAGTATATAGAAAGAAAATAAAATAAAAACTATTGACAAAGATCTCTCTTAAAATTAGAGGTTTCCCAAAACTTAAAATATAGCTCACATAGCTTGGTTATGGAATTCAAGAAAAAAATAAAAACATGCAATAGTCAAATGGAGTTTAATTTTAATCAATCTTAATAAAATAAAATAATAACTTAAAAAGAAAGTATTGAATGTTATCTAACACTCATTGTCTATAGTCCTAAGACTACAATAATCCCAACACATGTATACTTATCTCCAAGTAGACTTCACAATGAGTGATTGAAACAACTAATTAGGTGGGACAAGAGTGATCTGAATAGGCTCTGAAAGGAAAATAAAGGAAGTCGAGGTGAGTTTACAAACTCAGTGAGCAACACCCGATAATCAAAATTTACTTTCCAAAAGTAATGTCTACTTTATATGCAAGTAGAACTTAGAAGAGCTACTAGACACACAAAGTCTAACCATAAATATGACTCAACAATGCTTTTAATTCAACCTATTAACTAACTTACTTTGTGCCAGACATACTTTGCAAAAGTTAGAGAGATTCATATAAATAGAGTTAAGCCCCAAGTAGTTCCAGTCAGGCGTCATCCACACATTTACTCAATCATTTTCCTTTTCAGAGTTAGCTCTAAGTATTTCAAGTTAAGCATCAGTCATATACTAAAATAGAGTAAACATATAAAAATTATTGCAAATAGAATAGCTAACACTAAAATTTATGAAGAGAGTATTAAAATAAAATAACATAAAATAAAATAAAATAAAACGGAATGAAATGAGCTCACTAAGGTATATAGAAAGAATGTAATATATCAAAGTAAGTAACTACTGGAATGTATTGATGAGCCATCTTAAAAGTGAAATAGGTAAAACTTGTACACATTAATTCAAAGCAAGAAATCCCTAATTTATTAGTCTTTACAATTTATTATTTGAATAAAAAAAACATTGACCGTGAAGTGTAGAATAAAAAAATAAAATCATTGCAATAGCCAAAAGCAACACGAACTACACCATCAAATGCACAACCACCTACACCAGAAGTATCGAAATGTGCTTGATCCATAAATAAAAGTTCATCGTGAATGTACACATCCATATGCCTAATAGCCTACTAGGCAAAAGGATGCAATCATGTATTTATTTTCCTTGGCAATTACAAAGAATTGATCTCCTACAATCTACGGCAGCAGATGATGATCATGAAGCAACACAATAGAGCAATGTTTTTGACTAAAATAAATAGTGTACAAAAAGAAAAGAAAAAATTCCCCGCACCTTATTCCTAAGAATTTCTCCTACAAGGGAATTAACTAATCATAACTGCAATTGATGAAATCTTGATTTGAGCAATAAGCATTCCTCATCTGATATAGAACAAACCCTCAAAATCCTAGAGAAGAGAGAAAGTAATTACTTATAAGAGAGTGTCGATGGGTATGCGATATGGGTAGTGGTGCTAATAGAAAATAAGGAGATAAGATAATGTATTCTCCTTAGAGCCTTCAATACACCGTTTCACTTATCTTTTTCTTTTGTTAATTATTATTTTACTTTATTCTTTTGGAGTCTTACAATTCTTCTCATTTAAAAAAATTTGTCCTTGAATTTTGAGAGTATAATGAGTAAAAGGAACATACCTAGTCCAAAAATAAATGGCGGTGTTCTTGTCTCATGATTTTCTTGGGCTCCCATGTAGCTTCTTGCCCTTTATGGTCTTGTCACAATACTTTCACTTAAGGAATTTTTTTAATGGAGCTTCCTCACTTAATGATCTATTATGGCCACAAGTTATTCAACATAGGACAAGTGCGAGTCAATCTCCACAGATTGAGGTTAGAGGACATGAGTCTCATCTAAAAGATGCTCCTGAAGCATAGATACATGGAAGACTAGGTGTACCCTATCCAAGTTAGGAGGGAGGGCTAACTCATATGTTATAGCTCCCCTTCGCCTCCAAATTTGAAAAGACCCAATGTATCTTGGGCTAAGCTCGCCTTTCTTTCTAAATCTCATTATACCTTTAAAGGGAGAAACTCGAAGGAATACGTGGTCACCCACCTCGAATAAAAATTGCCTCCTTCTATTATCGGCATAAGATTTTTGTCGACTTTAGGCCATTTTTAATTTTTTTCCTAGTAGTCTTCACTTTTTCCAATGAGTATTGTCCTACATCTGGTCCTATCAACTGTTGCTCTCCTATCCCAAACCACCTTATAGGGGACCTGCACTTTTCTACCACATAGAGCTTCAAAAGGAGGCATTTGGATATCGTTGTGATAGCTGTTATTATAAGCAAATTCCAAAAGAGTCAAGTGTTGATCTCAATTTCCCCCAAAGTCTATAACACATGTTCTGAGTATATCCTCCAGTGTTTGGATGGTTCTTAATTGGGAGAAAATAAGCAGACTTAATCAATTTGTCAACAATCACCCAGATAGAATCGTGCCCTTTTTGTGTTCTTGGTAGTCTTGTCACGAAATCCATAGTAATCAGTTCCCATTTCTATTATGGAACCTCAAGGTTTTGAAGTGTCCCAATTGGTTTTTGATATTCCGCCTTGACTTGTTGGCATACCAGACATTTGGCCACAAACTTGACTATTTCCTTTTTCATACCCTCCCATCAGTACATGTCTTTGGTTTGACATTTTAATTGTTAACATATTACCACATATTAGAGTTGCTATAATTTGCTTCCTAGATTATAAATTTAGTGTTCTTATTAGATCTCATGCCAAAACAATATTTTTTCCCTTCTTTTATGTGTGGATAGTCATTCTCTGTGTTTTTAACCTCTTTATATAAATAGTTAATAAAATTCATATGTAAAATGTCTAATTTCATTCAATTTTATTGTCATCATAGTCCTAAATAGGGATGGCAACGGGGCAGACCGGGGACGGGTAGTAGTACCTCGCCCCCCACCCCTGCGAATAATATCCACCCCCGCCCCCACCTCTATATCCGTGCGAGTGCCCATTTATCATTTCCCCGCAGGTAAACGAGTACCCACGAATATCTCATGGGTATCCAATAAATTGTAAAAAAAAAATCAATAAAATTTAAAAAATAAAATAAAAAATAAAAAAATATAATATCATAATTTATCAAAATTTGTCCAACACAATTTAATCCAAAAATAATGACAAACACCTAAAATACTTTTGATTTATATAACTCTACTATATTTTAATTTATATAATTAAGTTTTTTAGTAATTTTATATAAAATATTTGTGTAATTTTTTATGTGTACGGGGAACCACCCCCCCCCCCCCCCCCCCCCGCCCCCCTGTTTATTAAACGGAGATAATACAAAATGAGTATTTTTACTCGCGAGAGAAATTAGATGGGTATTACCCGCCTCCGTCACGGGTATTATTCGCGGGTAAAATTGTCATCCCTAATCCTAAATCATAAACCCTAAACTTATAAATATTATTTTTCTTGATGAATTGTTACATATATTTTATTTAATAAATTTTATTTAAATTTTATTTATTTTTATTACTTAATTCTTAATTTACTCATACATCGTACAAATGCAAAATTTAGTAACAATAATTTCAAATATAAAAGTGATTTCTCATTTCTTCTTGATTGATTAATAACCATAATTTTCTTTTTTTAATACTCTCTTCATCCACTTTTATTTGTCTATTTAGGATTATTGATTTGTTTAACATTATTTGTCAATTTCGAAAATAAAAGAGTATCTATTAGTCTTTTTCAACTTTACCATAATCTTTTATTATCTCTACTAAATTCAATAAATACATATTAATTAATTTTTATAACTTTCTAAAATCAATTACTTTAATCAATTCGTGGAATATGTGCCTTTTGTTTAGTCAAGTAATTATACTTTTTTAGTTTAATTAAGTGAGAAAAAGTGTCATTCAATCATGTTAAATTATATTTTTTATCATTTAGTATGTTTAACAATTTTTTTAATATGTGCACATCAACTTTGAAGAGATTCACAGAGAAATCAAAGAAATGAAAAAAAGCATTCATATCAGAAATGAAGAGAGAAATGAAGAGAGAGTTTGAGAAAGACCAAGAGAAAGTGTTATTCTGTTATTGAGGAAAAATGAATACAATACATTCTCTTTACAACACCTATTGATACTTATATAAACTCAAGACTGAGCTCATTTAACAAACTCAACAACTCTAACAAAACTCTAACAGAACTAACAGCTCTGAGCCTCTGACTAACCAACTGACTAATTATCATAACTAACTCATTACAAGCTACTGTCAACTCTCTATTATTCCCCCCTCAAACTCAGGGTGGTTTAGAGAAATCAAAAGGATCACAAACCCTGAGTTTGTGTCTTAACAAACTGAACCGTGTAAAGGAAAGAGATTTTGTAAGTGTATCAGCTGTCTGATCTACAGAAGGTATATGAGTGATAGAGAGTAAGCCTTGAACAACCTTTTCTCACACAAAAAATAGATCAAGCTCCATATGTTTGGTCCTAGTATGCAAAACTGGATTATGTGTCAACATTACAGTGCTTAAGTTGTCACAAAATATGGTTGGAGTGGAGAAAAGTACATGTAACTCCTTTAACAAAGACTGAATCCACAAAACCTCGGCAGCTGTGCTAGCCAAGCTTCGAAACTCAGCTTCAGTGCTTGACCGAGCTACCACCTGTTGCTTCTTAGACCACCAAGAAATAATATTGGAACTAAGAAAAATGCAAGACCCTGAAGTGGACCTGCGATCATCCAAATCAGTGGCCCAATCAGCATCACAGAATGCGGATAAAGATAATGGAGACTGAGAAGTAGGCTGGAGAGTTAGACCAAAGCTGATTGTTCCCTTGAGATATCTTAAAATCCTTTTGACTGCCTTCCAATGATCATCATAAGGATTCTGCATGAATTGACAGACTTTGTTCACTACATAGGATAGTTCAGGTCTTGTAATCGTAACATATTGGAGAGCTCCAACTGTGGATCAATATAACTGAGGATCTTCCAACAGAGAATGGCCAAATTTTGTAAGTTTAGAACCAGAAATCATAGGAGTGCTAATGCCCTTTGACTGCAACATATGGACCTTTGCCAACAGGTCTTTAATATATTTCGACTGAGTGAGGTGGAGATTTCCATTCTGAAGTTCAGTAACTTCAATACCCAAAAAGTAACTCAACTTACCAAGATCCTTGAAAGCAAATTATTTGTTAAGGCTGGAAATCAAGGATTGAATTATAGTAGCAGATCTTCCAGTGATAATAATACCATCTACATAAACTAGAATGTAGGTAGTAGCAAGGGAATTAGAGTGAATAAAAAGAGAGGGATCACATTTGCTATTGACAAAACCAAATTTGTGTAAGGTAAGTGTAAGTTTCTCAAACCAAGCTCTAGGAGCTTGCTTGAGGCCATATAAAGCCTTATGCAACTTGCATACTAAAGATTTGTCAGTGAAAACAAAACCTTATGGTTGGGTCATATAAACATTTTCTTGAAGGATGTTATTTAGAAAGGCATTATTAACATCTAGCTGTCTAAGTGGCCATCCATTTCTGAGAGCCAAGGTGAGTAAAATTCGGACCGTAACAGGTTTAATGACTGGAGAAAATGTCTCTTGAAAATCAAAGTCATGCTGCTGATGAAAACCTTTAGCTACCAACCTCGCTTTATACTTGTGTACTGAACCATCCGGGTTTTGTTTCACTTTGAAGACCCACTTACAACCTATTACAATTCTGTTGTGAGGTAATGGGACAAGAGACCAAGTTTTATTCTTCATCAAGGCATCATATTCCTCTTGCATTGCTGTTCTCCAAAGAGGATTAGACAAAGGTTCAACAACAGAAGAAGGTTCTTCAGGACAAGGATGAACAACAGTAGACAGCAGAGCTCGAGGGTTGAAAACCCCATATTTGGATCTGGTTTGCATAGGATGAGTTGATGAAACAGGAATTGGAAACAAAGGTCAAGCCTTAGTAGGAGCATTACTGGTGTTAGAAGTAACTGAAGAGGAAGCAGTTGTTACCAAGTGGCCTCAATACTCAAGAGGGGGGGTGAATTGAGTAGTTAAAAATAAGTTCACAAATTTTTCGCAAATCGTTTGACAATCAATTTTCGTTGAAGCTATTGAATGATTAGAGATAATTGAATAGATGAGTTAAACACTTTTACTTATAAACGTAATAGCCAAGGAGACAATATCCAAGTAAAACAATGAAACAGTGCACAAAGATAAGCAGAGGAGGGTTTAGAGAAACAAACACAGTCGTTTATCCTGGTTCAATCACCACTCCACTTGTGATCTATGTCCAGTCCCCAAGCAACAACTTGAGATTTTCCACTATATCTTCAAGCTTCAATGGGTGCTTGAAAAACCACTACAACCTTGAGCACTCAACAATATGGGATACCTCACCCAAAAGCTTGAGCCTCTATTTTCCAAGGGATACCTCACCCTTACAATACTTGAGGGATACCTCACCCTCACTAATTAGAATATATAAGATTGAAGTAGAAGAAGCTCTCTCTAGAGCAAGTGTTTACAAATTGAAGCTCTAATATGCTCTCAAAGATTTTTCACGTTTTTAATCAGAAAACAGAGCAAGAAATGAATTTAAGGATTGATTCATGTTTTGAAGTATTGATGATCAGTTTTTGGTTCAATGTCAACCTCAAATAAAAGCCCAACTTTGGTATTTATAAGTTTCTCATTAAATGGAGCCGTTGGAGGTAGTTGGGCATGCATTTAATGCATTTAATATAGTCGTTGGACGCTGTCAGAGTTTGTGTAATCGATTACACAGATCAGGTAATCGATTACATTGTTGTTCCAACATTTTCTGAACTTTCTGGGCTCTGTGTAATTGATTACATTATTGGTGTAATCGATTACATGGCTTCTGACTTTGTTTGTAATCGATTACAATGCCCATGTAATCGATTACATGACTTCTGACTTGCTGTGTAATCGATTACAATATCTATGTAATCGATTACATGACTCGTCGAACGTGTTCTTTGAGTTTCTGTGTTTTGTGTAATCGATTACATTGCCCATGTAATCGATTACATGACTTCGACTTTGTTTGTAATCGATTACAATATCCGGTAATCGATTACATGACTTGTCGAACGTGTTCTTTGCCTTTCTCGGGTTTTGTGTAATCGATTACATATATTGTGTAATCGATTACATGGCCTCTGACTTTCGTGTAATCGATTACATTTATAATGTAATCGATTACATGCCTTCTGTTTGCTGTGTAATCGATTACAAACATTATGTAATCGATTACATTGGCCTTTGAACACATTTTTCAAGTCCAATAACGCTTGTAAGTCATTTCCAACACTTCAAGATACTTGATTAAACATAAATTTTTTTAAGAGTGTTAGATTTAAAGTTGAAACTCAAGTTTTATTGAAAGCCATGTTTAACTTTGAAATTTCCTATTTATTTTGAAGTCATATATTGAAAAACCATTTGAGAAATCTTGAGAGCATTTAACATTAATATTCTAAGTCTTATAACTAAGTAAACCTTCTGTCTTCTTTCTTTGATCTTGATTTTTCCTTTTGCGCTTGATCTTCTCTTTTGCTTTTGTTATCATCAAAAACCTTTTGACATGCCTTAGAAACATAAGCATTAACATTCTCCCCCTTTTTGATGATGACAAACTGATCATAGGAAAAAGAAAGAGTTTTTGCATTTGTATATAATAGTCATTTAGGTACAATGCTGCCCCCGGTGTTTATGCATGATGTTGGGTTAGATTTTGCATATGAAAAGCTTAATATCTTAAAAGGTCAATAACTCCCTCGTACTCATGCAACCTTTAATTTCTCATGCAACCATTAATTACATTTCATTTCATTTTTATTTTTCCTTATTTTCTCCCCCGTTGACATTATCAAAAAGACATAAGCATTTAAGAAAAAAAGACAGTATGACAGCTATATTTCATGATTCCCAAGTTTTTGCCATAACAGAAAAGCCACAAAGATTAATCAGTCCAATCAATATTCCAAAAGTCAAACATTCACAACCAGTAGGCAATAATCAAAATATAACCATAAAGGTATACCAATTTTATATATAATCAGAGTTAAAACAAAAATAAGTACAAGGTGGTCATCAATACAAGAAAAAATCAAGGCAATAGGCCATGATCACTATCAGTGGCCTCGCTGTCACAAAAAACTTCACCCTCTGGATCCGCAGCAGAGTCTCCTAGATCAATGTTATCATCGTTGGGCATAAGATCATCGTCAGAGTCCAGAAGCTCCTCATCATCAGCAGGAACTCCAGATGGACCAGCGAAGGATAGAGGAACCGGAGGGGCAGAGGATGTGGGAGGTGCAGCAGCAGCAGGACTCAGGAATAGGAGGTCCACTTAGGAGGGATCGAATGGAGCCAAGCTCCTGGTCTGAGTAGTCCATCCTCAGCTCAAGATGGTCAATCTTTTGCTCTATATGATCCATGCGTGTCTTTACGTTGGCGCTCAGGTTGCGCATTTCTTGGAGCAGAAGATCAAGAGAGGCTGGAGCAGGAGCAGAGGCAGGGTACTGAGCCTCCTCATCATCACTATCTGGATCGTGATGGATATGACCAAATGTGCCATGAGTAATGTAATGCCACCTGTCATCCATCTTATAGAGCTGAAGCTTCTTCAGAGTATGCAACCCAATTGATGGGGTCCCTTCGAGCCTGGTGTCCTTGGACTCTTCGGACCCGGCCGAAATACGACAAGAGTACTCGAGGATTGTGGTGACCAACATGGCGAAGGGGAGAGCGCAGTTCTTCTTTTTCTTGATGTCCAAAGATATGCTCTAGAATGTAGTAACCCCAGTTTATTGGGTGCCCCGTGGTCATTGCCCATAATGTCACTACATCATCCTTGAGGACTTGGGAGTAATTCCTCCTCTCGGGAATCAATCCACGAACCAAGAGGTAGTGGAGAACCCTGTTTTCCATAGTGAGGCCGGTGGCCATTATTCTTCGTTTAGGATCACTTGGGAGGTAATAGCCGGTCCTAATCAAAAGAGAGAAGAGCGGCCTTATGCTCAAACTCATGCCCCAGACATTGGCATTTCCACAGAACTGAGCTCCATCAGGAGTGAGCTTTGTAAGCCTATACCACTCTGCCATTGTTAACCTAATTTGTTGCTTTTTCACTTCAGAGATTATGCAATTATCCTCAACCTTCAGGTTCGCATAAAAGACTCTCACAAGGTTAAGGTAGATGGCCTTCTCTATGCTCAGGAATCCTAGCAAGCCTAAGTTTTCTATTGTCCTAAAGCTCTCTAAAGGTTCACTCTCGCAGAAGGTGATAGGAAGATACCTGGGAGAGATGATTTTGCGAAGCTGGAAGTTCTTTCGGAACAACTCAGCTTTCTTCACAGTGGAGAAGTGCCTCGTGAGGTCCAGGCCAGATATATTACGTGAAGAGCCACCAGAGGACCCTCCAACAGCAGTCCCTGTTCTTGGGCGCTTCGAGCGATGAGAGGATTCAGCCATTGATGAGAAGGAGAAGCAAGGGATGAGTGATTAATGATTGGGGATGAGAGAGGGACGAGATTAAGGCAGAGAAATGGAGATGGGGTTCGTGAGAGAAGATGGGGAGATTTGGATGAGGGATGTGAGGGGATTTTGAATGATGGGCTATGTGGAGAGGGTTTTCCGAGATTGAGAGAGGTGAAATGACGGATTTTGATGGAGATTTGAGTGAGAAAAGAGAGATTTTGAGATTTGAGGTGCGTGGGAGCGAGAAGGAGAGAACGAAGAAGATGAACAAGTTCCAAAAAGAAATGAGCTCTCACGCGTCGAAACCTTTTAAAACCCCCGTGTAATCGATTACATTGAGTGTGTAATTGATTACATGCATTCAGTGGGTATGTAATCGATTACATTTTTGATGTAATCGATTACATGCTTTCTCGGGAACCTTGTAATCGATTACATAGTTGACGTAATCGATTACCGAGTTCGAGTTGGTTGTAATCGATTACAAAGGGTGTGTAATCGATTACATGCGTGTGAACATGTGTAATCGATTACAAAGTCATTGTAATCGATTACCAGCACTCTTTAACTTAGATTTTGCGTTCCAAACAGCATATAATCAATTTTAATCCATCCAAATCAGTTTTAAAGTAACTTAAATCAATTTAAATCATCATTTAAACATATAATCAAATCATGTTATGATTCAATTCATATAATTGATTGAAGTTACCTTTTTTACCAAGAGTTTCAACAAATTTGTTGAGGATATTACTTGCTTGGGAGTCTTGGTCACGAGGGAGCACCTGCAAAACAACTTAAGGGAAATCTCCGACGCTCAAGTTAGTATGGGATTCAAATATAATGAAAATTCAGAGATTTTGCAGCAATGTGGCGTGATTATGCAGAAAAATACAAGATTATGCAGCAGAAATTAATTTATGCAGGAATGATCCAATATACCTAGTTCATTTCTAATGTAGAAAAATGCTTCTTTTGCTAGGGGTTTAGTGAAAATATCAGCTAGTTGCTTAGTTGTTTCAACAAATTCAAGTATGCAATCATCCCTTTGAACATGATCTCTAATGAAATGATGTCTTATTTCAATATGCTTAGTTCTAGAATGCAAAATGGGATTTTTTGACAAGTTAATTGCACTAGTATTATCACATTTTATGGGAATGTGATCAAGCTCAAGACCATAGTCCAAGAGTTCTTTGTTTCATCCAAAGGACTTGAGCACAAAGACAACTCCCGTGCAACATATTCACTTCAATGTGGACAATGCCACACTATTTTGTTTTTCTTTGTGCCAAGAAACTAGTGAGCTTCCAAGCAAGTGGCATGTCCCACTAGTGCTCTTTCGATCCATTTTGCATCCAAAGCAAAATCGAATCAAGTACCCAATAAGACTACATGAGGCACCCTTAGGGTACCATAAACCCATTTGTGATGTGCCTATTAGATATTTCATTATTCTCTTAACAAAGACTTAGGTGTGATTCCTTAGGATTAGCTTGATATCTAGCACACATGCATACACTAAACATTATATCAGGCCTACTTGCAGTGAGATAAAGGAGTGAGCCAATCATACCTCTATATTTTGTAATTTCTACCAATTTACCTCCTTCATCCTTGTCCAAATAGCAAGAGGTGCCCATAGAAGTAGCCATATGCTTGGCATTGTCCATTTCAAACTTCTTGAGCAGCTCCTTGCAATACTTGGATTGACTTATAAATGTTCCTTCTCTTGTTTGCTTAATTTGTAGACCAAGGAAGAAGTTGAGCTCACCCATCATGGACATCTCAAACTCACTTTGCATAATATTTGAAAATTCTTTACAAAGAGAGTTGTTAGTAGCTCCAAATATAATGTCATCAACATAGATTTGAACTAGAAGAATGTCATGCATTTTGTGTTTTATGAAAAGAGTGGTGTCAACTTTACCTCTAGAAAAGCCTTTTTCTAAAAGAAATTTGCTCAACCTTTCATACCAAGCTCTAGGAGCTTGTTTCAAGCCATACAAGGCCTTTTTCAATTTAAAAACATGGTTGGGCATTTCAAAGTCCTCAAAACCAGGAGGTTGTTCTACATACACCTCTTCTTGTATAAAACCATTTAAAAAAGCACTTTTGACATCCATTTGATAGAATTTGAAATCCATGATGCAAGCATATGCAAGTAACATTCTAATGGCCTCTAACCTAGCTACGGGAGCATAAGTTTCTTCATAATCTATGCCTTCTTCTTGATTATATCCTTTAGCTACAAGCCTAGTTTTATTTCTTATTATTAGGCCCGTTTCATCGAGTTTGTTCCTAAAGACCCATTTGGTGTCAATTATTGGATGATCATTGGGCCTTGGAACTAATTCCCAAACTTGATTTCTCTCAAATTGGTTTAGTTCTTCTTGCATGGCCAAGATCCAATGCTCATCATTAATGGCCTCATTTATGTCTTTAGGTTCAACTTGAGAGACAAAGGCTAGATGATTACATGCATCTCTAAGTGAGTTTCGAGTGATTACCCCTTTTGATACATCACCTATCACCTTGTCGAGATGATGATATCTTGAAGTCCTCCATTCCTTGGGTAGATCTAAGATTTCTGAATCTTCTTGCCATGTATGATCAAGGAGTCTCTTTTTTTCCTTCTTGGGCTCTTTCTCTTGATTTTCCAAGTGCGTTTTTTCCAAGATTTCTGCAACATCATCAACAAGCTCCTTTCTCGACTCATTTGGGTTAGTTTCATCAAATGCAACATGTATGGACTCTTCTATGGTCATAGTTCGTTTATTATAAACTCTAAAGGCCTTACTATGAATAGAATAACCAATGAATATTCCTTCATCAGATTTTGCATCAAACTTCCCCAAGTTATCCTTTCCATTATTCAAAACAAAGCATTTACATCCAAAAACATGAAAATGTGACACATTAAGTTTCTTTCCTTTGTACAATTCATATGGAGTTTTCTTTAAAAATGGCCTTATTAGGGCTCTATTCATAACATAATAAGCGGTGTTAACCGCATCCGCCCAAAAGTACTTAGGAAGATTGGCCTCATTGAGCATAGTTCTTGCCATTTTTTCTAAAGATCGATTTTTCCTTTCTACAACACCATTTTGTTGTGGTGTTCTAGGGGCAGAAAAATTATGCTCAATGCCATGTTCATCACAAAAAGTTTCAAATTCATGATTTTCAAATTCACCACCATGATCACTTCTTATGGATGCAATACAAAAACTTTTTTCGTTTTGGATAACTTTGGCAAGTTTTCTAAATGATTGAAAAGCATCATTTTTGTGAGCCAAGAATAATGTCCATGTAAACCTAGAAAAATCATCCACAATCACTAACACATAGTAATTCCCACCAAAGCTCATAGTTCTAGAAGGTCCAAAAAGATCCATGTGTAAAAGTTGTAAAGGTCTAGAAGTTGAAATTATGTTTTTAGCTTTGAAAGAGACCTTAACTTGTTTTTCCTTTTGACATGCATCACAAAGTTTATCTTTTTCAAATTTGAGCTTTGGAAGACCAATTACTAGTTCTTTAGAGACCAATTTGTTTAAGTGATCCATGTGAATGTGAGCAATTCTTCTATGCCATAACCATGAATCATTTTCTCTACTCATAAAGCATTTAGCATCATTTGAGGAAATATCATCAAGACTAATCATATATATGTTATTGACCCTATGACCAACAAACTTAACTTGCTTATCATCATTTCCCTCAATTATGCAACAAGAGGAATCAAATATAACTCTATTTCCTTTATCACACAATTGACTAATACTAAGTAAATTATGTTTAAGTCCTTCAACAAGTAAGACATTATCAATAGATGATGAAGGGTTCTTACTAACTTTGCTAATTCCAAGAATCTTCCCTTTGTTGTTGTCACCATATGTGACATGACCATGTTTCTTGTGTGTAAGGGAGGAGAACTTGGAGCCATCACCGGTCATGTGCTTGGAGCAACCACTATCAAGATACCAACTTGAGCTCTTGGTCTTCAAGCACACCTACAACACACATTCAAGATTTAACTTTTGGTACCCAAATTGTTTTGGGTCCTTGTGTGTTAGAATTAGGTATGGTGCCTTTAGGGACCCAAACCCTTTTGATTCCAACCTTGGTGTTTATGTTCTTTCTAACATTGCAAGTGGATGCATTATGTCCTTTCCTACCACAATGAAAACATTTAACAAAGGGGCTACTTGAAGTTTTTGAGGAAACAAAGAAGTTCTTATAAGACTTTTGATGGTTGTTTGGATTAAATCCCAAACCGGCTTTTTGGAAAACACATTTTTGTCTCCCTAACAACACATTCAAGTTATCTCTTCCAAAAGTGAATTTCGCAAGAGTGTTGTTCAAGTCTTAAATTTCTTTTTCAAAAGCTTTGCATGCTAAACAAGGTAATGATATGGATGCATTATCATGCGAGGAACAAATCATGCATGATGAATTAGCATCTATGAGTCCTAAAGTCTCATTTTCAATTTTAAGTTCATTTATCTCCTTGGTTAAAGTAGAAACTTTCTTTGTCAATAGGGAGATTGTTTTATTGGAAGACAAAAACATTTTTGTGAGCCTCAAAGATTCATCATGCAATTCTTGAAAGGCATCTTACAATTCATCATAAGAAGGTGGAGATTCTAGGTTAGAAGAGGTTACCTCAGTGTCGCTTTCTCCACTTTCTTCTCCTTGAGCCATGAGGCAAAGATGGGCTTCTTCATTTTCTGAATCATCGGAAGAGCTTAAGTCATTGTCCTCCCAAGTTATATATGCTCTTCTTCCTTTCTTTTCCTTAGAGGGTCTTTTCTCAAACTTCTCCGTCTTCTTGAGATATATAGGACACTCCATTTTCATGTGCCCTGGTTTTCCGCATTCGTAGCATTTTGGAGGAGTAGAGGATCCTTCTCCTTTGTGATATGCTTTCTTTTGAGGAAATGGTGGTCTTCTTTGAAATCTCTTTTTCTTCAAGAATCTTCCGAATTTTCTCACAAGGAGACTAAGATTCTCCTCACTTAGCTCAATATTTTCACCATCCTCTTCACCATCTTCATCATCATCTTCAAGTATGGAAGAGGTGGCCTTGAGTGCAATTCCCTTCTTCTTTTTGTCATGTTCTTTATTTTGATTGAGCCTATTTAGTTCCAGCTCATGCTCTTGAAGTTTTCCGAATAGGGTGGCTAGAGACATGGTTGATAAATCTCTTGATTCCGCAATCGCCGTTACCTTGGGTTGCCAATTCCTGCTTAGACATCTCAAGACTTTGTTAATAAGATCCTCATTAGGAAATGTCTTTCCCAATGATATGAGATGATTAACAATATGAGTAAATCTTTTTTGTATATCTTGAATACTCTCACCTTGATTCATTCTAAACAATTCATATTCATGAGTAAGAGTGTTTATTCGAGATCTTTTTACCTCACTAGTACCTTCATGAGTTACTTGTAGGGTATCCCACATTTCTTTTGCGGTCTTACAATTTGACACCCTAAATAATTCATCATACCCCAAAGATGTGGTGATGATGTTCTTGGCTCTCAAATTATATTGAACCTTCTTTTTATCGTCATTGGTCCAATCACTTCTAGGTGTATTAATTGTTACACCATCCTTAGTTTGTGTAGGGACAAAAGCACCATTTTCAACTGCGTCCCACACATCTAAGTCAATAGCTTCAATAAAAATTTTCATCCTTTCTTTCCAATAGGCATAACCATCCCCATTGAAATAAGGAGGTCTATTTATAGAAGAACCTTCATTTGAAAAACCATTTGAAGCCATCACTTCTCTTGAAGCTGCTAAGCTCTTTATACAAGAGTCTAGCTCTGATACCACTTGTTACCAAGTGGCCTCAATACTCAAGAGGGGGGGTGAATTGAGTAGTTAAAAATAAGTTCACAAATCTTTCGCAAATCGTTTAACAATCAATTTTCGTTGAAGCTATTGAATGATTAGAGATAATTGAATAGATGAGTTAAACACTTTTACTTATAAACGTAATAGCCAAGGAGACAATATCCAAGTAAAACAATGAAACAGTGCACAAAGATAAGCAGAGGAGGGTTTAGAGAAACAAACACAGTCGTTTATCCTGGTTCAATCACCACTCCACTTGTGATCTACGTCCAGTCCCCAAGCAACAACTTGAGATTTTTCACTATATCTTCAAGCTTCAATGGGTGCTTGAAAAACCACTACAACCTTGAGCACTCAACAATATGGGATACCTCACCCAAAAGCTTGAGCCTCTATTTTCCAAGGGATACCTCACCCTTACAATACTTGAGGGATACCTCACCCTCACTAATCAGAATGTATAAGATTGAAATAGAAGAAGCTCTCTCTAGAGCAAGTGTTTACAAATTGAAGCTCTAATATGCTCTCAAAGATTTTTCACGTTTTTAATCGAGAAAGCGAGCAAGAAATGAATTTAAGGATTGATTCACGTTTTGAAGTATTGATGATCAGTTTTTGGTTCAAGGTCAACCTCAAATAAAAGCCCAACTTTGGTATTTATAAGTTTCTCTCATTAAATGGAGCCGTTGGAGGTAGTTGGGCATGCATTTAATGCATTTAATATAGCCGGATTGCCGTATTTGTCGAGTTTGTGTAATCGATTACGGATCAGTGTCGATTACATTGTTGTTCCAACGTTTTCGAACTTTCGGGCTCTGTGTAATCGATTACATTATTGGTGTAATCGATTACATGGCTTCGACTTTGTTTGTAATCGATTACAATGCCCATGTAATCGATTACATGACTCGACTTCTTTGTGTAATCGATTACAATATCCATGTAATCGATTACATGACTCGTCGAACGTGTTCTTTGAGTTTCTGTGTTTTGTATAATCGATTACATTGCCCATGTAATCGATTACATGACTTCTGACTTTGTTTGTAATCGATTACAATATCCAGGTAATCGATTACATGACTCGTCGAACGTGTTCTTTGCCTTTCTGGGCTTTGTGTAATCGATTACATATATTGTGTAATCGATTACATGGCCTCTGACTTTCGTGTAATCGATTACATTTATAATGTAATCGATTACATGCCTTCTGTTTGCTGTGTAATCGATTACAAACATTATGTAATCGATTACATTGGCCTTTGAACACATTTTTCAAGTCCAATAACGCTTGTAAGTCATTTCCAACACTTCAAGATACTTGATTAAACATAAATCTTTTTAAGAGTGTTAGATTTAAAGTTGAAACTCAAGTTTTATTGAAAGCCATGTTTAACTTTGAAATTTCTCATTTATTTTGAAGTCATATATTGAAAAACTATTTGAGAAATCTTGAGAGCATTTAACATTAATATTCTAAGTCTTATAACTAAGTAAACCTTCTGTCTTCTTTCTTTGATCTTGATTTTTCCTTTTGCGCTTGATCTTCTCTTTTGCTTTTGTTATCATCAAAAACCTTTTGACATGCCTTAGAGACATAAGCATTCACAGCAGTAACAACAACATTGGGAGTATGACTATCAGTGACAATTTGTCTATGTGTATCAATAACAAAATGATGGGAATCATCATTAGTAGGAGAAAGAGATTGAACAACAGTAGGAGCACTAGCAATAGTAGGAGCAGTAACAGTAACAATGGGGACATGAGTATTAGGAACATAATGATGGACACCAAGAACAATGTGATTGTCAATAAGATTATCAAGAACCAGAGAATGAACAACAGAATCGTGAAAAAATGAAGATTGCACTGGTCGGATACTTCTTGAACCAAATGGAAGAGAAGCAATAGGTGGAGTGGCAGAAGTGTAGGACACTAGTAAAGAAGAAGAACAAATGGTTGATGATGCAGAAAAAAGGGAATTTTGACTCATTAAAAACAACATCTTTGGAAATATATATTCTTCCAGAAGGATCAAGACACCTATATCCTTTTTGATTTGGACTGTAACCCAAGAAAGTACATTCAATTGACCGGAACTGAAGTTTATTTTGATTATATGGTCTGATTAGAGGAAAACATAAGCAACCAAAAGACTTTGAGCAAACTATAGTCAGGTAAAGAAAAAACAAGTTGGTATATGGGACAATATTTGAAATAGAAGTGGAAGGTAATCTATTAATGAGATACACTGCAGTAACAAAGGCCTCATCCCAAAACTTTAGAGGCATGGAAGCTTGAGCAAGAAGAGTTAAACCAAGTTCAGTTATGTGACGATGTTTCCTTTCAACAACACCATTTTGGTGATGTGTATGAGGACAAATGAGCGTATAAATAATACCATGAGACTTAAGAAAAGTAGTAAATGGACGAAATTCACCTCCCTAATCATATTGGACACACTTGATTAGTCTTCCTAATTGAAGTTTAACCATCTTTTTAAATTTAACAAAGACAGACAAAGCATCTGATTTTCGTTTTAACAGATAAATCCAAGAATACCTTGTGGATGCATCCATAAAGCTAATATAGTATGAATAACCACCAGAAGATAAAATAGGGGCTGGTCCCCATAAATCAGTAAATATAAGATCTAAAGGTGCATCATAAGAAGTGGAAGATGCAGGTGAATGTAATCTATGAGCCTTTCCAAGACAACATGTAGAACAAAATTCATATTCAGTCTTTGATGGAATTGAAAGATTACAAGAAGATGGTACTTGTTTGACTACTGCAGCAGCTGGGTGACCAAGTCTACAGTGCCACAAAGAGAAAGGAGATACACTTTTATTTGCTAAAATAAAAGGATTGGTAGAAACTTGAAATGACTGTAAAGGTTTTACAACAAAATCAGAAGGCAAAATAAGAAAAGAACTACTTTGTCCAGTAGCTGCTGAACCATTGGAAGACGAAGAAAGATGTTGAAGCTGAAAGGAATTGAAGCAGTACAATCCATCAGGTCTAAGTGTACCTTTTAAGAGCACTTCATTAGTTGCCTGTGATTTTACAAAACAATGAGAAGGGTGAAACTCAAAGAAAACTGAATTATCCCTAGCAAATTTGCTAACACTGACCAAGTTTTTAGTAATCTTAGGAACATGCAGAAGATCATTTAATCTGAGTGGAATAGAAGAATTATATGGAGACTGAACTTTTGAACAACCAATACTAGAAATGTGTAAACCTGTACTATCACCAGTGTGGAGTTTGTCCTGTCCTTCAAAAGGAACTTTATACATCAAGTTTTGATCAGTAGAAGTTACATGTGCAGTGGCTCCTGAATCAGGAAACCAAGATTGATTAGCTAAAATTTCAGGAGTAGCAGACATGGTGGAAACATGTGCACTCAGAGGAGGAGCAGGATATCTACATTGAGAATATTGAGAAGTTGATGTTAAGGACTGGGATGGAATAGGTAAAAAGGAAGGATAAGTATTTGGATGAGACTGTGAATGAGAAAAACCAAGAGGTGCTGATGTATATGAGAAAGGGTAAAGCCAGGAGATGGTGAAGGTGAAGGAAATTGTAATGATGAGGGATACTGATGAGAAGGATAAAACGAAGGATATATCGAATGTGAGAAAAATAGTATTTGCTGAGAGGAAGATACATTGTGAGAAGGATTCTGTGGTGAAGTATCATATCTATAGTAACAAGCAACTGCTGAGTGACCAGAGCGATCACATAGCTGACAGACAAGAGAAGAAAATCTGCCTCCAAACCTACCAAACCTTCCTCTACCACGGCCATAGGACCCTCTTCCAGCACGAGAATAGGTGTTAAAACCACGAAATGCACTCTGATTAGAATCAAAATTATCACGATATCCACCTGTAAATGCACTCTGATTGGAATCAAAATTACCACGATATCCACCTATATTATGATAGCCAGACTGAGGATGACCATTATTTCGAAATGCAAACTGATTAAGATTATAAGCACCATAACCACCACCATGATTCTGTTCATAAGTAATGTGTTATGGATCAACAAACTGTGAATTATGGGAAGGACCAACAGTATTAGCAACAGGTTGAAGATTGAAATTAGACTTAGAAACATTAAATTGAACCACATTTGTAGTCAAAGTATCACCAAGAACAGACTTAGAAGATTCCCTTTCAATTCTAGCTTCTTGTGCCAATAACAGAGATTCTATTTCACCTATTGTGTAAGGATCTAAACGAGAATTGATAGAGGTAACAAAAGCATCATACTCATCTGGAAGTCCATCAAGAATAATTTCAATGTGCTTTTCCATGCTAATCTGACTACCAATGGAGGTGAGTGCATCAATCAAAGCTTTAATACGAAGAAGATACTCAGTAATAGTCTTAGAATGTTTCTTTGTATTTCTCAATTCTGACCTATATTATTTGATTTTGGCACGAGTTTGTGAGGCAAAAAATACCTGAATTTGCTTCCAGAGTTGCCAGGAGAAATCACAACCTACCATTCTTGTTAACATGCTTTCATTCATAGACGACAGTAACCATGACAAGAGGAGTTGATCTTGTTGTTCCCATGAAAGATAAACGGGATTCACAGTACCATTTGCTTCATCATCAGAAGAAAGATATTGAGGTGGAATTGAAGATCCAATAAGGAATTCTTGAATACGATGACCACGAATTGCTGCAGCAATTTGCTATTTCCATACTAAGAAGTTCTTCTCATCTAGTTTTACAGATATAGAATGAGTAAAAGTGACAAGAGAAGATGAGGCAGTAGAACTTAGAGGTGACGCGATAGCGAGGTGGCGTGGAGAGTAGAAGAAGGATCTCCCATGGCCCCAAGAAATCAAGCTCTTGATACCATGAAGAGATTCATAGAGAAACCAAAGAAACGAAAGAAAGCATTCATATCAGAAATGAAGAGAGAAATGAAGAGAGAGTTTGAGAAAGACCAAGAGAAAGTGTTATTCTGTTATTGAGGAAAAATGAATACAATACATTCTCTTTACAACACCTACTGATACTTATATAAACTCAAGACTGAGTTTATTTAACAAACTCAACAACTCTAACAGAACCACTCTCCCCTCTTTTTTGTGTATATTAGGGACCTTAAAACAAATGGATGCTAAGGTGGATTAATGGACCGAACATATATATTTTTTTCATTGGGATTGTGAAAAAATGAAAGTATTTTCGTGTATTATTATTATTTTTGGTATTATTATTATTATTTATTGTTTTATTTTATTTTATTTTTATTTTTATTTTTTATCGAGCCTCGACTAACCAACTAACTAATTATCATAACTAACTCATTACAAGCTATTATCAACTCTCTATTAAACTTTAACGAATAGATAAAAGTGGAAGGAAGAAGTATGCTGTTAACAAAATTTGACTAACAGCATTAGTCAATGTTATTTTAAAAATATATTCTCTCCCAGCACGAAGAATTTAACAATTTAATAAATATGTATTTCATTTAAATTGCATTTAGTTCTAAATTACTTTTTTTTCATATCTAAACTAATTTTTTTCTCTTAAAATCTATTATTAATGACTTTTATCACTTTGATGAATTTAGTTCTTGTGATAAAAGACTGTAAGTTTAATGTTATGGCTCTTGCTCATGGAAAGAAAATTCGAAAATCAAACAAGACTTGGTTTTGTGGATGAGAGGGCAAAATTTTCAATAATTTGTTATTTAATTAGAAATTTCATTCTTATTATTGTTATTTTAATAATGAAAGTTACATATTTTGTTTATTTTATAGTTACACATATTTTTATATTAATAATTGATGTATAAATAATTAATAAATAATATTTATTATGTCATGATAGAAGATATTAATTAATTATTAATATTAATAATTAATTAATATCTTTGGTCATTATATAATACGTAGAACTTAATTAATACATATTATTAGTATAAAAAAAAATTACACGACACTCGTTAATATTTTGACAAATTCAAATTTATTATTGCTTGTGAAAAAAATAGTATGTGAGTATTTGGATAGTGGTTAGTTTTCCCCTGTCGACGTTCACCCGCAACCACTAGGCACTAGGCACTAGGCACTAGCGCCAAAGTGCGTTGAAGTCTACTTGTTACTATTATTATAATAATAGTACAATTTATTATTGTTATTATATATTTTATTTTTATTTTTATTAATTATTTACACAATTTTAGGTTAAAAGTATTGGTTAGATAAAATTATTTTCAGAATGATAATTTTAAAATTTAAACCTCTAATATTACTAATTTTTTTTTATCTAAAATTACAATTCACATCCACTGTAATCAATAACTCTCACTTGTTATTATACATTTAAATTTAATCACTTCATTGAAATATTAAAATTTGCACGTGCTTCAGCAGACTGAAGGATTGTTTGGCATATAGTGGAACATGTTGTAATTATTTGAATCCCAAGTCTCTTTCATTTTAGAAGTTTTCACATGGTTAGTACGTAGATATTGGCGGCGTATACGGTGCCTTATTTTGGTCAAAGGTTCATCGGTATTTCTTGAAAATAATTTAATATCACATGTATTCTCAATTTATAAAATGCTATGTTGATTTATTTATATTTAAGCAATACAGATATTATAAATTTAATTTTAATCTTTTTCCAAATTTTGAAGATCTGATTGAATTTATAAGCAATACGGACGACGTCAGTACGTAGATATTGCCTTGTTGCTTCTAACATGGAAAGGAGATGATGCTGCTGCTTGAGATTGGAGTTGTGTTAACTCCTGACTTCGTCGCCACCGGCCACCTAAGCTCCACCGTGAATCAACCCGGCGACGAAGAGCTAGCGGTGCACAGCCGCAAACCCAAACCAATGAAAATCTTGTAAATAAATTTCATTTTTTGTGGGCAATTTTTATAAATATCAATGTTTACAAAATAACCTGCTTAACAAGTTACAGGTAGTGAATATCTGCCATTTATGTCAAAATAATCTAAATTAATGACTAATATTAATGGAAGTACCGGTGCACCTTTAACTACAAGTGGACCGTAAACCTCGCCCATAGATGTATCCATTATTGTTTCTTTTATTTTTTTAATTCTCCTTCATATAACTTTTCCTTTGATTCACCCAATTGCTCTTTATCAATGTTGACTAGCTGGAACGACTTCTGAAGTCTTCATAAAAAATTATAACCTGATTTTATTACCATATATGAGCTTCTTCTTATATATATATATATATATATATATATATATATATATATAATATATATATATATATATATATATTATTAACTTTTAGATGAGTAGAAGACTTGACCTAGGGGCTTTAGGCCTCAAGTTTTCATAATCCTCAAAATAGTAATTTTATAATAATATATTAATATATATTTTTAGCATTAATATATTAATTATATTAAAGAATAAAAAATTATAATAATCAATAAAAAATATCTACATTTTTATTTATTTTTTCACATCTCACATTCCTATTAATTTTAAATATTCATTTCATTTTCTATTTAAAAGATGCAAAAGCATGGTCTGTAAACACCGATATTGGTATATTGAACTACTTTTGTGTTACCTCTTTTGGCCTAAGCCTTTAAGCATGGCCTAAACAAGTGGGTTTAGGTATTTATAACTTGTGGTTGCTCCATCTGTACATATATACTTCTTTTACAATTATTTTTACTAACTCTTCACAAGGAAGTATATATTTAGTTAATCATTATAAAAAAATAAATTTGGATGAACTAGTTACGTATTTGATTATGTTTTATGCAATTATTAACTGAAGAAGAAAATGTTGAATTCAGTTTTTTTTTCTTTTGGCATTTAACCATGTTTTTATGCAATTGTGAATTGAGGTATAAGTGAATGGAAAGTAAGGTGCCCAAGACTCAACCCAATTCGCTAACCAGTTTGACTTGAAATTAATTGAGCCGAGTATGAACGAATTTTAAAATTTAAATGTGATGTAATTTAGAGTTGAGATATCGGGCCATACTTCGAATAATTTTTTATTTTATTTCTCTTGATTAATATATTATTCAGCATTAATTAATGTAAGTTTTAATCAATTGCAGTAATTTTAAATATAAAAGTAATTGTCTCATTTCTTCTTGATTGATTAGTAATAATTTTTTTTTTAAATATGCTGTCAAAAAAAAAATTTGACTAACAATATTAATCAATGTTATTTTAAAAGTTTCTTCTCTCCCAGTACGAAGAAAAAAAAAAATTGGTACATAAGATAAGAAAAGAAAAGAACAGCAAAAAGACCAATAGCTAACGAGTGGAGGTGACCCACGAGCGTCACCCAACAACCAAAGCTCCATTCCTGATGGTGGAGTCGACCAACCAAGAAATCTGCCATTCCCTCAAAATATGGTTAATGTTGCAATGGAATTGCGAACGTCATAAACCACTGCACCATAATGATGGAATTGAGAAAACTGATCATTCTCCAACCTAATAGCGTCTAAGCAGTCTGATTCACAGACAACAGACCTGAACCCCATGTCCCAAGCCACTTGAAGCCCTTGTCTAATAGCTAGTTACTCAGGATTTAATCAAGAATTTAACGATTCAACAAATATGTATTTCATTTAAATTACATTTAGTTCTAAATAACATTATTTTCATATCTAAATTAAAAAAATTTCTCCTAAAATCCATTATTAATGAATTTTATCACTTTGATGAATTTAGTTCTTGTAATAAAAAAAGACTGGAAGTCTAAGGTAATGATTAAGAAATTTCGAAAATCAAACAAGACTTGGTTTTGGTGGATGAAAGGGCAGGAATTTTGATAATTTGTTATTTAATTAGAAATTTCATTTTATTACTGTTATTTTAACAATGAAATCTAAGTTACATATTTTGTTTATTTTATAAACTTTCATTAGTTAGACTAATTTGTTATTTGAGTTATGACTATTTTTGTTTTGTTTATTCCAGATTTAATAAGATTTGTTAGTTGTTATTTTGTTATGCACTTATTAACTTATAATATTTAGTTTATTTGACATTGAAACCTATTATGTTTGAGTAAGATCGGTTGAGATTTATAATATTAATTTGTTAGATTGAAGCCTACTATGTTTGAAATTGAAATTTATGGTATTAATTTGTTAGATTTTATATTTTGTCTTTTTTTTAGGATTTTCTTTAAAAAAAAAAGACATATTAAACCCACGGATTCGACCTAACCAAATTTACTCTTGAGAAGGTCAGGTTGAGTCAGGTTAAACGAAAAAATCCCCTTGACCCAATTCAACTCAACCCACTGCTCTAGTGAGCAAGTCAGGTCCAAAAACACTGCTGAACTCACCTAGTGGACAACCCTAGCTAGACCCACTCAGTGTCGTTACATATCGATCTGCTGCGAAATTTTCCTCATTACGTCAATGAGCAAAGCCACCGCTATATCTTCCAGATGGCCACCTCCTTCAAGAATAACCCACTGGTGCTTGCAACCTGAACTCGCCGGCTGCGGCACTCGTTCAGGCCTATGTGACCAATGCTAGCACTGGTGGAGAAAACGAGAGGTCGAGCAACATCCGATAGCAGAGGATGGTGGTGATGAAGAGTATGGCTCTAATGGATGAAGGTTGTTTTCCCCCAAAAGAATCCCTAGCCTTTGTATGTGGGCTTGAGTGATGAGCGTTTGAGGTGAGTGACAAGTTTAGTATACAAGTAAAGGTACTCTCACACACTTCCACTAACAATATTTCATATCTCAATAATCTTTAACATTTGATTATAGTTGAATTTATCTTATTTTTTATACACATTCATTTAATTTTGTCACAGAAATAGATATATATGAGTGGTGATTCTAAATGTGTCACTAGCATTATTGTGAGTATATATGAGGTAAAAAGTTGACTTTATGCTTGATTATTGTGCGTGGTGAGGTGTGTAATATGATAACGGTGAGAGAGTAAAAAGAGAAAATACTCTCACACATTACTTCATAATTCATACCACTCACATTAGAAAATAAGATAAGATCAATTATAATTAAATGGTAAAAATTATATATATATATAAAGTATGTGTGAATAATATTATTCGAAGTAAATGTGTGACCACTTTGTCTTGTGTGAATAAAAACGTGAGCGGGGGTACATGAGGATGAGACATGAGAGTGCTAACTTGAGTGAACTTTGATGCCTAAGAGGGTCAGTGCCAAAGCGAATGGATTTTGGGCTTTATAATGGGGATTGGACAAGTGAATCCAATTTTTTTTCTTCATTTCTTACTCTTTGTTTCATTTTTCTTTTCTCTTATTTTTTTGTTAATTTTATGATCCGAATAAAATCAAGTGTTGACATAACTAGTACAAAAGTTTATCTAAATCTCCTTATAGATTGATGAATAAATATATCCCTATAAGCTTGAAACACTAATACCTAAATAGCTTCAAAGAATGGGGAAAAAAAAACAATACCATGAGAAGTAGCACCCACCAGTTTTAATAGTGAGGCTGTGAGAAACAACTTAACTCGCACATATAGGGTTAGGTTGTGTTATATTCACTAACCTAACAGCAACTAAATTAAATATTTGAAATTTAAAATGTCAATTAAAATTGTTTAAATCTTTCAAACTTAATACTAAATAAAGCAATAAACATACATAATATATAGTCATTCAAATTTATAAACTACCCACTGTCATATTTATAAAAACTAATAATAATTCTTCAAAACATAATGTCAAATAGAAATCTAAATCCACATAAATCATGCATTACATAAATTAAAGTCTCAATCCAAACACGTCTTACCCAATAAGGTAATAGCCATAACATAAGTCAATAGTTCATTCCACTAATCATCTCACACTTAAAGCAAACTGTTAACTTCTAAAGGGTTTGCATCACATCTCATCTCATCCCTATTCTTCTCAAGATTCAATAGATGATCCATGAATTTTATTTTGAGGAATTCCATGATAGCTGTTGGAGTTGAAGCATTGGGTGTGCAAATTGAGTTGGATTAAGAGCAACAAAACCCTCAACCACTGAACAACTATAGTATAATGTATTCTTCACCCTTTTTATTGTGTAACTTGTAACAACACACATTTAGTTGCTTTAAAAAATTAACAATACAAAACAAACACTGTCATGCTACCAGTACCGCCAATAGTCATCACCATCTATCTCCTCTTCGTGTCCTCTGACTGCATCATTGGAGTCAAACTCAGCCTGTAAAAATTATAATAATAGTGATGTTAGTTTTATAATAATGAAAAAAAAAGTTAAATACAATGAAGAGAAAGATTCTGAATTTAATAATTGAAGCAGTTAAAGTGATAAAATTATGAATTACTTTCTCTCTCTTCCAAAAAAAAATCATCTTTCTACTTAACTTTCTCATGAGACACTTCTCAATAGAAAGGAAATTAATTAGATTTAATAATTTTCCTTTGACATTTTGTATAAAAATAAAACAAAAAATAATTTAACATATTCAGTACCCTCAATTTGGGATTTATTGACAAGGCAAACTAAAAAAATCAAAGAACTTTCTTATCCAAAGAGTTATATATAAAGTTCAGTGATGGATGGCTGCTTGTGCTATTTTTTATGGTCAATCCCGCCAACATATGGCGAATTGTAGGAGTAAGAAAGTTTATACTCGTTTAAAATTATCAAGATTGCAGATTAAGTCAACTTGTAGTTACAGCTCTTAACGAAAAAATTGTGACAAGCCTAGTTACCCTACCAGCATATCACCGAGTTCAGAAGCTAGACATCCACCCATTTGTCTAAAACATATCAACCAGATGAAGCAACTTGGTATATATATAAATTAAAAATGAAAGCCTTGCTCATGTCCAAACATTGCTAACCTCAAAACACCAACTTGACATATTACTATTTTTGCTTATTTGAATTAATAACATTTGAACAGGCATGCCAATACTAAAGCAGGAAGCAAGACGGCAAAAATTATCAGCCAACATCGAGTGAAACAACATCATACTTTAACCAACAAAATAACGAGAAAAAATAATACATTGTAAAATATGCAAATTTTAACATAAAAATTTGATAGCAGCAGGAAAGTGAACTACAACGCATAAATGATCAATCGGAGCAAATAAACAAAAAGGAAATAAATTGATAATCAAATACCTACCCACAATTGTTCACAAGAAAAAAATCGAAATCAGATATGTAATAAGAACAAAAGGCAAAACCGGCTTATAAATTAAAACAATAAAAACAAAAACAAATTTGCAATTGATTAAAGTTGTCAAAGTCAATAGCAAGAAAAATTGCCACCATAAATTATATCATATGAAAGCAAAGAGCAGAAGTATCAAGAAACTATAAGCTTAAACATTAAAGAATCTCAGTAATTTGGATTGATTTAGATACTAGAATTAACTGCAGCAATATCAAGTATCTTAATAGTGCTTCATGTTTTCTAATTTGCAAAAGCAGAGTTACCTCATGGGAGTCGACCTTAGACTCAAACAGCTCATTAGAGTGACCTGCAAACCATTAACAGCAAAAGATTAAGCTGCTCATATTTTAGAGGAAGAGAGAGGAAAGATCCAATAATTCTTTAGATACTATTGTCTGCAAAATTTCATTAGCGTCTACATTTTTTTTCTTAGGATTAGAATTTCCGTTTATTGAGCATTTGCATTTTTATTTGAGATTGGTGGTGGAAGATGAGCCTCTAGCTGTGACATTTGAAGTCAGCGAGATTGTCAAATTTAATGGCAGCAGTATTTTGGAAAATGGAAATACTCAATTATTTAAATAAAAATGAAAATTAGTTTTTTTTTAAAGAAAAAAACTGAACAAAGTGCTTAAAGGTAGATAAGGATTTATGGAGAACTTGATGGTCACGAACTACTGAATTAGTATTATTTATATTTGGGTACAACTATTTCACGTAATTTTTTTAACCAAAAGAGTGAATCACTTAAAATGTGATACCATTTATATTTAAACAAAACTGTAATGATAAATAGAGATTTTATAACACGAGAAAAAAAATCGAGTATAACTAAACTTACATAAATTATATTTATAATAAAGTATTTTAATAATTAAAATAAATAAATAAATAAATACATACCGTTGCTCTGAAATGCCTTCTGTATGGCAGAATTGAGATCAACTTCCAATGGGATAACGTCATAGTTCAATTTAACTGCCGACAACTTGTTAGCATTTATGGTACCTGGACAGAAAGTTTCCATCTTGGCGCAGTATGATAATGACAATTGCTCCAAGGATGGGAAACTTAAAGTGCAACTCCCATTGTAAAAGCTTCTAAGGTTTGGTAAATCGTCAAGATCCAACTTTTGGAGCTGCCCAAATATTATCTCATCTTCATGTGTTCCTTTTGGGGCCGCTTCATCCTCTGCAACAATTGCCATCAACTCCTCACAGTCTTTCACGACTAGATTTCCTAGTTTCACAAGATCTTTGGCTACTGATGCTGGAAACAAACTTGGAAGGGATTTACAGTTATCAACATATACTTGTTGTAGAGGTTGAACCTTCAGAATTCCATCAGGATCTTCATTCCAAACATTCTCCAGATTTGGCAGATCATCTAATATCAATTCCTTCAGGGGCAGGAAGGCTGGTCCCATATCCATCATTCTTCTGTCTCGTGTTATATATTTCACATCAAATATGGTTTTCACAGAACGACAGTTCCGAACTTCCAACCTTTGCAATTTAGTGAAGCAAGGTAGTAAATGAGACGGTAGTACATCTGTTAAAAAATTAATCCCGTCCGCGACCAACGACTCCAAATTACTGAAGCACTTGTCTGGGAGTAGCACTAAGCCATGCCATATCTCTTGTAACCATGGGTGGTTAACTTCGAATGACAAGTCTTGTAGATCAAGTGTAAACTTTGCAATCTGAACATGAAAAACAATAAATAAAACGAGTTACTATTTGCAATCTCCTTAATCCTTAACATTGTATTTGTATTTAGGGGCGCAAATAGGTTAGTTTCGGTTCAAATTAAAATAGGTCTGGACAGTTTGCAAAGCATGGGTTTTAGTATCATACTATTGTGAAATTTTAATTTAAAACAAATATATAAACTACACCAGAAACAAAAATAAAGATAAGATCATACCATGTGAAATTTTAACTTAAAATTAATTAATATTAAATGAAGTGACTCAATAGATATATAAACTGTATTTGAAATATTGAAATAGACGATGTGAGACTTTTAACACTATTACGTCATTAAAGCTAAACTTAACATAAAAGTAAAGTTATGAAAATCAGACTGATAATTGAATCGGTGAAGGAACTGATTCACGATTTCAATAGTTTAATCATGGTTGAATCGTAGTCGAACTGAAATATAAATTTATATCATATTTATATTATTTAATTTAAAAACTTGCCATGTTATTTTTACTATTAGTATAATTATTTTTATAAACAAATTTAATATTTTAAATGCTTTTTTATTAATTTAAAATTAACACATAATTCTACTAATATGAATAATGTGATAAGTAATAATATATAAATAAATAAGTAAAAATAAAATAAAAGAACTAATATAACTTTTTAAAATATTATTAATAGAAAATTAAATTGTTATACTAACTAAAATATATTTTATTTTGGATAAATATATTTTAATATTTTTTTAGATTAGATAAAATATTAAATATTCTGTATTTATGATTGACGATAAAAACTTCTAACATATAACATAATGTAAAATACATAAACAAAGAATCTTGTTGGCATAGTGATAGTACCAAATGCTCTTTTGTATACGTGCTCAAGCTCAAGTCCTATATTTGATATTACATTGGTAATATTTTTTATTGTTAAAAAAACTGGTTCAGTATGTCTCAATCAGTACTAGTCTAACCGATTTGATCGGCTCAGTACCAGTTTTTTTATCATTCCGATTTGGAAGACATAATCGGACTGAAGAAAGTAACGAATCCTGGTCCGGTCCAATTCTCATAACTATGCATAAAAGTACACTTATGACCCAAATTAAAAAAAAAAAAGGAACAATTATACTTATGACAAAAAAACAAGACATTGCATGTGGCTATTCCTCACTTACCCACGTTCTGCATTCAACTTTCATCCGAGTTAAAAAAAACAGGTTGGCATGTCATTCGTAAAAATCATCCTTCGTAATAATTAGCATTTTCCTTAAAAAGTATGTTTGGAAAAAAAGATGTTAAGACTTGATTTCTTTATAAATGAAATTCTTTCTTTAAAAACATAAAATTTAAATTGATCTAATTTTAAAACAATTTCAATTTTAGTTGTGTACACATATAAAGATAAAGATTCTCTCAAATTTAATTAAATTTAAACTCTTATTAGAAATAAAATCCTAGTTATTATTAACAAGAAATTTATTTCTAATAACATATTTCAACCAAATAAATCAATCACAAGAGTAAAATAAAAATGAAAACCCGATACATACCGTTTCCTCAAACGTCTTGCGGATGGTTGTGTTAAGATCACCTTCCCATCGCGTTGCGTCTTCATCTTTAGTGAATCTAACTCCTGAAGACAACTTGGTTGGATTTATTATGCTAACTGGACTAGAACTTTTCATCGAGTCGCATTTCATTACGTACACTTGCTCCAAGGATGGAAAACATAAAGTAAAATTCCCAGGGTAAAAACATCGGAGCAGTGGTAAATTTTCAATATACAAAACCTGGAGCTGCCCAAATATTATTCTTTTTTCATCCTCGTGTGATTCATCCCCTTCTTTACACACTATCTCTTCCATTGATTGACACAAACTGATTTTCATTCGCTTGAGTCGACCCAAACTTTTGGCTGTTGAGGATGTGAACAAATATAGCAGGCTTTCACAACGATCTACAACCAAATATGTCAGATTGGAGAAAGATACAGTGCATGGTACTATGTTTCTCAAACGCCCACACCATTCTACTTCTAATGTTTGGAGATTTTCAGGAATGGGGTGTAACCAAGAGTGCTCTAAACCAATGGATTTTAGATCATCCAGAAAAAATAGCTTCAATTCTTTGAGATGCAATAGGACTCTAGTATAATCGGTGTTAGGTCTTTCTGTGGAGAACATCTCTTTGAAGGAACTCTCTTTCACTTCAAGCTTTTCTATATTTGGTACCATCTGAAGGATTTCGTATACAACACTGTCTGACTTTTCTTGAAAGTGTTGCAGATGTTCAAATCCCAATTTCTGAGACTCTCGAACCCAAGTCACCGTGGCGTCTCCCATATTCAGTGACAAGTTCTCCAAGCTGGGAATCCGGATAACCTAGGAAGCAAAACATTTTTTTTAAATAAGGAAAATTGTAGGCAAATAGCGATTACAATCTTAATTCATGAATGTAATTAAATCGAGGAATCAATGAAGTATATCTAGCTAGCTACTTGACCGTACTATACCCACTTTGCTGAGAACATGCAAGCAAAAACATATATTAAAAGTGGGAAGGAATATCAGTATACTCCACGTAACCATTCAAAATTAATTTGTAAAATACAAGTTAGCTGTTTACCTTTTATTATTATTATTTTATTAATGTTTAAGCAGGAGACGAGCTAGAGTGCTAATGCGAAGATAGCAGTGTGGAGAGTCGAGAGAGGAAACAAATGAGAAGTTAGAGTTATGAAGACGAATTTTTGAAAAACATGACTTCCATTTAAGTAGGAGTAAGACAAATTATATAAAATGTAAGTTCAATAAGAAGAGTATTAATGCTAGCTTAGCGGTGAAAATTGGAGATCATATCATACCACAAGTCATACATACGGTTTAAGTATCTTGGATCTATCATACAAAATGACGGAGAGGTAGAGAGAGATGTATACCATAGAATTTAAGCTGGATGAATGAAGTGGAGGAGTGTTGGGAAGTTATTTGTGATAAAAAATATTTCCCAAATTTAAGGGTAAATTTTACCGCAATACATTTATAAATTTCGCGATGATATTGTATAGTACTAAATGTTGGGCGGTAAAAAGCTAACAAGAGCATAAGATCAGTGTCACAGAAATGAGGATGTTGTGCTAGATGTGTAACCATACAAAACAAAATAGAGTTATGAATGAATGCATTAGAGAGAAAGTACGGGTAGCACCTATAATGGAAAAGATGAGAGAATCTCGCCTTAGGTAGTTTGGACATGTAAGGAGAAGACTCTTAAAAATTCCTATAAGAAAAGTAGATCAGGTGAACGATAACCCAATAGTTAGAGGTAGAGGGACACAAAAAAAGACTATAGGTGAAACGATTAAAAAAGATTTAGATTTGAATGATATTTCTGAAGATAGGACACAATGGCGTCGTTTGATTCATGTAGCCGACTCAACCTAACGTGAAAAAGCTTGATTGTTGTTGTTTTCCTTTTATTTTAAGAGTTAGATTTATTATTTAAATTTCATCAATTAAAGAAGAAAATCAAATTTCTCTTATCATCTGATGCTACTAGATATAGTTTTCTAATATTATCTAAAACAAGTAAAACTGTTTTCAATGGCCTTACAGACAAAGTTGTTAGTAAGTACCTTTTCAATTGTTATAGGGACTTGCTTCTCTGGATGAGCTTCTTGACATTTGTGTATCGCCAAGTCACAATGATATACATTTAGTTCTGCTAGCACGGGCCATTCTAGCGTGTGTAGTCCAGGATAAAAGTATTTGAGCCCTGGCAATCCTCTTAGCTTCAATGAGGTCAGACGACGAAACACAAACACTTTTGTTGCTCCTTCTGCGGCTATTTCATCCTTAGCGAAAATTTGTACCAAATCCTTACAGTTTGTTACCCAAAGCTTTTCAAGTCTGGCAAGATCTTTGGCCACCGATGCTGGAAACAAATTGTTAAGGCTATTACATTCATCAACATGCACATCTTGTAGAACTTTAAGGCCAAAAATTCCTTTAGGATCTTTGTCCCATACATGCTCCAGTTTTGGTAGGTCAATTAAAGACAGTTTTTTAAAACAGAATGTTCCCAAAGCTTTTGTCACCCTCAGGTCATTTATATTAAATATGACCTGCACTGCATTGCAACTCTGTACTTTCAATTCTTCCAAATTCTCAAAGTAAGGAAGTAAATGATATGGAATTACATGCACTAGATTTTCACAATTTTTCACAACCAAAGTTTTCAAATTGCGGAAGCTGTTCTCTTGCACCAAATCTTTGCCATTCCATACTTGTTCCAACTCAGGATAATAATCAGAAAGCTCCAGACGCTCCGTGTATTCGAAAGAAACCTGTAAAATGAAAAAATATAAAAAATTAAAATAATTACCATTAGATTGATGGTACACCAGGAAAATGAAAAGTAAATTATTTATATGTTAAAACACGTACATATAAGGTTTAGAACAGGATTCTCACTTTCTATCAGATCGAATAATTATTATCATTTCATGACAGAAACCAAACTTCTCACCCAATGAAGTAATGATATGTAATGGGGTGTGTTAGAGTAAGCATCAGTGCTCACATGGCACTAGTGCTGATGTGTCAATTACAATTGTGATGGTTGTTGGTGATTGGTTAGTCAATAATGGTTAGTTATGATTCTGTTAGAATGCTGTTGATCATTTAGCTGTATTGTAATTGTATAAAAGCAAAATGACTGTGTACGATTCATTTAGTTCAACGAATTACAGTCATTCAGTTCATAAATTCTGTAGAAATCTCTCTCTCTCTCTCTCTCTCTCTCTCTCATATTCTCCCTTCTCTCTACATTTTCTCACTTTCTATCAGTTTCTCTTCCTTTCTTTCTCTGTTTCTAGCTTCTAGTTTTCTTTCATGGTATCTAGAGCTTATGATCCATGTAGAACACCACAGCCGCAACTCCTTGATCAGTTTCTGCAACAAAATCTTGTCACTTTCACCCATTCGATCTTGGTGAAGTTGAACAAAAAGAACTTCTAGCTTTGGAAGCAGCAGATTTTAGTTGTGATCAAAGGTCATAAACTTCCCAGATTCATCACTGGTCCCTCCCATATTTTCTTCCTCTGAAGATGTAGATCTTGGCAATTACAGTTAGGAGTTCCTGGAGTGGGAACAACAAGACCAATATGCTCATATGATTTGTGGATTGCTCTCAATTGTTGCAACTATGGGATCAATCCACCTCATATTCCATTCACACACTCGAGCCAAGATCAGACAATATCATTCTAAGCTCCACAATACCAAAAAGGGATCAAAATCGATAAGTGAGTATCTACTTTGTATAAAAGCGCTTGTGGATTTACCTTGAGACTATAATGGATTTGACGGTGATTACTAGTAGGCTTGATCCTTATTCCATTAGTGAGATTGAATACTGTTATTGACTCATGAAGCTCGACTGCAAAAGCATGCTAAAGATGCAGTTTCTGATTATGGGTTGTTCAAACTTGTAACAGTCCTAGTGATGACTCTATTAATGCTGTTGATTCTGTTATCAATAATATTGGTTCCACCACTGTACTTTAGTCTAATTCTGGTGTGCCTAACTCTACTTTAACTTCTAATTCCAACCTCACCTTCACACTATGGCACATTCAACAACGACATCCCCAGTCCCTTGTTGTCCAGCAGGTTCTCAAGCTATGTAATTTACCTATTCAGAGTAAATCTCAGTTTGACTTCTACTCATCCTGCTGCTATGGCAAGGCCCATAGGTTACCTTCCTTTCCTTCCTTCACTGTCTATACCAAACCTTTCCAACTCATTTTCAATGACATGTGGGGTCCTGCCCCAATTCCATCTTTATCTAGCTATACATATTACATTGCATTTGTTGATGCCTATTCTAGGCATACTTTGATCTGAATTCTCAAAAAGAAGTCAGAGGCTTTTACTGTTTTTGTCCATTTCAGAACCATGGTTGAGTTACAATTTGATTCCAAAATCAAATCTATTCAACAGACTGCGGGATGAATTCAGGCACTTTTCCACTTTTCTTACCAGTCAAGGCATCACCCACAAACCGATCTATCCTCATACCCATCACTAGAATGGGATTGAACGAAAACATGGACAGATTGCTTTATGTTATTAACCCTGCTGGCTCATGAAGACCTGCCACTAAAATTATGGGAATATGCATTTTCTGCCTCAACTTATCTTATAAACCAAATTCCTTCAACTTTTATTTCCAATAAGGTGCCTTACATTAAACTTTACAATTCAAGTCCTGATTACTCATTTCTTCTAACCTTTGATTGTGCTTGCTACCCCTCAGTCCTATAATAAAAATAAATTGCAGTTTAAGACAACTGAGTGCATCCTTTTAGGATATTCTCCGAATCACGGGGGCTATAAGTGTCTAGCTCCTGATGGAAAGCTCTACATGTCTAAAGATGTGCTTTTCAATGATCATAGATTCCATCTTTGACTCAACTGACCCCTCCTTCCTCCACCTTTTCATTACCGTTCTTTACCACTGTCTCTGCCTCTCTCCACCACTTCTGGTTTCTCTTCCTAGTTCATATATTCAGTTAACCCTTTCTTCTTCTTCTTCTACTCCATTTTCTTCCTCTCATTCCCATGTTGCTTCAGATTTTTCCACCTCCATTTCCTAGTCAAGCTACGCATACCAATCATTCTGCATATACTGGTACCACCTCATTAACTTCTGCTTCTTAGCATCCTATTGTTCTCTCTCAATCCTTCAGTCCTCTACCTGAGTTCCCTGCTGTCTGAGTCCCTGCAGCTACCTCTTCACCTTTGGTTTTACCTCATTACCCTATGCAAACTAGGTCTAAGTTTTGTATTTTTAAGCCAAAATTACTTCTAATCGAGATTGAACCTACCTTTGCCTAGCAAGCTCTCTCAAGTCCTAAATGGAAATTGGCCATACAATAAGAGTATGATGCCCTCCTAGCTAACCAAACCTGGACATTAGTGCCTCTAACCTTTAACAAAACTGCCATAAGGTGAAAATGGGTTTATCAGATTTAGAAAATCCAAATGGAAGTGTGCAAAAGTACAAGGCTAGATTAGTTGTTAAGGGGTTCTATCAGCATTTTGTTAGAAATAATAACTAGAAGATTTTAGAGTCATGTACTTAGCCACTAAGCTATTATTATGCATTATAACCCACTTCTTTGTTTCATGAAAAGCCATGCATTTATCTAGGCACTATGCATTTAGTTCCTAAAAATATGACACTATGCATTTAGTACTATAGTGGAGCAATTATGAATGATACTTTAAGGGTCTCCCTAGCACTAGTGTAAATAGGAGACTCTAGTCCCTTGTATCAAGTGTGGCAAGATATAGAAACCATCCTCTTCTATAGTTTTCCTCTTCCTCCAACAAAGTGAAATCAAAGCTTGAGTTTTAGAATAGAGAATTGAGTGAAACGTGTTAGACCTCCTATTCATTCAACCTATAGTAGGAAGGTTAGGCGCCAACCCAAACCAATTGGGCCAGCTTTAGGCTATGGGTCAGTAGCTCTAGATCCAGTTGATCCTACTAATTAGGATCTGTTGTTTTAGTTAGGACTTATTGTAACTAATAAGAACCAACATGTATGTTAGCTGGACCCGTTAGCTATACGGGATAAATAGCGGAAAGGGAGGGAAAACGGTTAGGAAATCAGTTGGGACTAGACATGGAGAGGCCAAGCTCTCTAATTCTTGGCAGGGCATTCTTTCATTTCTATCTCTCTATCATTCTCTCTCTCTCATTCTTCTCTTGTATCCTTTCTTCTGGTTCGGGAACATTTCCCACAGAGAATACTTCAATACAATTCAGTTTATATTCAGAAATTCAATTTGATTCTATCAATCGATATCAAAGCTCTCAAGATATTGGAGAGTTCATGGTTGCGACTGCGAGGAATGGAAGCTAGAATCGAGGCTTTGGAGCGCGGGTTCGAAGGGTTGCTCGAGATGCACATAATCTTGAGCGAAATCGGAGGAAGAAAGGTTAGAACGAATAGAGACTCGGAGTCAGTGAGTTGGGAAACCATCAGGTCGAACGTGCGTAACAAGACCGATCTCAACAATGGCGGAAGTCAAACAGGGGAAGGCGGTGGTCGGAAATCGATCCCATGAGGAGCGGTGGAGAAACTCGAGGGATCTTCGGAGGCGAAGACGCATATGGATGGACAAATCGTGTTGAACGATACTTTGAACTCAAGGAGATGAATGATGTTGAGAAGTTACAAGCAGTAATGGTGGCCATGGAAGGGAAGGCAATCACCGGTATCGGTGGTGGAAATTTCTCAAAGGATCCTACCGGAAGATTTCCTCGACGTTTTTAGCCTACGATGAAGCAAAATCCATATGAATTGTTATGAGTCCGAAACAGGGTGGAATGGAAGAATTTAGAGAGCAATTTGAGCTCTGCCTCAGTACTTAAAAGGTATCTAAATGGATTGAAGGATGTAATTTGAATTAAAACTTCATCCATTAGAAGTTAGCGAGATGTAATGGATTATGCACCTGTTGAGTAAGGGGACAACTCGAGCGAAGTGGAGGATTGAATTTCTATAATAATACAAGAGCTGTGAGTGGGAATCAGGGAACAAAAGTCGAGAACCAAAAGAATTGGAAGTACGAATAGTGAAGTCAATAGTTCAAAAGCTGCAAATTCGGAGAGGAAGAGGATTTAGAAGGTTAACAGATGTTGAAATGCAACAAAGATCTCGGAAGGGTTTGTGTTTTAGGTGTGATGAAAGATTCCTGACATGTTTGTACCAACAAACGGTTCAAGTATTGATCTTCGAGTAATGAGGTTGATCGGGAAGAAACGGAAAATGAGGATTTGAATTCAAGACTTTGCTTATCCATGCATAGTATTAGGTCTTACTACTAAGAAGTCCATCAAATTATGGGGAACACTAGCTGAAAGACAAGTAGTGGTACTTGTGGATTGTGGTGCATCCCACAATTTTATTTCTTCTATCTTAGTCCAAAATTGTGGTTTGGAAGTTGAGAAACTCCTCCTTACTAGAAGTGGGAGCGGGAAAATTCCTTTGAAGGGTATGTGCTCAATTGAAACTTCAATTACAAGGTTTAGAAATCCAACAAGATTTCTTCATCTTTGATTTAGGAGGTGTGGATGTAGTTTTGGGCATGGAATGGTTAGCTAGCCTTGGTGAGATCCAGGCTAATTTCAAGGAACTTACAATAAAGGTACCTCCAATAGGGGTACTAAATTATTAAGAGGAGAACCTGCTTTAGCAAGATCCTCGGCTTCAGCAGTTCTGAAAGCATTGCGGGATGAAGGACAAGGATACTGTATTGTGGTTTACAAGCAGATTCGAAATGAAGGAGAAGCTTCCTCTTGGATTCGGGGGGTATGAAGAGGTTTTTCAGAACCTCGGGAGCTGCCACCCTCAAGGAGACAGGATCATGATTGTGCTAAAGGAAGGAGCCAATATTCCTAATTTGAGGCCTTACGGTATCCATACTACCAAAAGAATAAGATTGAAAAATTAGTGGATGATATGCATGGAATAACCTAGTGTAAGTCTTATTCAACCAATTATTTTGGTGAAAAGAAGGATGGTGGATGGCGATTTTGTGTTGATATATAGGGCTCTTAATAAGATTACAATTCGGATAAATTCTATTCCTATCATTGACTTAGATGAGTTGGGGTTTGTAATATTTTCTAAGCTTCCGGATAGGGTATCATCATTAGGATGAGAGAGGAAGATATACCTAAGATTGCTTTTAGAACACATGAAGGGCATTATGAATTTGTGGTTATGCCCTTTGGACTTCAAATGCTCCTTCAACATTCCAAGCCCTTATGAATGAAGTTCTTAAACCTTATTTGAGGAAGTTTGTCCTTGTATTTTTTGATGATATTTTGATATATAGTAAAACAAGGGAGGACCACACATTGCACCAACAATCAGTGTTGTCATTATTAAAGGAACACCAGTTGTTTCTAACCTCCATTTGGCCAAGGGCAATTGGAGTATTTAGGCCATATAATTTCGGGAGAAGGAGTTGCGCTGATCCAAAGAAACTGGAAGTGATGTTAAATTGGCCTAATCCTAAAGATATTAGAGCTTTAAGAGGTTTCTGGGGTTGACAGGATATTACCAAAGGTTTGTGCAGAATTATGGTAAGGTGGCTCGTCCTTTAACCCAATTATTGAAGAAAGATAACTTCCATTGGGATTTGGACACTTAATTGGCCTTTGATGAATTGAAGAAGGCAATGGCAGACTTACCCATCCTTCCAAATTTTTCCAAGCCTTTTATGATTGAAACTGATGCTTCCAATGCTGTATTATTACGGGAAGGGAGACCGGTGGCTTTCCTAAGCCAAACTTTGTCGACAGGGAACCAAAGGTCGTTTATGAGAGGAGCTTATGGCTATTGTTATTCCTACTTACCCTGATCAAAAGAGTCTGAAGTTTTAAATGATCAAAGGGTGCTTGAGAGGAAGCAGTTCAAATGGACTTCAAAATTGATGGGGCTGGATTTTGAAATACAATATAGACACTGGGGTAGAAAATGGAGCAGCCGATGCTTTATCGGAAGAATGATATATGCAGACCCTCTCTATGGTTCGGTTTTCCGATTTGGACAATTGGGGGAGGAAGTTTTACGGGATGATAAATGGAAAGTAGTTATACAGGATCTTATTAATAATCTGTTTCACAAGTTTTCTATTTGAATCAAAAGTTATTCTATAAAGGGAAGTTAAGCTCTCTAAAAATTCTCCTCGATTTCTTGCGGGAATTTCACAATTCTCCTTTAGGAGTTTTTTTCCGAACATTCAAGAGAAACCTTTGGTTTATTGGGAAGGTATGAGGAAAGACATTCAAAACTTTGTAGCCACTTGTGAAGCGATTGAATAAGTATCAAACTTTGTCCCCTATTTGGTCTACTACAACCTCTTCCTATTCTCACTAAGTTTGGACATTTCCATGGATTTCATAGAAGGACTTCCCAAGGTACAAGGGAAGAATGCTATATTGGTGGTGGTGGACAGGTTCACTAAATATGCCCATTTTATAGCCCTGTCATCCATTTTTTGCAAAAGAAATTGCTGAAATCTTTACTAGAGAGGTTGTCCAGGTTCTTGGTTTTCCTGCTACTATTGTCTCGATAGAATAAAATTTTCCTCGACCCACTTTTGGCGAGTTGTTTAGGATGGTTGGTACTAGAATCATCGGACGGGCGGTGAAGTGGTGAATAGGTGTCTCAGATTTACTTGCGAATGGTTCCAACCCAAACAAGTGGAATGGCTTGGTGGGCTGAAAATTATACAAGCTCCACGAAACTTACTCCCTTTAAGGCCCTTTATGGTAGGGATCCTTTATTAAGGGACCACTTGTTCGAAGTACAAACCCGACCGAAGAAAGAGATCGGTTCCTTTGTTAAGAAAGCTCGAACCAGATGAAATAATGCTAATAGAAGAGTTTAGAGATCGGGATTGGGTGTACCTTAAACTCTGCCACTATCGATTGAAATCTTTGGCAAAGAAGAGGAATGAAAAGTTGAGTCCTCATTTCTATAGTCCTTATTACTAAGAAGGTAGGTTGCATATTAGATTTAACGACAACCGTATACATCCTGTGTTCCATGTGTCTCTTTTGAAGAAAGCTCTTTCTGCCTACTCCTCACCTCGCCCAAGATGTTGTCGATGATGGGAATTACAAGTGAAGCTGGTCGAAATGGCATTTGAAGTCCTCATAGGCATGGTCTTCCGATTTTGAAGCCACTGGGAATTTGAGGTGATCTTAAAAGTTTCCTTCCTTTCATGAGGACAAGGTGAATCTTTTGGGGGGGAGTATTGTTAGACCTCCTATTCATTCAACCTATAGTAGGAAGGTTAGGCGCCAACCCAAACCAATTGGGCCAGCTTTAGGCTATGGGTCAGTAGCTCCTAGATCCAGTTGATCCTACTTGATTAGGATCTGTTGTTTTAGTTAGGACTTATTGTAACTAATAAGAACCAATATGTATGTTAGCGGGACCCGTTAGCTATACGGGATAAATGGAAAACGGTTAGGAAATCGGTTGGGACTAGACAAGGAGAGCCAAGCTCTCTCGATTCTTGGCGGGGCATTCTTTCATTTCTAATCATCTCTCTCTCTCATTCTTCTCTTGTATCCTTTCTTTGGTTCGGGAACATTTCCCACAGAGAATACTTTAATACAATTCAGTTTATATTCAGAAATTCAATTTCGTTTACCAGTTTCTATCAAAACGCTTCTTGAGAGTTTAGAGAAACAGTTTGAGAGTTGAGAGATGACGAGCAATGGCCTGAATCAATTCCAATTCCCTCATCTTACCAAAGACTATTATGATAATTGGTGTTGTCGTATAAAAGCCTTACTAAGTTCTCAAGATGCTTGGGAGGTTGTAGAGAAATGTTATACCCAACCTCAAAATGAGGTTACCTTGTCACTAAATGAGAAGGAGATTTTGTTTAAGTTAAAGAAGAAGGAACAACAAGCCATTGCCTTTATCCATCAATGTTTAGATGATGCCATGTTTGAGAAGGTGTCCAATGAAACCACCTCCAAACAAGCAATGGCATGAATCAATTCCAATTCCCTCATCTTACCAAAGACTATTATGATAATTGGTGTTGTCGTATAAAAGCCTTACTAGGTTCTCAAGATGCTTGGGAGGTTGTAGAGAAATGTTATACCCAACCTCAAAATGAGGTTACCTTGTCACTAAATGAGAAGGAGATTTTGTTGAAGTTAAAGAAGAAGGATCAACAAGCCATTGCCTTTATCCATCAATGTTCAGATGATGCCATGTTTGAGAAGGTGTCCAATGAAACCACCTCCAAACAAGCTTAGGATATCTTGAAGAGCTTTCTTGAAGGTGTTGATAAAGTGAAGAAGGTGCGCCTACAAGCTCTATGTGGTGACTTTGAATCTTTGCTCATGAAAGAATCCGATTCAGTTTTGGATTTTAGCAATAGGGTGTTGGATAATGTAAATCAATTGAAGCGTTATGAAGAAAACTTGGAGGATGTTGGTGTGATAGAAAAGATCCTTCGTTCCTTGAACACAAGACTTGATTATGTGGTTTATGCAATTGAAGAATCAAAGGATCTAGATACAATGTCCATAGACCAACTAATGGATTCTCTTCAAGCCCATGAGGAAAGAATCATGAGAAAGTATGATGAGCTTTTGGAACAAGTCCTCAAAGCCAAAGCTTCTTTGACAGGTGATGAATAAAGAAGCCAAATAGGACGTAAATGTGGAAACGGACGTGGTTATGGCCAAGGGAGAGGAAATCGTGATAATTTCAACAATGATGAGAGAAGCCATCAATCCAATGGAGGTTGTGGAAGAGGAAGAGGAAGAGGAAAAGGTAGAGGCAACTACCCTAGACCAAATGAGAGGTGTGAAAAATCCAATGTTGAATGTTTTAATTGTCATAAATATGGACATTATTAATATGGACATTATTCTTGGGAGTGTAGAAATAATGTTGAAGAGAAGGCCAATATCAGTGATGATAAGCATGAAGTTGAAAAGCCAACCTTGTTGCTAGCACTTAATGATTATGAGAAAGATGACAAATGCTCATGATATCTTCACAATGAAGGAAGCAATCACACGTGTGACTATAAGTAGAAGTTTGTGGAGCTTCATGAGAAGGTGAAGGTTAATGTTTCTTTTGGAGACTCTTCCAAAGTGCAAGTCCAAGGGAAAGGTACCATTTTAATTTCCTTAAAAGATGATGCACACAAATTAATCATTGATGTTTACTATGCTCCTAAATTAAAAAAACAATATTCAGAGTTTAGGATAACAAATAGAAAAGGGGCATGAAAGATTCTTGTATATGGCTTAGAGATCAAAATCCTAATTTGATTACTAAGGAGTTCATGTCAAGAAATAGAATGTTCACTTTTAACCTCAAGACCAAGTTGCGGATAATTTCACAAAGCCTCTCAAATTTGAAGACTTTCGAAGATTATGGGAAGGCTTAGAATCAAGAAGAGTTTTCAAAAAATTTCTAATTAAGGGAGGATGTTAGAAATAATAACTATAAAATTCTAGAGTCATGTACTTAGCCTCTAAGGTATTATTATGCATTATGAACCACTTCCTTGTTTCATGAAAAGCCATACATTTATCTAGGCACTATGCATTTAGTTCCTAAAAATATGACATTATGCAATTAGTACTATAGTGGAGCAATTATGAATGATAGTTTAAGGGTCTCCTTAGCTCTAGTATAAATAGGAGACTCTAGCCCATTGTCTCAAGTGTGCTTAGAAAAAGAAATCATCTTCTTCTATGGTTTTTCTCTTCCTCCAACACAGCCTGGGTTTGACTACAATGGGACATTCTCTCAGGCTGTAAAACCAGTTACAATTAGGATAATTCTCACCTTAGTTTTCACCTCACAGTGGGTGATTCAACAAATTGATGAGAACAATGCATTTGTAAATGGATTGCTACAAGAAGAGGTATACATATCACAACCTCTTGGTTTCAAAGTGTAGAACAAAACTCCAGTATGCAAGCTAAGGAAAGCATTGTACGGTCTCAAACAATCTCCTAGATCTTGGTTTTAGAAGTTTGGTCAAATTCTGCATATTCTTGGGTTCACCTCAAGCAAGTGTTATCCCTCACTATTTGTTAAAACCTCATCCACACACTGCATCTATGTCCTGGTATATGTTGATGATATTATCATTGCTGGGAGCTGCTATAATCTAGTCAAACAACTCATTGCTAGTCTCAACAAGGCCTTTACTCTCAAAAAATTAGGGAACCTTAGTTAGTTCCTTGTTATTGAGGTTCATACCTTAAATGATAGGTCACTACATCCCTCTCAATCAAAGTATACCCAGAATCTTCTTAATAAAGCTCACATGCTTGAAGCTAGGAGTATTAATACACTTATGGTTTCAGGTCTTAAACTACCCAAATTTGGCAGCAATTATATACAAGACCCTCAACTTTACAGGTCCACAATTGGTGCATTACAATATGCTACCATTACAAGACCTGAAATTTCCTATAGTGTGAATAAGGTCTGCCAATTTATGTAGTCCCCTCTCGAAGAGCATTGAAAGGTGGTCAAGCACATTCTTAGGTATCTAAAAGGGACACTTTCTTGGGGATTGCATCTTCGGCCAGCAAAACAACTTGTCCTCTATGGGTACTGTGATGCGGATTGGGCATGTGATCCGGATGATAGAAGATCAACCTCTAGTGCTTGTGTCTTCCTTGGTCCAAATTAAATTTCATGGTGGTCTCAAACCAGCGGTGACAAGATCTACCACCGAGGTCAAATATAGAAGCCTTGCCATCACTGCCACTGAAATTCTGTGGGTTCAATCCTTATTAAGGGAACTTTGTGTACCTGTCCCTACTCCTCCTCATATCTTCTGTCATAATTTAAGCGCAACTCTTTTGACGCATAATCTAGTTCTTCATGCAAGGACTAAGCACATGGAACTTGACATGTTTTTTGTTAGAGAAAAGGTAGTACAAAACCAATTGGCTATGAAACACATACCAGCTCTAGATCAAACAACTGACATATTGATAAAAGCCACTGTCCAGCAATTGGTTTTATGCCTTAAGGGACAAACTCAAGGTGACAGATCATTCAAACACCACCTTGCAATTGAGGGAGAAATGAGCATCAGTGCTATCATGGCACTAGTACTGATGTGTCAATTGCAGTTGTGATGGTTGTTGGTGATTGGTTAGTCAAAAATGGTTAGTTATGATTCTGTTAGAATGCTATTGAGCAGTTAGCTGTATTGTAACTGTATAAAAGCAAAATCACTAAGTACAATTCTCTTCCTTTCTTTCTCTATTTCTGGCTTCTAGTTTTCTTTCAGGGTGCGTACTACCCAGATCACACAATTCGCTTAAAGAAGAAAACATAAAACAAGGAGAATGAGTATGTAACAAATAGATACGTACCTTATCTGTGAAAACCTTTTGTATGGTAGCATTCAAGTCACCTTCCCAATACCATTTCTCTTCCTCTTGTCCTTCAACGGCAAGTATATTTTGCAGCTTTGGTGCTCTTGTGTGACTCTCAGTGAATGTTTCCATCTTCGGGCAATCTCTCACAATCAGTTTTTCCAATGATGGGAATTTAAATTCACAGTTATTGTAGCCACAGAAACTTGTGAGATTTTTTAGACTCATAAGTTCCATAGTTATCAATTTGCTAAATACAATATCGACCACTCTGTCTTCTTCATTTCCCTCATTGGTTACTATTTCCTTTATCATTTCACAATTGATTATCTTCATCGTCGCAAGTTGAACCAAGCTCTTTGCCGTTGAGGATGTCATTAAATTTATTAATCCGCCACAGCTCTTTACTTCCAAATAGGTCAACTGAGTGAAAGATACCGAGAAATGTGCTAAATTGATCAATTTGTGGCAGTGAATTAAGACCAAGCGCTCCACTGTCTGAAGAACCGGGTCTCGTTCAAATCCTATATCCTTTATATCGAATGAGCAGCACAAAATCAATTCCTTAAGCTGTAATACGGTTCCCAATCTTTCTTGTGGTGCAATGTCTCCACTTGGCACTAACTCTTTAATGCCAGATTTAGGAAAACTCAAGTCCAGTTTTTCTAAATTAGGAATTCTGTGCAGAAACCAGTAGAGAATCTCAATACTTGGCAATGACCAGAAGCAAAGTTCTTTCAAACAGTTCATTTGGTACTTGCCGATGTTGCTATGTAACCACTTCGCTTCTTTTAAGCTAATTTCCATATACTCCAAGTTGGAGATTACCTAAAGAAAAAAGAAACAAAAGTACATGCTGTGAAGAAGGAAATGACTTTATATATATAGTAAGCTTATCCCTGAGCTTTCCTTAGGATAAAAAAATTGGAATTGTTTCCGTTTCCGAAAAAAAATTATTTCTTTCCATCTAATTTGAGGGTGCATATCTGATATAAGCAATCAATAAAAATTAAACATTTTAAATTATGAATTCAGTTTCATCTACAGTAAAACTCTTATATTATTATAATTTAATAACGAGTTATTACATGATTATTAAAGGAACTTAAACATTTTACAATAATATTAAACTCTTTTAATGATATAATAATAAAAATATTTTACACTAACAATAAATTAATATTTAACTCCTCTCTAAACATTATTTTTACAATAATCTTATGAGAAAATGTATATGAAGATAGAATATACACTGAAATTTATATAAAAAATATATATGAATCAATATTTTATCAAATTGAATCAGTTTGAACAAGCTTCAAATGCAACACACAAAATCAAGGAGTAAATAAGTTTTTATTATACGGTTTTTCGAATTTAATATGACTGATGACATATCTATCATAAATCAAGTGAGAGCAATTGTTGCTAAATTACCCAAGTTGATATGACAGCAGAAAGATAATGTTGCATATCATATGAATGTTCATGAAAACCCAAGGTGTAGCATATGGGTGCATGCACTAAAATTTAGATAAGCTTATTCGAATTGAATAATAATTGAATAACTCCCTATACAACCTTTAATGCAATATTTGGTACTTATTTAATTTTTTTATTTTAGTTTGTGGCTCTTCATTTGACATTGCATATAATATTATTAGAAAAATTAACTCGAATAAATTATCTTTAGATAATTTTATATTATAATAGTAAATCATATATAGTCACTTATTTAATATTTTACACAAAATATTTAATACAAGTAAAAAAATCTTAGTTAATATACTAATCTCCTGTACCTTTTCAGCTGAGAAAATTGGCTTTCTTTCTTCATTTGTGGCTTCTGTTGTGAATGTTTCCAGCTTCTCACATTCACTCACTGCCAACCGCTTCAATTTTGGACACTCTACAATATGTCTCCCCATATAGAAACGCATAATGTTTGGGAGGCTATAAAATTCCATGGAGGTTACTTCAGGAAACACTAATGGTTCATTGTTTGTTTCTGATCCTTCTTCCCAGGCCACAATTTCCTCCATTTCATCACAATTCCGTACTGAAAAGTCTTCAAGTTTTCCAAGATCTTTGGCTACAGAAGCTGATAAGACATTGCTCAATTTATCACAATCACTAACCTGTATACTCTGTGTTGAAAAGTCAAAGAAAGAAGCAGGCACCGAAAAGCAAGACGAGCGCCCGCAACATTGGAAACCGCAATTGTTGAAAAAAGGAACGAAAAGCCATTTAGCTCCTTGATATGTGCCAGTCCTTGCGG